>CM034609.1:33248443-33754288 GCA_020091685.1 Lutjanus erythropterus | reverse complement strand
TCTAATGATGCACTGACTTGCTTGTAGAACCACTCTGCTACACAAAGGATCACAAAGGGAATAGGGGATGCATGTAAAAAGAAAAATATTTTATATAAGAGATTTATAAAACAGAGGACAAAAGATGCTGAAATAAAGTATAAGACATATAAAAATAAATTAGTAAATGTTATAAAAACAAGTAAGAAAGAGTATTATCATACATTATTGGAACAGAACAGGAGCAATACACAAGAAATGTGGAGAGTATTAAATAGCATAATCAAAAAGGGTTCTAAAAAATGAGTATCCAGAATACTTTACAAAAGATAAAGATTTTATCATTGATAAAATTCAAGAAATAGCTAATGAATTTAATGATTTTTTTTGTACATGTTGGTTATAACTTAGCAAAAGAAATTCCTGAGCCAAGAACTAATAATGAAATAGATCAACATATTACTAAAAACTCCTCCATGTTTATTAGTGCTGTAAATGATAGAGAAATACTTGATATTGTGAAAACACTTAAGAATAAAAAGTCCTCTGATTGTTTTGACATGTTATTAGTAAAAAGTATTGTAGAATATATAGTGCCACCATTTACATACATCTGTAACCTGTCTTTTTGAACTGGTATTTTTCCTTCAAAAATGAAAACAACAAAAGTTATTCCTATCTATAAAAGTGGAGAAAGACATCAATTTACCAATTACAGACCAATATCACTACTTCCGCAGTTCTCAAAAATTTTAGAAAAATTATTTGCTCGTAGACTTGACAAATTTATTGAAAAATACAATCTTTTAAGTGATAGCCAATATGACTTTAGAGCAAAAAGTTCCACTTCAATGGCAGTGATGGGACTTGTGGAAGAGATATCTACTGCGATAGATAACAAGGAATACACTGTTGGTGTTTTTATACACGTAAAAAAGGCATTTGACACTATTGATCATAGTATATTAATGAATAAACTAGAGAAATATGGTATAAAAGGGTTAGCATACAGGTGGATGAAAAGTTACCTGGTTGACAGATATCAGTATGTGCGACTAAACAATGTAAAATCAAATCAATTGAAGGTCACTTGTGGGGTTCCTCAAGGGTCTGTGTTAGGCCCTAAATTATTCATATTATATATCAATGATATTTGCAATGTTTCCGAACTGTTAAAATGTGTTTTATTTGCTGATGACACCACTCTCTACTGCTCTGTTAAAAACCTAGAACTGTTTCTGACTACAGCTGAAAATGAATTAAATACTGAAAACCTGGTTTGATATTAATAAGTTATCTCTGAATTTGAACAAAACAAAGTTTATCATTTTTGGTACCAGACAAATTAAAAACCAGGTTAAAATCAGGATTAATTGCACTGAAATAGAAAGAGTGAATGAGAACAAATTTCTTGGTGTGATAATTGATGTTAAACTTTGTTGGAAGCCACATATAAATAATGTGAAAAGTAAAATATCAAAAACCATTGAAAAACAAAGAATGTTCTTAACAAGAAGTCATTATACACACTTTATTGTTCTCTGTTACTTCCATATATGACCTATTGTGTGGAGATATGGGGTAACACATAAAACTAACACTCAGCCTATTTTTAAATGACAAAAAAGAGCTATAAGACTTATAAATCGATCAAACTTCCTTGAATCAACTAACTTATTGTTTGTAAGTTTAAATACCCTTAAATTTTATGATTTAGTTGAATTTAAAACAGCGTAGATAATGTACAAAGCACACAATAATTGACTTTGCTGCAGTACTCAGAGGCTGTTTGAAATCAGAGAGAGTCGGTACGATCTGAGGGGAACAGGTTTTTTCCAAAAAAACTAAAACAAGAATAAATATTAAGTAGAGATGTGTTTCTGTTAGAGGTGTTAATTTGTGGAATAGTTGTGAGTGAATTGAAAAATGTAGTTCACTTTCCTCATTTAAAAATATGTATAAAACTAAACTAATAAAAAAATATATAAAAAATATATAATAATAAAAAATAGTAATAATGAAAGTATTGAAATTTTTGTGTTTGCTTGTATTAGTGTTACGGAACTTTATCTATTTACTTTGTAACATGTCTGAGAGTTTGTTTTGTGTTTTTCTTCTTTTTTTGTTTCTTTCTCTCGTTTTCTTTTTTCTTTTCTTTTTCTTTCTTTTTTCAACTTACGGTGTAACTCGGACCATGCAGCTAAAGAAGTCGCCGTAATCTGTGTATCATTCGTTCTTTCTATTTTCAATTGGCAATCAAAACTAAAAAAAATTAAAAAGTGACGGATTATTTTGTTTTTCGTTTTTTAATCTAACACAAAAAATGAATAAATGCCTGGTTTTTAATATTTCAATTTAAGGCTCAGATCAAAAATACGAAATGGAAAAAACGGGCCACATGACTGAATTTGATTTTAATATTTAATTGGTTGTGTTTACATGACCCCGGAAATGACTTTGTGCGTGGCAGTTCGGGTAGTGCAGTAGGCAAGGCTACATGGCGGCGCTGGAACCACACACTGTTTTTATCAAACAGTTGTTCAACAGTGGTTTGACCCACGCCGAAATTTCCTGCACGTTGCAGCAGATGGGTATTCGACAATGCTCGGAAATGAGCGTCAGAAGATTCTGTGCTTGGCAAAATCTGAGGAGAAAAAGACATTTGTCAGACGCAGAGCTGGAGAGCGCGTTGCTTCGATCTATATATGAGGTAAGTTTTCATTCAGATTTCCACAGTATATTGCAAATATTATATAGCAAACACTACCAGTAAATGTGTAATCTCATGACAGATGGGACCATCATATGGCCGGAAGTTCATGACCGGCTACCTGTCTACACTGGGGCTGCATGCAGGAGAAGGTCGGGTTGGAAGAACCCCAAGAGAGCTCCATCAGCCGTACCATGAATTCCGGCATCAGGTGATGCTTGTCCTTTAACAATAGAACTGCCAGCATTCTAATCCCCCCTTAAACGACCACAGCAGTCACTGTCATTTTTGTAAATGTATACATACAAATTTGCTGTTATAAAAACATTTTCTGAAGGTGTACTAATTATTTCATTTTTTCCCCAGGGTGCTTGTAATTTAAACCCAACTCCCTACCATGCTGAATATATGGGTCATAAACTTCATTTAGACCAAAATGAAAAGCTTGGGATGTTTGGTGTCACTCGTGTTTTGGCTGTTGATGGCTACAGCAGCAAAATTGTTGCACATTCGACCATGCCGGTGAAAAATAACCTTGTGATTTATGAGGATGTATACAGGTGAATATATTCTCAACTAAAATTATTATTGTCATAACTTTTCTGTCCTGCATTATCTTTTAAATACATACTCTTACTGAATTAGTTAAATTCATTGCAGTGACGTAACATTATTTTATTCCAGATCTGCAGTCGTGAACCATGGCATGTGGGACCAAGTTCGGGTTGATCACGGCAGAGTTTTACCTGAGTCTGTACATGCAGGAGAGGTTGTCAGGATACAGACACAACCTCAGCAGGCCACCATACCTCCAAACCACATCAACAAGGGTGAGGGTTGTGTAAAAGATCATACAAATTATTGGTGCTTCATGCACTGTCACCTCCAGTGTCTAGCCCAGAAAAACATCAACAAATAATCCTTCATCCCCTGTGCAATAACCACCCTGAACAATCAAAAATGAACACTGCTTTTAACAGACCTCCTGCTCCTCCTTTTTACCATGACCTAAATGTTGGACTTTTGATCAACAGAACCTTCGAGTGGGGAGGGTGTGGCCAGAGGTGAACAATCGTGTAAATTATCCACTGAAACGGGCTCTGGTGCACCTGCTAGACCAAGAGGTTGTGAACATGGAGGACAACCTCACTAGATTCTGCATCTCAAACCTGACATTTCAAGTAAGCCAAATTGGACTTGACAGAGTGGTGGGTTCATGGAATGCACACAAGATCCCAGGTATGCTTAATGATTATTTACAATTAAGAAATATTGATAATTTTTTCCACTCCCAATTCATCCAACCTATTGCTTTGATTCCATGTCTTAGGTCGTGGAATACCCAATGAACTGGCAGCAGGTGGCTGCCTAGCTAAAGTCTCAGAGGAGCTGCTGCCATGTGCTTCTGTTGTGGCAAACATGTATGAGCAAGACTTGGGCTCCTCACTGACTTGGGAGTCCGCTTTTGGAGCTGATCCATTTTCTTCAGAAGAGGGCAGATGTCATGCAGAGCAGAGCTTTGCAGAGAACTACCCTGACATCTCTCTTCTTTTTAATCATGTGGTAAACAACGATGATAGTCCTTTCCAAGATGCTTTAATCTGCCTAATTGATGTGACTGCAGGATATGTCTGAAAAAGTTGTGCTTTCTCACAGCCTGTGGTGTTCTTGATGAACTGAATATTTTCTACATTTTGAAAACCTGAGTGTAGTTATTGATTAATATGTTACAAAGCTGCCATGTCCCTAAGTTGTCAGATGAATAATTTAGCAAATAAAGTTGTATTTCTTTGAACCGTTTTATTTAACCTTTCTAGTCTTACACAGGCATAGAAAAATATTACAAAAGCTTTATATGTTTTATGTTGACTTTGAATTGGTCTGAAGTTGAGCTTGAGACTCAGCTGGAACATAAAAAGCGTAGCAACATAACAGAGTCCTTACTGTATAAAATTTCCAATGTTTCTGGAAAACAGTAAGAAAATATACAACATAAAATAGTGCAAATATGAGATACTTTGGCTCTTACAACACTGAGAGATGATTTTGCCAAAATGAAATAACACTATGAAGATGCACAAACATTTTTAGAAGTCAGAAGTGCTAACCCCTAACCCTGCTTTGAATGTCTCTCTTATCTCTTTGAACTGTTCTATTTAACCTTTCTGGGTTTACAAAGGTGTAGAAAAATATTGCAAAAGCCATATGTTTTATGTTGACTTTGAATTAGTTCAAAGTTGAGCTTGAGACTCAACTGGAACACAAACAACAGCATAGCAATGTAACTGAGTCTTAATTTCCAATATTTCCATTTGGAAAACAGTATGAAAAAATACAACATAAAATAGTGCAAATATGAGGTACTTTGGCTCTTACAACACTGAAAGATGATTTTCCCAAAATAAAATAACACTATAAAGATGCACAGACATTTTTAAAGGTCAAAAGTGCATGCAAAAAACATTCTTCAAGTGGAAAAAAACTGAACAATGAAGAACAGCATGAGCACAACTACATACTGTACAGTTTTACTAGCTCAGTATGTTTTCCAGTGCAGCCAATGCATCGGACAGTCCGGTGAGTTTTTGTATATTGAGGTCAAACTCACCCGCTCGACATTTTGGGCAAATTGTAGAATTTTGCTGCCATTGTTCGATGCAGATCCTGCAGCCAACAATGCTATGGCAACATGATGAAACCATGGGCTCAACCACTGGACCTGCAAATGTGATTCAGAAAACAATTGTAAAAAAAAAAAATAGAAATACAGCAATTGCATAAGTGGTTACATTATCACTGGCGTCTGGGTCTATTTTCTTCATGGACATGGGTAGTTGAGTTGCACTGACATCTGCCTATAGAAGACAGAACTTTTTTTTAACTTACCCTTGCAGACAATACAGGCGAAGGCATCTTTAACAGCAGCTGCTTCAGCCTCTGTCAAGGACACTGTTGTTCTTCGGTTGGAACATGCCAGGTTTGTCAGCTCCTTGATTGTAGTTGACACCTCCTGAAGACCCTGTGCTGCCAGGACCACCTCTTCAATTGTATCAAACACTGCATCTAGACCATTATCATCTCGCCGACTGAAAAACATGTTATACATGTTATAACCTATTTGGTCTCAACAAAATCCTAACCAGTAAAAATGCGATTGCAGTGAGGCAAGCTCCCCCCGTTTGTCCCGCCCCGTAGGCGTAGGCAGGAAGTAAACAGACAACAGCTGTGTCTAATCTAGCCTCCCCTTAAAATGAGTAGTAGGCAGCCAGGTGAGCGCTGTCTCGCCATTTTCCGACTTCGTTACAGCTGTGAAAGGGTGCACATCAGCCTGAGGTATGCTTCTTATGTGGTTTCTGTATCACTCTGTCTTCATGTTTACTGAATAGGGTATCACTGGCCTCCCCGCAGGTGCTGTTTGCGGGTATACCTGAGCTGGCCGGCGTTGGCGTTAGTGTCTCTCAATGTGTTTGTACGGCACACCTGTAGGCCGACAAGTGTGGCGTGCTATTGTACCCAGCTATCCCATGTAGACTTGCAGCTTGAAGGTATGCCTTTGTAATATGTATATTAGTTATAGTTTATATAGGACAAGTAGTGATGCATACTCTTTGTAATAGGAACGGGGTAACTTGGCGACGACCTCCAGAGAATGTAGCTCCATTCTGTTTGCTCAAGGTAATGCAGCACAGCTCCTAAGAGCCTATTTTGCCCATTGTAGCAGTCTGTAGTTAATATTGTGTTTTTTTGTTTCTATTAGGAGAAGCCTTGTCGCCACTGCTGTTTTTGTCCCATAGTTGTTTGTTATATAATTTTCTTAGAATTATTAGTGATTACTTTGCTGTATTTTGTATTTGATTTTGTTTGCTTGTTATTTAGGTTTCTTTTTCCGTTTATTTCTTTGTTTGTAAATTTATCTGCTCTTGTATCGTATTTGGTGCTGAACAAGGTTTTTTTTTACTTATTTTTATCTCCGTGCTAAACCACTGCCTAAAAGCTTTGTGTTGCTGGGTGTTGTGCTGGTAGCAGGCTGGTTGGGTGGCTAGGCCTGGCTGGTGGTGGGTGATTGGGTGGAGGGTTCACCATTTCCTCCGTTCATTCCTCCTTGCATGTACTGCTGCCTCAAATCTGTGTGCCATTTTTTAAATAGTGAATGTGAATATTGGTCTTTATACTTCATGCCATTTTGATCTGTTGTGTTAACTTTGTGTGCCTCTGTCTTGCAGTGTGAGAGGGAGCAGTTGTCTGACACACTGGTGGTGGTGGTGAAGCACTCTGACCCTCCCCCTCACTTACCCCAACCTGTGGTTTGGCACCCTTCCTTCCCTGCACTGGTAATGCACCCCCTGCAACTATTTTAGAGTTTTAGACTTTAGTGTTGTAATAAAGAAAATTATATGTTTTAAACAGTGGTGGACAGTAACGAAGTAGATTTACTTGAGTACTGTACTTAAGTACATTTTTTGAGTATCTGTACTTTACTTGAGTATTTGTTTTTTTTTGGAAACTTCTGACTTTCACTCCACTACATTTCAAAGACAAATATTGTAATTTTGACTCCACTACATTTCTAGGAAGGTTGTTGTTACTTTTTGACTGAGCACATCGTTGAAGTCAGCTGTTGCTGTTTTTTCTTTTCTAAAATGCAATTGGTCACATGCTGTGTTCCTCACAGAAAGAAACCAATCACAGTAGCTCCTCTCAAATGGGACTGATGAAAAAGCAGAAATACGTCCAGGCGCACTAACGAGCACAAGCAAGCTCTCCCTCTTTCATTCCAACAAAAAGCGGTAATGGTGACGGCAGGAGAAAGACTAAATTAAATCTCAAGATGTTATTATAATTATTCATTATTCCAGGTAGCTTTTAAAGTTGGATTGTTTTTATCGGGGGGAAAAATAAAACATAATTCATGTATATTCTGCCTCTGAAGCCAGAAAGAAATCTCAGTTATTTACCAGACTTGGAGAACTCCTTACAGTTGGCTTCAATCTGCTTTTATGCAGTGATTTTAATACAGTTACATCCGAAAATGACAATAGCTGTCCTTTTTGTTTTTGATTGCATTTCTCTGCTGAAGCTTTTATAGGTGTTTCTATAGGCTTTGTGTAGCAGAGTGGTTCTACAAGCAAGTCAGTGCATCATTAGATGGTTTCAGAGAGTTACAAGCTTCTGTAAATGCATCATGAAAACTTTTTTTAAAACATGTACTTTTGAATACTTAAGTATTTATAAAACCAAGTACTCTAGTACTTTAACTCAAGTAAAATTTTGACTGAGCAACTTTCACTTGTAGTTGAGTAATATTTGACCAGGAGTATCTATACTCTGATTCAAGTACTGGGGTTGGGTACTCTGTCCACCACTGCTGATAATGAGAACTTTCATTTTGCCAAAAAATACAGTTCATACCTTTTATTAAATTCCTTCAAAGTTACAGATTAAAATAGTGGTAAATTCCATATTCCTTCAAAGTATTCAATACATTATATGAGCCTGGACATACTGTAACTTCACTGGTTGGTGGAGACACAACTGTGAGGCAGTAAGTCTATTTTTTGACTGCTGACCTCTCACTTTTCTTAACCAACCACTAGGTGGCAGAAGTTATCAACAACTGCCTCAGTTTGTAATCATCAGCTCGGGACAACATATGTGGGGGTCGTGTTAATGTTGGTATAACTTTGTTAGCCTCTGCTGGTTGCATTTTGCAGTTGTGCTGCATTGCAGTAGGCACTTCACCAACTGTTGCCTGGCGGGTGTCTGCATTCTACTGAGTACAATCTTCTAGTTCAGTTGGCTTCAAATTAGGTTTAAGATTCACACAGTTTCTCTTGACTATCTCACAATACAACACTGGTCCAACATCAGCCCTGTGGGTGTATAATATTTCATCACATTAGCTGTGCAAAACGCTAATGCCAGCTTCAACAGGCTAACCTATAAACAGTAAAACAACATAAAGCATGGCAAAACAACAAAAATAAAGTTATTCCACTGGGTCTTGACATCCTCATATGAGAGGAGTAAGTGAAGACATCAAGACTGAATGGATATCCAAATAAAATGTGGTTGATTTTCCCATTAACACACAGATTTGAGAGTGATATCCCCTCGAACATCTCACAACAATGAATGAATGAATTTTTTATTTTTGTGTCATGCACCAGCAAGTACCCAACCCAAACAGGCTTACAAGACACCATTATTTAGATAAGACATACCAGAAACCAGAAAAACAAAACAAAACAAGAACACAGCATAGCTCACAATTATTGTTAATTAAATAACCTTTCCTGACGCTTTTTCCAAGCTTTAGAAACAAAATTTGCTGACTTATAAACATTAGAATTAAACAGCCATTCCATTCTGACATCATCAGAGCACCAGAACATTTCTGGATTTTGAACAGACATTTCATTGAATATAGGTCGTCTTAACTCATCATAAAAAGAACAATACAGAAGAAAATGTAATTCATTCTCAACTTCTCCTAAATCACACAGCTCACATAACCTGTCATCCTCCTGGATGTTTTTAAATCTACCAACTTCAAGGTTCAGAGGAAGGATTCCTATTCTCAACTATGCAACTAAAGACCTCTGACTCCTTGTAAGACTTGCTGTAACATAAAATTCAGGACCATAATTGTGCTTGATTTGAATATATGTTCGTAATTTTGGTTTTAACAAAGTATCATTTAACCATTTTGCCTCAAATATAGCAAGTAACTTTTCTCTAATTATGTTTATGCTACATGTTAAATTATTACGATACATATATTGTAACTCAGCTTCCTCAAAGATATCATCAATCTCTTTAACCCAAGGCGAGTTGTGCAATTTACACCAGAGAAACCCTAACCCTAACCCCTTCTTATTGATCCTGTTTCTGACATATTAAGCAGACGATTCCACAGTCTAATCATCTCACATTTCCGCCTTATTGAACCAGGAATCCAACCCAAATCACCCTGAACAGCCAAAACAGGAGCAAACTTATGAACACCTAAAAAAAAAACAAAAAAAACGTGCAGCTCTGTTTTGTATGGAGTCTGATACTTTATAATCTTTAAAGCCCCATATCTCTGAAGCATAATTTAATATAGGGGAGACACATGCATCATAAACAAGTGGAATGTGATTTTGACCCATGGTAGTTTCCTGTTTCAGTGTTTTCTCTCTTTTTGTTTATTTGTGTCTTAAAAGCTGGACTCAGGGTTAACCAGCCTCTCTCTGTGTTTCTGTGTAGCTGGCATGCCGACAGGTGTAACAGGAGCCTCTCTGTGATTATGTGCCCTCAGATAGCTGATGAAGACAGTACTATACATTGTGCTGCAAAGTCACTTTCATGCGGACTGCTGTTATGTGGTGGGTTAGAGTGGGTGTGTGAGGGAATGACCAGGCAAAGATTTCTATGTTTTTGGATGGTGTTCAGCTTTTTTATTTACTTCAATATCTGCTGTGAACATGTAATCCTGCTGTAAGTACTATGCTGGAAGGAAAGCATAAAGCAGATAGCCTAACATTTAACTGCTGTAGGCTTTCTGCTGGACTCTACTCAAAGAGTGACTGCCAATGTGTCACTCAGCTCTACTCTATCATTTTCTAGACTCTCTGTGCAGACACAACCAGTAGTTACAGGCTGAAATATGATGACATTTGAAATCACAAAGCACAATGGAGTCCTTGTAAGGGACAGGCAGGTTTTTTGTGGCCCCAACATGCTGTTACTTTAAACTGTGCAGGAGAAAAAGAAAAGGGTGTTGTTCCAGAGGTCAGTGAGGTCAGGACTTTGTGGATTAACTGCTTGTTAATTTTGAAAGATGTTCAGAAAGTGATAACTGTGTTACTAAGATGTCATGTGACTGCATTTTAGGCTCCAGTGTTTTCCTCCAGTGCCTTCCTTTAACTTCATTCTCTTTTCTCTTTGTGTCTTTTATGTAGGTTGACCATGTTTTCACATAAAAGTAATAAATCAGGGAAAATTCTGTCAGTACTTAAAACACCTATAGGCCCTGTTCCAGAATGAAAGGATTATGGTGCATCCAAAATTAGTGTGGATGAAAATAAATTTTATTGTGGTTAAAGAAGGAGAGTCAGTAAATCAATCTGCACTCATCTATGAATGGATGCAAATGGTCAAATGGGCCACAGTACACTCCATCAACTGAGCCACAGGGGTGCCCCATGAAATATAATTTGTAACATATTCCAATAGATTATTCAAGATATCTAAGACTTATTCTACATGAGTTGGGTTACTTTTGGAATACTTTAAAATCATCTTCTTAAGCCCATTTGCCTGAGTCAATCTAAGTGTTGCTTTGTTGTTTTGGAGGAATGACCTCACTGTTAGGCCTTGGTATCATTTTAAAACTTACAATACCTGTACCGATTCCAGGACCATTAAAGTTTTAAAGTACTCTATTAGGTAACATTTTTACATGGTGTAGCTGTCTGCCCTGAAATGCTTTATTATGTGCATCATCGTGTTAGTCATATTAACAGTTTACCTGAAATAATTTTAGAATATTTTTTTTCTTAAAGGTATAGTACTGACATCCAGCCCTACTCACTAAGAAAACAATTGGGTTGACACAGTAACTCAGTAATATTTTGTATTTTATATACTGTGTTCTGTTACTTTCAAACCCTGTTGTTCATCATCAGAAATTAAGTACAAAAGACAAATGCCCATATAAAAAGAAGCTCTTGAGAGAGATATTACAAAACTGAAGTTATTGATTCTCAAGACTTAGGAGACATGACAGTTTGGGATAGCCAGAATAAATGCTCTTTACACAGTGCTGTGTCAGTGTTTGAGAGAGACACACCAAAGAATTACTTAAAACTTTGTTTTTTTGGCTGATAACAGATACTTGCATACAGTTGAAAACAGTTTCCTGTGTTGCTTCATCTGCTCAAGTTCGTGTTCAGCCTATATTTAAATAAAGGTCACTACCAAATGTTCTGTGCCTGTGTGTGTGTGTCGATGGTTTTACTTTAATAAGGAAAGAAGCACATTTTAATCTGTTGTTTTCAGGGGCAGGCAGACTTCTTTTACTCCAGACTAATTGACAACATGTCAGAGTAGCAGCCCCCAGCCTCAGAAGACAGAAGAGCTGAGAGGTTAAAAGTTTTTTTGTTGACAACATATGGATTTTACTCCATTGGACTACTTTCTCAACAAATGCAGGACAGTCCAGAGTAGGGATGCAACAATTATAGATTTTGATTGTACAATTATAGTCTGAGGAATAATCATGGTTTCACGATTATCACGATTATGCATTAATTAATTTCACAACAACTCACAACTCTTTCTTTTGAATTAAATAAAAGTGACCTCTGCTCTGTAAACATACAGTATTTCCCTTTTGTAAATATGTTTTATTGGTTTTACAATTATTATCCCACAGAGATGAAAAATACAGAACAAATGCATATCCCTTCAATTTACACATTCATCCCCAAAATGTAGAAGTATATTGCTCAGCAGATATATTGACACAGTGAGTTCACCATTTCCATTCCCTCCCACCCACCCACCCACCCACCAATCCTTTGACCAGGAACTGGTCAAAAGCAAGGGAAAGGAACTGAAAGGCACTACATTCGGTCTCAATGGGGTTGGGAGAGATCAGTTCCTCCACTACCAACAATTAAAATCCATAATAAAATCAAACATTAATATAACCAACAACCTGCTACAACCATCTAAATTAAGCAAGGAGATTACGGAAATCACAAATTTAAAAAAAATCACATCAAAACTTTATAAATTTATATCCAACTCAGACACTTCCATAAGTCTCACAATCACAAAATGGGAAAATGACTTGTCTGTCTCTCCCAACCCTGACTTCTGGATACAAATCAATAAAAACATCTTCTCTATAACCACACATACAAATTTGCAAATCATACAATACAAAACCATCCACAGAACCCATATCACTCAGAGTAAAATGTTTAAAATGGGATTGGCAGACACAGACACCTGTTCACAGTGCACACTGGGTAGCACAGACAATTATTTGCATGTCACTTGGGTCTGTCAACCAGTTCATTCCTTTTGGAAAACAGTCACTGACAATCTCTCCAACATCTTGGGCTGCAGAATCCCTTTGTCTCCAACGCTCTGCCTGCTGGGAGACACAACACAAGTAGCCCCCCCCCCCAGCCAAATACAACAACCCACTGCTCATTTCTCTAATTATCACATATAAGAAAATAATCTTCTAAAACAGGCGATGTCTGTACATTAGTCGATCTGATCTTTCATCACGGACTACAGTGCATCAGCTGTGGGTCTAACTTCAGCTTGTCACTTCTCTGTCCCTCCTCTCTCTCTCTCAGCCCGTTCTAACCCCAGCTGACAAAGTTAGCCTTCTGTATATTCAGGTTCATAAAGGTATCACTTGTGTCATAGTCAGACATGTTAACGTTAACTATTCGAGCAGTAAACACTGAACAGGTGACGGAAACCTGCACAGCTGTCCACAAGCGGCAGCGCGCAGTGATATGAATGGAGAGAAAATAGCGCCAGGCGATTTTGAGGTCTGACTTCTTTGAGGACAACAGTTTTGTGATGCAAATATATCATTCTTTTGAACGCATATTGTTTTGAGAAGCAAAACGCTTTAATTTCATGACCCCTGCCAACTAGCCGGACTACCTTCGTCAACACCAAAACCAGGCCGGAACTCTGCTCACAGGACACAGTTGGGGGTAAGTCACTGTTGATGCGTTACACTGCTGATGACCCATAGGAAAAATGTGTTGCTCATCTGTTGTTCAATCTCATCTCTTGAGATCAATTTGAGCTTCTCATATTCGTATCATTCTGTGATCATTTGTTTCTGAGTTACTTCTCCTAAGGGTCCCTTAGGAGCAAGAGATAAGCTAAAAAGAGACAAGACATCACTAAGCCAAAGGAGGTTGAGTTGAGAAAACCATTTGAGCAATACTTGAGAAGTGGGATAAACAGAGGAGATCTCATAATTGTATGGCCCTGATCTCAATTATGTCTTGGTTATTTTGAAGGAGAATTAAAGAGAATAACATGAGATGAATCTGAGACTTTTATGAGACAAATCTGAGAAGTGTGAGCCTTAAAAGAGATCTTATCATTGTGTCCAATGTCTCTTCCATGTCTTGATTATTTCTCTTAAGTGTCTTAGAATTATGATTATAAATTACTAATTATTATTATGAGAATGATATGAGCCATATTTGAGAAATGCGAGAACAAATTGAGAATGTAATATTAAGATTAAATATCTTTAGTAATTACAATTAACTGTAAAAACAATACTCAATAATGAAAAGTTGAAAACTTTTATTTGGGTAACACCATTAGTACAGTATAATGCACCATTGGTATTTGGGTAGCAGCATTTACACTTTTTTAAAAATCAAAACAAAATAATAAAAATATAAAATGTAAAAAAGACACAAAAATAAAAATAAATTAAATACAGTGCCGTTTACACCCAGAGATCCGTTTAGAACAGTGTGAAAGCTTTGTTTATGGAACTGGAATAATCACCATGTGAACTGTGCTGCATTCTATAAAGCGATCTGGCCTACATACAGAAAACACTTCCAGATTGTAAACAATGACCAGCACTGCTGAGGTAAATGGAACAATCACACTTGGGTTTGGATCAAGCACATGAAACCATGTGAACAGGACATGAGAACTTACTACTAATAACACAGATACTACCAAACATCAGAGTCAACTTGGCAGGTACTGTATGTACAGTACTCTACTGTCTCTGGTCCATGAAAATGAAAAAGAAGAAAAGCAGTCCACATACCGTAGGCTATAGCAGTGGCCTACTCCTTAGAACCTGCTCTGGCCCTACATTTGTTGACAAAGGCTTTCTTGAGCTTGGCCTCCTCGATTTGGTCCCAGCCAGGTAGAGTAGCACATCTCAGGACATAAGCTGTAAGACAAGAGTATTAAATCTGGCATGAGTAATTTGACAAAAAGACCACATAGACCATACACACTGCACTTCAGGTTAAAAGGACTTAACACCGTGAGACGTCCATTTCAGTTCAAAGAATTGCAAATCAGCAAGTAAGTTTGTTGGACCAATCATAAACATAAATGTAAACAATAGTCTGTTATCCTTAAAGATACTGTAAGTGATACTGGATAAAACTTAATTTCTGGTGTTAAACTTCTATTCTGATAGTAATCATTGCTACACTGTCCTGGTCATCAATCAATCATTACCCCCACTATCCTGGCCTGAAAACACACAGAGCCTATTTTGAGAAAACTTACTTAGGATTCCGTCAACTTTTTTACGGTCAAGGACCTGCTTTCCTTCCTTTCCTGAGGGGTTGTTGCCAGGGTGACCAAAGGGGACTGCATTTTGACACTCCTCAATAGTGAAGAAATGATCAAAAAGTGCATGAAACAGACGCATGCAATGTGGTTTTGATGCATGATTCATGGCAGCAAGGCGGAACGATGAGATGAATACGCCACTCCCAGGAAAGAGCTCCTGCTGGCCCAATGGTGAAGATGCCCTGTCGCGATGTCTCTCTCCAATGAGGTCGCAAAGAGTCTGAAGCTCTCTGACCTGGCCTGGATCTGAAAGGGAGAAATAGTACAAACAATACAAGAGTGAGAAAATACCAAGCTACTCTTTAAAACGGTTAAAGGCTTTCATGGCAGGCAAGTTAATTTTTGAACATATTAAAAACATGCCTACATGACCTCGCATAGGCTACAACAGAGATATATACAGTCGCGGAAAAAATTAAGAGACTCCTTTTACAAATGTTTCTTTAAAAGTATCTCCACATGTATGGTACTCATTTCATTCTAGTTTTTTTAAATACCAACACAAACACAAGTCATTCTACTTAATGAGACACTGATTAGGTGATCACCTGAACCACATCTGATTTTATAGGAAGATTATAAAAACCACTGCTGGGATTAAACATTGACATCATCCCACTAAAATTGATCTATAAACTCCTCCTAAGTTAAAATATTCATGTTGTGTTGTTTAGGAGTGAATATGAACATATTTTCTTTGCATCAAGGTCTGAAATGAATGCCAATAAATGCTCTAAATGACAATATTTTCATTTAAATTTTGGGAGAAATGTTGTCAGTAGTTAATAGAATAAAACAAAAATGTTCATTTCACTCAAACACCTACCTATAAATAGTAAAACCAGAGAAACTCATCGTTTTCAAGTGGTCTCTTAGTTTTTTCCACAACTGTAGATAGTTTAGATCGATTGATAGATGGATAGATACATTAGACAGATTGATAGATTGATAGGAATACTCAGGTATATGTCTGTGGGAGGTATATAGAATGAACACTTGAGGTCATTGATCATTAATAAAGTCAAGACTTGAAAAACAAATGACAAAAAATGTTTTTCTTGTCACAAGAAAACATTTTCATTTCTTTTCTCAATTACAGCTGACCTCATGTGTTCATTCTATACATCTATTTCCCAATGATGTATACACCTGAGTCTTCCCCTTTTCCACAGCTGATGGTTATTGCACTTATGGGACCAATAGATGCATAGTTTGTTCGTGTGGTGTCATGTCTTTCTACTTGGCCTGAGGAGAGGCCAAACATGTAGGCATGTTTTAATATGTATCTAAGTAGCCTACCATTAACCAGTGTTTCCCCTACATAAGCTTTAAGTAGAATGACACCTGTCCAAGAAGATGAAACTCAAAACTATCACTGCTGCACTCAATTTTTTCTATTAAAATATTCATATAATTGAGGAAAAAGGAGTGAAATGGATTTTACTTAATTGAACTAGTTCAGATTAATTTGATCACCTTTAGCCCATTTATACACTTTCTTATTAAAATATCACAATAATAATTAATGTAATCAGTTGTTGTGCTGTTAAATTATGTCCATACTATAATTTAACATGTTAAGTGTGATTTCTAATTTGCTAATGATATCAAGGATTATGTGCAATAAATAAGCTTAGTTCATAAACCTTCCCATACCGTTTTTATCTTACACCGTCTGTTTAACACCTCAGCCCTCTTTTCTGCCTTTTTTCTAGGAGAGTTCAAACAGTATATTTATGTGTTCAAGGCCCAACCACTAATATAGGTAAACAAAACAATTACATCATGAATGAGTTAGCAGAAATGACTTGCCTATTCTCGAGATGACTTCATCGATCCTTCTCTTTCCACGTAGGATTCTTTCGACCTCCCCCTTACATCTATCACATGGTGTCCATGCACTTTCTGCCTGCTGTTCATATGGGATGTTGCTCTCGTCAGATGAGCTGCCTGCATCTCTCCTGTATAGTGCCAGGCGAGCTGCTTTTCCGCTGTCAGGTGGACTGACCCCAATAGCTGGCGGGCCAGCTGCATGGCCTCCACCGGGTGATGGACCAGAGGTGTTGAGGTCATACTGTGATGGGCTGGGTGTATGGCCTCCGCTGGGTGATGGACCAGAGGTGTTGAGGCCATACTGTGATGGGCTGGGTGTATGGCCTCCGTCGGGTGATGGACCAGAGGTGCTGAGGTCATACTGTGATGGGCTGGGTGTATGGCCTCCGCCGGGTGATGGACCAGAGGTGTTGAGGCCATATGGTGATGGGCAAGCTGCATGGCCTCTGCCGGGCGATGGACCAGAGGTGTTGAGGTCATACTGTGATGGGCTGGGTGTATGGCCTCCGTCGGGTGATGGACCAGAGGTGCTGAGGTCATACTGTGATGGGCTGGGTGTATGGCCTCCGCCAGGTGATGGACCAGAGGTGTTGAGGCCATATGATGATGGGCAAGCTGCATGGCCTCCGCCGGGCGATGGACCAGAGGTGTTGAGGCCATATGGTGATGGCTGGGTGTATGGCCTCCACCGGGTGATGGACCAGAGGTGTTGAGGCCATATGGTGATGGGCTGGGTGTATGGCCTCCATAGAGTGATGGACCAGAGGTGTTGAACCCATACGGTGATGGGCTGGGTGTATGGCCTTTCTGACAAGACAAATTGCCCAGAATAGATATGACAAATAACTACAAAGGACTGACTGAAATGACCGGCATACATATAAAAGAAGAGTAGACGCTGCCTCGACAACTGGAACTGTCTAATGAAAATAAACATACTATGACCGAAATCTGCCATATTTATAATAATTTTATACTTTAAAACTAGGGATGTTAACAATTAATAGCTAAACACAGCAGAGGTAGAGGAAGGTGTGGCTCATGACACACTTCCTTTTGGTCTACAGGCAGTGCACAACAGCAAACCTAGTGGTGAAACGATAAGAAAGCGCAATTCACCTGTAGATATTGTGTTGGTCATAATATACCTAGAACAAGTTACTGCTTGTGTCTGTTGATTTTTTTTTTTTTTTAAAGTTGAAATGTGACCCATTAGAAGTCAACTTAAAGTCAGAGGAGAAATGTTTAGGGTGTTTTTACTGTTCTCTAATGTAAAAATGGGTCACATTGGACCCTCAACCTTATTTAAGGGTTAAATAATGTGTTCCTTACACATTTTTCATTGTGAAATTTAGATTCTCAGGAAAAATCGCCACATCAATTAATCGTTAATTGATCAATAAGGTCAATCAACTAACAATTAATGAATTAATTGATAATTTGCATCCCTAATTAAAACATAAAACATTTCAACAGTGGAAATAGCTGATCTACAAGCTCACAATGTGTTGTGACAAGTGAGCTTGTAGAGTGGCTATTTCCATTCTTTCTGAACAGATTTGAAAATCTCTAAACATTTTTCAACAGATTAATTTAAACAGATGAATGTTAACGATTGTGACCATTATGCAAAAATAATGGCAAATAATTTTCATCAGGGCCCACGAGTTCAAAACTTTTAATCCCTAAATCCAAGTGGATACAGATGTTGGATTTTGGGTCATAAAAATATGTTTTAAGTAAAACTTGTATTTGTCATTCACATACTATTTACTGAAATAATTCTATGATTGCAGATTGGATAACAAAGTTATCCTAATGCTTTTATTTTGGTTTTGAACTCCACCAAATCTGATTGGATAATGATTAAAAGTTTTGAAGTCGTGGGCCCAGGCGATTATTTAATAATTATGACAAGCCTACCCATAGGGTGGTGGGCCAGTGGTGTTGCGGCCTGTTGCATGTCCTTCGTCAGGTGATGGATTCAGCGCTGGGATTTTCTCGCAATGTTCAGACAGTGGGCTCCTATCTATTATAATGGTGTCAGAATCTGACGTTGAGTCGGATGGCTCAACACCTTTTAACATATTTAAAAAGGAGTTGGGGCGCTTTTTGGCGGCTTAGCCTGATCTTCCCCTGAAATATATTCAACAGTGGCCCTGTAAAATTTACCATCTGACCACTTTGCTAAAACAGGATCTCCTGATCTAAGATGTTGCAGCTGCACAGGAGCCTCATCTCTTGCCAAAATGTCAGATCCTGTAAAGATTTTGCCGGTATAACCATCCTCCCATCTGACGAATGCAAAACACCCTGAGAGAGAGCAAGAGAGAAAATGTTTAACACTTTCTATTTGGGCACAACAATTTAGACTGGTATTTTTAGTCCTCATATGGACCATAATGTTATGATTACCCCCCCCTCTGTATTTGCAACATAAAGTGCACATAACAGAAACTATACCAGTTTACAATATTACCTCAATACTTACCAGATTGCTCATTTGGAGGAGGGGAGCTCTGCAGGTCCTTCATTTTCTGGGTGGGAACCCGTACCCTCTTTTTTGCTTTTATTTTGTTTTTGTCCATCCTGTTAATGAAAAAATAAATTTTGGATCATTAAGTATAATGTAAATAGACAATAATTTAACCTAATTCACTTCATATCTTTGGGGGCAAGAGTCTGATCAAAATGAGCAAAAATCAAATCATTTTCCTAACTGATTGTTTGTTTCATGACCTGTAAAACCACCAAGATTAAAATAATTTTAAGATCGTGAACCATAGCATCCCTATTCTTGGGCAAGCTTTTGCAGAAAAGAGCAGATCTGCAAGCTCACAACATGCTGACTCGTTACACAATGTGTTGTAAACTTGTAGATCTGCTATTTCAGAGATATTAGTGTAGAGCAAAAATAGGAGGGCAGCCTACTATAGAGCCCTTGGGGGGCTCCAGTCAACCAAGTCAAGTTTAAATTGAATCAAACGGTGACCTTAATTTTTTTTAAATCAAAAGTCAAATCAAATCAAGGTTTTCAAGAATTGCCACACCCTAGAATTTCACAATCAAAGAAACTGAATAAATAAATGAACTTGCAGATCTGGCTATTTCTCATACTAGGACTATACAGTAACATCTGGTCATGGTTGTTCCTGTTTACAACTTTGACTTGCACCCTTCACCTAAGCCACACATATTAATATTCATTAACGTTAATAATCAGATACAATTATTTAATGTTAGCAAAAGACACTCTCCATTAAGTTAGCAAATATTATGTTACATTTACATTAACGAACTCATGATGATGCATTATCAGCGTTAATCATATGGCTTCTGAAGTTAATGATGTTTCTGTGTTTCATATGTTTTGTAAGCATTTTCCTGGCAAAGAAAAAGACATGACTAGGTGTTGACTACACAGCTTGGAGTTAGCCGCTAGCCGCGAGCCAGCTAGCCAGCTAGCCAACCATACCATTTCAGTTAAATATTTCACCTTATGTCCAAAGAATTTCTTTGTTCAACTCTTCACAACGTTACATAGTTGACCAACTAACAGACAATTGCACAAGTCCCTCCAATCCGAGTCCCAAGCAAGTATCAAGTAATTCGGTCCAAGTCTCAAGCAAGTCCCAAGTTTTTTTGTCATGGGCAAGTCAAGTCAAGTCACAAGGTTATGTCGAGTCAAGTCGAGTCAAGTCACAAGGTTGTCGAGTCAAGTCGAGTCAAGTCGCAGATTATGTCAAGTCAAGTCTCTCACTATTGTTCCTCATCCAAAAAAGAGCATGCAGTCTAGTCTGCATGGATTAAAGCATAAAGCTGTTAATTTAATCTATTCTTACATTACATGTTTGATCATTTAGACCAAGGTAGATGGGGAAAGGCTACATTTCTGGGCCCAGGTTGGAGGGTGCAGGAGGTGCCAGGACCATAGATAAAGAAACTATATACTTCTATTTCTATATCTATGGGTGGGACCTCATTAAATTATGGAGTAATTATTTAAAATATTTCAAAACAGGCCTATTTGTGGAAAAAAAATCTAATATTTGAGTTATCATAATAGCTTTTCCCCCCCTAGTTGTCCTTAATATAGTGAAGGAACCACCCCCCCCCCTCCCCAAAAAAAAAACAAAAAAACACACACACAAATGGTTTGGCCATCAAACTTTGACGTTGTCTTTTTTTTGTTCAGTATGCTCTATGTGCGGTCGGTAGAAGTCCGATGCACAGAGAAGAAAATAAAAGAGAAGAAGAGAAGAAGAAAATAGAGGCTTTAGAGATTTATTAAATATTTTTTAAAAAGGTGATGACCATAAAGCTGAGACCTTTACAGTCTATGGCTGAGACGAGCAAAGTCAACGTAGCGCAGGGTAAAAAAAAACTAACAAAACAAAAACAAACAGCGAAGCTATATGTTTACCAGCCTTGTAACGTAATACTGTCCAGCTCTAATGTTAACATCCATAGGTATAAAAGCCACGACACGTCATGTTTTTGACAGGAACAGCTGACTGACTGTCAGAGAGGAGGCAGAGAGAGGAGGAGAGCAGAGCGCTGCGGTCAGGTGAAGGAGGGGCTCGTTGCACCGTGGCGAAGCAGGCACGCGCGGGGGGAGAGAGAGAGGAGAGAGCAGCAGTCAGGTGAAAGAGTGATGCGGGAGGGGCTCGTTTGTCGTTTCTCAAGTCGAGGGGAGTCATCAATCTTGTCTCAAGTCGAGGGGAGTCATCTTGTCTCAAGTCGAGTCGAGTCTCGAGTCTCTGACCCTCCAAGTCCGAGTCGAGTTGCAAGTCGTCAAATTTGCGACTGACTCGAGTCCAATTGTCTGCCAACTAATACATAACGATTCTTACCTCTCCTAGTCTCGGTGTGGCCAGGGCAAAACCTGCAGCAGCAGCAGCCAACGTACAAGTCTGTTTTTTTCCAGTGACGGTTACGTCTCTTCTTCCCGCGAGTGCGACGTTCATATTCTTCTTCTTTTCGTTTTTGGCGGTTGGCAACCAGCAAATCGGTCTTTGTCAGGTGACGTAACGCTTGCGTCAGCTGCAGTGCATTGTGGGTCGAATCGCCATTTTGGAGGGTCACTCATGAGCATCGTCTTTGCGTGCAGCATTGTGTTTAATAAAATGGGACGTTCGTGTTGTGTTAAAGGCTGCCATACGAAGTCACACGACAGAAATGGCAGAAAAGTTGACCACAACGTAAGATTTTTTCGGTTTCCCACTTGGAAAAGAGGTTATGGACAGCAGGTTGAGGAAATAACGAAGCAGCGTCGGATGGCCTGGGTTGCAGCGGTGAGACGGAAGGGCATCACTTTCGACACCATATGTTACGATCTGAGTTTGGCCAGGACCCCAGACGCAGAGAGCAAGATAAGAGCAGTTTTCAAAAAGTTTATTATTCCACAAAGAGCAAAAAAACAACGAAAGGCGAGGGCAGGTGCTGACGCGGTCGGCTGGCTGGCGCAGCGGAGTCGGCAGGAGGAGAACCGTGCTGGCGTTGGCTCAGGAGCATGAGAGCTGCACGCACGGTCGGAAAGGGCACTGAAGGCTGCACAAAAAACACTGTAGATTAGAGTCACGAAGAAAAAACACCATAGGTCCACTAGAAAGCTTGCTGCGCTACTTTACCGACAACGACTGAATAGTCCGGCACAGGAGTGGAGACTAGGCCGAGCTCATATAGCCGGGGGAATGCACTGATGAGAGCCAGGTGCGTCTCATTATGCTGAGCCAGCCAACGACTGCCGCCGCTGCCACACACACTGCCCTGGAAGGAAAAGGGGAGGGGGGAAAAAAGGGAAACAAGGAGAACAGAAACACCAAGAAAACCAAAACAAATCCAAAAACTCAACAACCATGACACCATATCTCCCTTCATGCGTGTTTGCTCTCAGCATTTTCATAAAGGCAAGTAAGAGAGTTTTTTTTGTTTAAGTATTGTTACTGAATATGCTGTTTTTTGTTTTCTAAAGTCGCTATTTTCCCATTGGCTAACCTTAGCTAGCTAACTAGCTAGCCTCACTTGTAAACTACATGCAAAGAGGGAGGGCAGTAGAAATGGGTTAATCTGTTCATGATAAATCAGTGTTTATTTATATATTTATATATTTATTCCATTATCGTATATCAAAACATTACAGAGTGAATGATTTTAAAGACAAAGGTAAACAGCAAAAATGCATAATAACACAGAAATATTTATCAATGCGTGAGATTTCCTCTCGTGATCTGAGAGATCTGATGGGATGGTTAAATGGTAGCATGTCTGATTAAGTGGTTACGATTGTGAAATGTCATGGAAGCATCCAATGTTAACTAGCTTTCTAAATAAAACCTAACATGTGATTACAGGTCAACCAGCTTATGAAATGATGGAGGCTGACCCAGACTGGGCACCATCCCTACATCTGGGACACACAGCTGTTACACCGACAAACACTGCACGCTCTGCAAGACGAAGTTGACGGGAGCAGCTACGGAAAGAGACACTGCAAGCACCAGAGATGGGGGTCCACCAGGATGCAGACATTGAAGAGCTACAGACCAAGGAAGGACCATCTGAGCCTGGTGAAAAAAGCAGTCAGCAACAGAGTGAGGAGGGGAGACCTGATGCTGGAGAAGAAAGTGGTCAGCTACAGACCGAAGAGGGGACACATGAGGCTGGAGAAGAAGGTGATCAGCTAATCACAGAGGATGAGACACACAACACCAGTCAGGATGTGACACAGACTGAATGTGACCTGTGTGTGCTCAGGCGTGCAGAGGTAAACCACCTGTTGGAAGAAAACAGAGAGCTGCGGCGTGAACTTAATGAGCGCAGGATGTCTGATGGTTTCTTTGGAGAGGATGATGAAAAAGTAAAGTACTATACCGGTTTGCCAAACCTGGGAACCTTTTTTGATGCCTCTCATGCCCAGTCAAAAGAAAATTCTCACTCCCTTTCAAATGCTTCTGTTAACCTTCATGTGCCTTCGATTGGATCTGCCTGCGCAACACCTAGCTCATCTGTTTCGCGTTTCCCCAAAGACAGTGTACAGAACATTCAGTGAAATTGTGTCTTTTTTATATGCAAACTTGAGGCGTTCGATTGTATGGCCAGATAGAGACACTCTGCACAAAATTATGCCTCACCAGTTTGTGGAGGCCTTTGGACACAGAGTGGCAGTGATTATTGACTGTTTTGAAATTTTTACTGAGAAGCCATCAAATCTGAAAGCACGTGCCCAAATGTTTTCCAGCTACAAGCACAACCACACTATGAAGTACTTAATAGGTATTACACCCAAGGGAGCCATTTGTTTCTTATCAAAAGGCTGGGGAGGTCGTACAAGTGACAAACATATAACCCTGAACAGTGGTTTTCTTGATAATTTGTTGCCTGGGGACATTGTCTTGGCTGACAGAGGTTTTGACATACAGGAATGTGTGGGCATGTTGTGTGCAGAGGTAAAACTCCCAGCATTTACAAAAGGCTGCTGTCAGTTAGCAGCTAGAGATGTGGAGGAAACTAGAAAAATAGCACATTTGAGAATCCATGTTGAAAGGGTCATTGGAAATGTTTGTCAGAAGTATAAGATCTTAACAGGAACCATACCCATAAACATGATTCTTCATGTGAAGGTGAAGAAGCCACAATGCTGGATAAGGTTGTCACTGTGTGCTGTGCCCTGACAAACCATTGCCCAACAATAGTTTAGAAACATGGATGATGAACAAAGATATGATGATGAAGTATGTATGTGTATAGTTAGACCAGTGATTCCCAAACTTTTTCTAGTATGCCCCCCTTTCGGAAGCAAACAAAAGTTCAAGCCCCCCACCACAAAATTTTCAAACAATTGTTAACAATAATTGGGGATGGAATTGATAAAAAAAGAATTCAAAATTTAAATTTTAGCAAAATAAAGGTCAGCTGGATAGAAACAGCAAACTCATTTGTTTATTCCCCCTACATAGATCATATTCATTCAGCTTTGTTTCACTCTTTTTTTCTCCCCTGGTCTTTTGCGCCCCCCTTGCAGTGGCTCTGTGCCCCCCTCCAGTTTGGGAACCACTGAGTTAGACACTTGGAAGTTTTCTTTTCTTTTCGTACTATTTGTGCAAGCAAAGTTCTTATACGTTTTTGTACATGACTTAAACATAAATAATAAAGTATGTCAATGACAATTTTGAAGTCTTCTTGACTCTTTGCCTCTCTTAAGCACATAAAGAAGTAGTGTTGGTTTTGATAATGAAAATTACTCTTCATTACTAATTACATTTAAAAAAATCTTGTGGAGATGAACACTGAATAGGAAATATGATGTTTGCTAACAAAATGAGAAGCTTGACAGTTTTACTTTTTTAGATATGTAATTTTTACTGAAATTCACAATCAAAATACAGCAGCAGCACAATGGTAAACAGATAAAATAGCAATACAAGGAAATACAAAATATGTGCATGCTAAGTAATATAAATAAAAACAGTTGTAGCATAACGTGTTCAAGTAAATTTGTCCCACTTCATATGACAAGTCCTGCAGTGAGACAATTGCACATCTTTGCATGGCAATTTCAACACTGAAACAATATATTGTGCAATAACAATTGTGCTAAAAACATAAGTATTTAATAGTATCACCACATGTGACGTCACATGTGGTGATACTATTAAATTTCCTGAAAGGAGCTGTTTCTGGTGTGTGGACCTATTTTTTGTACATTACTTGTGCATTCCAAAGTTTGAGTTCAACAACAACAATTCAAGTTCAACAATGTTCAAGTCAGAGTTGTATCATGTTTCTGAGAGGAACAACAAGAGCAGATCCAAAAGTCTTCTTTAGCCGTTGCATGCTGTAGACCAACACAGCTTAAATGGAACCACACAATGGGGCAGTTTTGATTGTCACAGGCCACCATGTCATCTTTGCTCTCTGGTCCACGACAAAAGCACCACAACTTGACAGCTGTTTCCTTTTTCCTGGACTTCCCTGATACTGTTTTTGAAGTTTTGCATGGTCTTTTCCTTTCTGGAACAGAAATCTCTGCGAGTGGTGCCTGTCTTGCACCCCAAGTGAAGTAGCAGCTCACCAGTTCAGGGAGACACACACACTCAAAAAATTGCTGTGCCTTTTTCAAGAGAGCACTCCAGAGTTGTGGGTCAGGCGCCACACGCAACACCACGCAGTCTTTCAGAGTCCACACAACAAAATCACAATACTCAGCATCTGTGACAAAAATTTGCGTCTGTACTTGTTTGTAATATGGATGATCCTTCTTAAGCTGCAGCTCTCCATCCACTATTTCCAAACAGAAGTTTTTGTCTCCACTGTTGCATGCCTCCTCAACAGTAGTGTCACGATACTTGTAAGGGCATTTTATTTCGACGCAGCCTTTTCCACAGCAAGTGCACTGCACAATCCCATCCGGCGATGCTCCAACCTGAGGAAAGTTTGGGTTTATGATAAACCCACAATGACTCATCTCAAAGCCACAGTGATGTCTGTCAGTCTGCAGTCTCTACTGTGTTTGCCCTCTCTCTTCATTTTGTCTTCCCCATGCAGTAGCAGCACATCGGTTTGTTGCACTGTTGTTGGGACAACAAACTGCTTTCACTGTGGACAGTGCAGGCTTCTCCAAGTCCGACACATAGACTGCATGCATATTTGATGCTGTAATCCTTCCAATGCAAAAGTGATACCAAGCTGAAGATCTGTGCTGTGGTCTGCTGTTTTTTTCTATGTAGTGTGCCTGCTCAGGTGAAATGTCTGCCTTTCTTAACAAGGTTTTGCAGTGCAGGCGCAAAGCAGATAATTCACTGCCATCCATTTTCTCATCACGCAGATGGCGCAGTGAATCTGGTGCTGAAAATGGCTGCACTGGGTCTGCAAATGCATCACAAAATGCCAGGAGATTTGACAGAATTGCAGCTTTTGGGGATACTTTCTGCAGTTCTCCAAGATATGAAGCCCACTGATCCTGTGTGGAAATGCCGAATGTGCAGTTGTTCATCGCAGTCCTTAGAGCAGGAATGTTTCCTTCTTCACCATCCAGGAGTTTATCAAGGGTTTTTCTTTTAGCTTTTGCAGTAGTGAAGTCTATTTTATGTCCTGCTTCTGCTCCCACTTTACTAATGCTGCTTGGTATCATCCAGTATGCAGGTTGTCCAGTTACTGTTGTTGTCTCTCTGCATCTGACAACCACCTCCAGTTTTAAACAGCATAGCTGCAACATGTGTGCACGTCTCCACTATCCCAGCCATACATGTGCAGTGACCTGATGATATGGCTCCTGATGGCTCCATGATGGCCCAGGCCTTGAGTGGTGTGTCAGTGAGGCGTTGGGAGTGCAAGACCTGGAGACAACACATAGGCAGACCAGACAACAACAGTTTACAACAGTGTTCAATCGTTTCCTATATTTTGCTTAATTTGTAAGGCTGTCTACATTATTACAGTTTCTGATTTACAGGCCGATGACAGGTTGACTGGTTTATTTCTGTGGTTAGACAAGCTGATGTCTGTTAAAATATATAATTAGTAACTGCTTGATGCTTGAGTAATTATGTTGTATGAAAAAGGGGTAGGATTATTAGATCATTTTCACTTTTTTCTAGCTCCTGGGATGTGAATATAAGGTCATTTTTTCACAATAATGTAATACACATGAATCTTTTATGCCCACAGTAAAAATAAGTAAAGCAAATCAGACAAAACAAGCAAACTAACCGTAACCACCAACCATAACTTCACTTGATTACACCCAAGTTAGCTTACCTTTGCAGTGACGACTGTGTTGTCGCAGTCCTGCGGTCGAAATGTGAACAGATCCTGCACCCAGCCATTCGTGAAATGTCCGTGAGCTTCGAGAGATTTATAGTTTCTGAACTGTTCATATGTGTAAGCGCTGATACCATAAACGAGGTAGTTTGTTATATCCAGCGATGAAGTTGGAGGCAGTAATGTGGCGTCGGAGCTCCATTCTTTAGTTGTGAGGTCGTACGGATCTATGTTATTGATTGTCGACAATTTAGCCAAATACCGATCCCTGGCCTCCTTGATAAGTTTGTCCCTGTACGGTATCTTCTCATCCTTCTTATTCTTCTCCAGATTGGCGACTGGGTAAACAGTTTAAAAACTCACTACTAACTAACTACTACTAACTACTAACAACTAATTCACTACGACTTCACCGGACAGCTCCTCCTGTTCTGGTTTGTTTACATCCGCGGTACAACCAAAATGGCGCCTGGGGGTGTGTCTACTAGTTAGGACACGTGACTAACAAAGACCGATAGGTGCATTACCGCCCCCCTTCTGCTCTGGAGGGTGTCTTCTTGGAAATCACGTACCATTGCACGCACGGTCATTTGGGATTGTTATATACTATTAGTATTATCATTATTATTATTATTTGTGTGTTTGTTCTTTGAGAGATTATAGTCTAACTACCCACTCTCTCGTCCTAAACTGTAGTAGGGAGTACTCAGTAGGTGGCGGTAATGCTCATTGCTCTCTGAAACGGGTAGCAAACTGCCATTAAACACAAAAGAAGAAGAAGGATGCTGGCGGGGCTCGATGGGCAGAACCGACTGAAACAGCACAACTTCTTTGTAAAGAATAACGACTAAAAGTAAGTAATAGTGTAAATTGCTTTTGTTTTGCAAATTAACGGACTGTTAACACACATGAGGTAGGATTCTTTCAGCTACAGTAACAGATATAGCCTAAATGCCGCATTCAACTGGGCAACCACCTAGCTATACTTAGCTACACCTAGCTAATATATGTATGTCTACTGAGGCAGAAGAACTATTCTTTATTAAAATAATTACCACATTGAAACTCATGCTGCTATATAGTTAATTATTAGACCATTTATGTAAATTAAACATAATGATATTTAACGAGTAGCTAAGTAATACAAATGAGCTTACACTACATTTACATTAAAGTGATCAAATTGATCATCAATCATCAATACTTTTGCTACTTTAAGAATATGATGTTAATAATTATTTTGTAGTTTGACTAAAGATTTTGAAATTGTGGTACTTAACAGTGCAGTATCCTAATATTAATGAAACAGCTCTATATTATTTCTGATACCAGTCATTGCTATAATTGTTAAATGACCATGGTCTCCCTGTTTCCCCCTGCTCTTAAACAGAAAATGCATTTTCAGGTCAGGTTATCAATTTTATCCAATTAGGAGAGAATTCACGCAGGATAATGAATAAACGTGAAATTGGAAGTGATAAGATAAAAGATCAAAATGGTACAAAGAAATGAACAGAGAAAGTGGAATAATATAAAATTGATGCTTGCTAGAAAATGTATTTCTGTTTACTAAAGAGCTGATTAGATGGAAACCCCTATTACTGAACAAACACTTGATGCTTCATCATAATGTAGAGTTTTACTTTTACAAAAAGTTCCACTGTATATTCCAGCAACTTGTGTCTGTATTTATATAGTATTGGAATGTCAAAATGACCAGACGAAAACCTGGAAAACGATGGAGAAGGACTGGTTATGAAGAAGACCCAAATAAACGACCAAGAAGGACTGCACAGTTGGTGAGTAGCCTGGCATAGCCGTGTTGCAGCAGACTTACAGCATATATGATATTTAATACCTTATTTTCCTCCCTGCAGTCATCCCTCCCTGCAGCCACCAATGTTCATGTGGAGACTGATCAGCAATATTTAGGTAAGTTGTGTAGTGTGTGTGTGTGTGTGTGTTTGTTTGTTTATGTTCAAAAGCCATCTTCTCTGCTGTCTGACCTGTTTTAGCCACACCCAGTTGCAAGTGCAGAGGAGAGAGAGATCCTGAACACAACTAGTTCTGATTGAGAATCACAGGCCCTGTAGATAGATAGATAGAATGCAGTTCACAGTTGGTCAAGCCAAGCATGGCAATATTGCTTTCTCTTATCCTGATTACAGTAGCACCTGTGAAGAATGAAACGTGCAATTATCTCTTGCATGTATAAATAGTGTTCTTTGAACCTCTCTCCTTTAAGTTCAAGCTGTTAATAATATAAGGCCATGATCCTTTCATAAAGCTCACCGTGTGGCTGCAGCCGCATGTTTAGTTTGCTGCTGTGAAATTCTACTCATTATTGTCATTGTCTGTCACTGTCAGCCTGTATCATATATATCCTTCCAAACCCTTTCCAGCTACTCATTCACCTGAGGTCTCACAACTTCTCATTGTTGTGTGTGAGTTTCTTGCAAGAAAGTTTCTCACAAGGAATCTGTTTTTTGCTTATTGATGAAAAATTTAATTTAAGCAAAATGCGGCTCTTTCAATATTTTCAAGAGGGTCCTGATCCAGAAAAAAGGTGTGAACCATTGATGTGTGCCCTTTTCTCTGTGTCAGGAGGTAGCAGCAGGAGAACACAGCAGGGGGAGTTGCCTCCTGGAGGAGCCCAAAACACTGCACTTCAAGGGGAACATGTTCAACCTCCGGGTGTCCATGCAGGGTGTACCACACTCACTCTGGAACATCAAGCCTCTCACCACCTGCCAGGTACACACACCCTCTGTCTGTCTGTCTGTCTGTCTGTCTGTCTGCCTAATGATGTACAGTATATTTTGTCACTGAGCAGATCCTGCAAAAAAGAAAAAATGCGATTAATCGTGATTAACTCAGGAAATTCTGAGATTAATCACAATTAAAAATTTTAATCGTTTGACAGCATTAGTTGTGACAAGATGTTTTTTGACCCTTAATGATTTTTATTCTATTTTATTACCAGCACAAGGAAGCGAGGCACAAGAGAGTATTTCAACTGTTCTCTCTATCGAAGACAATGAAGAACCATCTTCCAGATCAGCCTTCAGAGATCCTCCTGATGGCTTAACAACGGAACAACATGGCAGTGCTGAGTATGACCCATGTAAAGTGCTCACCATTGCTGGAACATGCGCCTTACCTGCTAAAGCATTAGTCCTTAATTCAGTGCAATACAATGGGAAATTTGGATGTCATAAATGTGAGCAGCCAGGAGAGACTGTGAGGACAGGGGAAAGGGGACATGTCCATGCATTTCCATACCAACATGGAGATCCAAAAGGGCCACTGCGCACAAATGAAAAGTTTGCTCTTGATCTGAAAATTGCAAATGAGACCAAAACCACTGTTAAAGGGGTGAAGGGTCCCTGTTGGCTTAGCAAACTTAAAAGTTACAACCTTATCAAAGGCACTGCCATAGATTACATGCACTCAGTCCTTCTTGGAGTAATGCGACTTTTGATGATTCTGTGGTTTTCTCCAGAGTTTTCTCGTCAGCCCTTCAGCATGGCAAAAAATGCCAAAGAAATTGACAGGAGATTTCAGGATATCTCTCCTCCATCCTCAACTCGATATCCTCGATCAGTGGCATCTCACAGAATGTTTTTTAAGCATCAGAATATCGGGATGTTTTGATCTTCTTTGGACCAGTTGTTTTCCGTGGAATTCTTGCAACACTGTACTACAATCACTTCCTTCTACTAAGTGAAGCTATTTTCATTTTGTTGATGGAATCCATATCAGTTGAACAGATTGATCATGCAGAGAAACTACTGTGGAACTTTTGTTCTCAAATGGCTAATCTCTATGGTGAGCGGTACAAAACTGCAAATGTACACCTCGTGCACCTAGCAGACAGTGTCAGGGCTCTTGGTCCATTATGGACTCATTCATGTTTCCATTTTGAGGACAAGAATGGCTATTTGTTAAGGCTCATACATGGCACTCAAAATATACCTATACAGATGGTCCATGCAGTCAAACTTGTGCAGTCTATTCCTGTTATTTCATAAACCATAAAGCCAGGGAATGCCATAGCTGAATTTTACACACGGATGACTAAAGATGATAGTTTCTGTCAGGAAAACAATGATTTGTCTAGGACTAAACTATATGGAGCATCTAGTGAACTTCAACTGGACACAGTTCACCTCTCTACATTGGAAGGACTTACTGGTCAGTGCATCAATTCTGAAACAGTAAGGATCTTTCACAGGGCACAAGTTAAGAGAAATTATCTCACATCAAAACACTATGGGAAAGGCAATAGAAGAAACAATTTTACAGTTGTTTTTTCTAGTGAAGGACAAACAAAGTATGGACAGATTGAGTTCTTCTTTACCTCAGAACAGTCATGTGCTGAATGGGCCCTTGTTCATGAATTCAAAGTTGCAGGTTTTTCTTTGCTGCAAGATAGTGTAACAAATGGTACATGCAATCATGGTGTTCCCCTATTGGAAACCTCTGCCAATACAATAGTTTCCTTGGATCATATATTGGGTAAAGTTGTTTTCCTTGACTTGACATCTATGCCTGGCATTGTGTTTGCAGCTCATTTCCCAAACGCACTTGAAAAGTTTTAACCCATTAAGACCTGAACTGGCCTAAGAAGCCAAAAATGTAATGATTGATTATTGAAATAACATGCTCTGAAAATGCATGACTTGTGTAAGAAATCAACAAATTTTGTTGAACATTATGTTGAACATTATGTAAATAAACCATATATCTCATAAATTATTTGCCTGAATTAATTATTTTCTCAAATTTTGGCACGAGATAAATTGAGATATGATTGAGGTATAATATTAAATCGTGTCATATTGAGACTCATTTGAGAGCTTGCACTACTCTCATTTTTCTTTTTGCTGAGGCGCTAGACAACTGTGAGAGAATCTGAGAACTCAAATAGTGAGCAGTGAGAGACAGAACCATGTATATTTCTCACTGAGACATAACTGAGATAGTGCTTCCAAGTAAGGATATCAAATTGAGACATATTTGAAATCGGCACAATATGTCTCATTTTTCTCTAAGCTGAGATCAGGAAAAGGAGACAGCTGTGAGAGAATTTAGAGAACTCACACAATGCTCACTGTGAGACTTATTTCTCAGGAGAGAAATTTGAGAAGAATGAGAAAACCACTTTGGTCTCGATTGGTGCTCATTTATGTCTAGGAGATGTAAATGTGACATAAACGAGATCTCATCTTCAATTTTGCTTTGCTATGGGGAGGATGCCATACAGATTCATGTCAAAAGACCCGAACTATCCCTTTAACATTTCTGTATGCTGACCCTTTCTCCTAACCTCAACAAGGTGAACACAGCAGATTTCAGACTGGTTGGCCTTGATTTTAGCAATTCTCCAGACAAGGACATGTTAGTTTTTTAAGGAGGAAAAATAAAACGCTTTCTTGGTTTTTAGGAGCAGTATTACAATCCAGTAGATGGGAGTGGATTTCTTGCATGGAGAGTGAAAACGCTTCAAAAAGAAGCCTCAGAGGGACAAAAGAAAAGAAACCCTCAGCCACTGACAGGTACATGATTTTGAGTGTAGTTAGATTTTTTTTTAATGAGAATTCACATGTTAAATTCATTTTTAAAGGGCATTTTCAGTCATAATGGATGTTTACCTCGGATATCAGGTCACCTTTGATCATTTAATTTCATACCATCCATACTCCCAACTAGGCATGCCACGATTCACTCAACTCACGATACAATTCGAATCACGATTCAGGGTTCACGATACAATTCGAATCACGATTCGAATCATGTACAACACAAAATTAATTTACAGGCAAATGACTGATTTTCTTATCTTTATTATTTCTCTTACATTTCTCTTATTTCTCCAGCCTTTTCCTTTTTAAAAATACTGTAGTGTTTTCTCTTATGCTCTTTTCAATACATAGTTTGCATATTGTGTTTGTCTTGTCTATTATCTTTTCTCCTTTTTCATTTACTGTCTTTGGGAAGCCAAAATGTTTCCACACCTCGGACTTGAAATTGCTCGGTGCCTCCGCAATTTCAACCTCACTTTGGAGTTCGACCCCCGCTGCGCCGCGGTTTTGCTCCGTCATGCACACGACTTCAATTTACACCAGCAGCGTTTCAGAAGCGTTTCAGCAGCGGAGCGTTTTGCCCGTCTGATTATGTTTACTTGCTCTGATTTTGTTGATTAAGTCCTCTTTCCTTGCTCTTTGTGCTTCTACCATGGATAAGCAGACTACGTAGTTAAATTGTTTCTTTTCTGTCTGTCTTTATGATCGCGAGTCGGCACGGGGTGTTTTATTTTGAAAATCAACCGGATTCTCTCCTGTTTTCCGTGCCTGACTTCCTGCCCGTTCGACCAGCTCTGTGCCAATTGACGCGCCATCCGTCGAAAATAGACTCGCTGCGTATTCTCTGCGGAGCAGGTGTAAATGCGGGGTCACGCTTTTCTTTTCTCTCGCTCGCTCTCTGCTCGCTGGCTGCTGCACTGTTTGTTTGTAACTTGCATAGGCACGCTGCGCACCCCGACTTCCTGTTGTAGCTGGAGCGGCGCTAGCACGTCACACGTAGCGCCGCATATAGTGACGTTGAACAAGAACGTAGTTTAACTCGAGTGCGCCCTCTGCTGGCCTGGAGGCCACATCGCAATTCATGGTTTAATTAAATCGATTCGAATCGTATTTAAAAAAATCGATTTAAATCGATTTTTTCAAAAATCGCGGCATGCCTAGTGAGCAGGTCAGTATTGTAAAATAAACCTCTTCAGGATGAATTAAGCCCCCTCTGCTTTGTGTCAGAGTCCTGCAACACCCAGTTCTTTGCATTCTACACTATCTTTGCAGGGTAATGATGTTAAGATTAAAGTCAATGTTGTGTAAAATGGGGTGTGGACTGTGATGTCCCAGATGTTCTGCCTGCCCATATCCACCACCAGCCACCCAAAACACCCTTGCTTTCCATCCCACTACATTATAGACACACTGCCTCATGCATTGGCTCTGAACATTGGCACTGAACATAAACTGTGCACTGCTGAATCATCCAATATAAATAATTACAAGAATACGGGTCTGGAAATACTGTATATAACCATTTTAAAGGGACAAGCTCAGCATATTTGCATGAAGAATCTCTGTAGATTAGAGGCAGGAATGATCAACATTTTATATTTTAAGAAACCAACATAAATGATCCAAATGTGTATTTACTTGTACTGCAGGCTCAGTAGAGATCAGAGAAGGCCAAAGACATAGTGAGAGATACCCAGTGTGAGTGTCTGAGGGAGGAATGCAGACATAAACACCAGTCGTGCTACATTCCTAGAATACCAGAACACACTCTGTCCACTTCCTACCATATACCTGCTACTGCTCAGCAACAACAACATACACTCAGGCTGGTGAAGCCTGCAGGCTCAGCTACTCCATCAGTCTGATGTTCACATTGCCTCTGAGATATTGGGATGTAAAGTGGAAAACTGGGGTAGTGACATTATATATATATATTTTTTTTCAACATTTATTCCTCTCATGTTTTCCTGTACATTTGGCCCCAATACTCATATACTTTTGAATCTCTCCAAGCAACTTTTTGGGATTACTTTGTAAAGTAATCAGTGGTTAAAAAAAAGTCAGTTATGATAATGAGGTTTCATATCAGTCAATATCAGTATTTGTCAATCTTGTAGGTTGTGACTGATGACATATTGTGTACTCCAAAATGTGGAAGTGTGACAAAGTGATGAAATAAGTTTGTTGTATTAATAGTCTTGGACAGGATGTTATTCCTGCACAGTTGACACACAACAATGTTCTGATAGTTATCCATCCATTCTTCCATCCATTCATCCATCCATCCTCTGATAGTTGTCTGGTTTAAAAAAAAACAAAGTGCTATACCAACAAGTTGATCTGTCCTTTTTATCTGTAGTTATTTTGGTACAACCACACACCTGTTAAATGATTGGCTGTTCGTGTGTCACTCATAGCAACTAGGGATATGACAGGCTGTTTATAAGCCAGAGAGGGAGCATAATTGGGGTTTGTCTGTTAAATGATTGGCTGATGATTTGTGTGTCACTCACGCTCTATTATAAAGGGTTATGACAGGCTGTTTATGAGCGTGGGTGTATTCATTATGTGCATCCATGGTGGTTTGCATTTAATGCATTCAAGTGAAACTATTGACTTTTTTTTATCAAACTACTTTCAACAATAGATTAATCAGCAATAGTAATAAGATGATAGATAGCCCTATCATTTTATTTGCCAGGCCAACACTTGAGACAAGAAACATAATGACATCACTTTTGGCATGAACACAGTTCATGCATCACTTACAGTGATGTATGAACTGTTTCTTGCTTAGTTCATGGACCCAGTCTCTTCCCGGCTTCCCATGTCATTTCAGAAAAAGCCCTTGTTTCAAATTTAAAGCTTTGTAGCCTTTCACACAGTTCATGTGCCAGCCATATAGAAGAATTTGACCAAGTCTTAACTCTGAACAGAGCCAGGCTAGCTGATTCCACTTTTCCTTACGCTTAGTTTGGCTAACCATGTTCATACTCCACCATACTGAACACACATATGTGAAATCTTCTCATCTCCCTCTTGAAAATAAACTAATAAAGAATATTTCCCAAAATGTTGAACTCTCCTCTGTAATTTATCTCCACATAAAATCATTTGACATTTTGTTCTTTGGATTAAATAAAGTAAAAGGCACACTGTTGCCACCTCAAACTGCATTCTATTAACGGGGTAGATCAAGGTCAGGTTTAGTTTTTTAGTCAACAAAACACTGCTTGAGTTTCAGAGGAAAACATAGTTGCTAAATGTCCCAAACAATGGAAGTGAATGGTGACCAATTTTCAAACACAAAAAAATAACCAAAAGAAAACATAAAATGCCTCCATACTGCTCATCTTCAAGTTGACTTGAAATATGTTATTTACAATGTTTTTAGGCTAAATCTTTATTAGATCACTGTCTGAACTGGGTGTGTGTGGTGTAATGGTATGCATGTGCAAGTGAATAGAATGTTGGAGCTTTAGGAGACTAGAATTACACCAGACAAGCAGTATGAACGCATTTTATGTTTGTTTTTGGGGGGTTTGGTAGCCATGCAGCTTTGGTGAAATTTGTCAATGTTTAGAGGTATCTGTCTCTGAGATTTCTGCTTCAATAGAGGTCAGTGAGTGCATGTTACATGATGATCTGTATACATTTCCCTGTGTTAAGTTACAGTGAATTAAATGAAATAATACAAGTAGGTGAAATGAGGCCAAACTAATTGGACTCAGCTAACTATACAGCTTTTATACCTGCTCATCCAAAACACTTCAGCTGACACTCAGCTTTTTACATTTATCACTGAGCTTATTCACCACCACCACCCCTACACACACACACACACACACACACACACTCACTGTGGTTATATATATGCGTGTTTTCTCATCCCTTTGAGGCTGGAGCCTTTTGTTTTGCTCTGCTCAGCCCATCTGACTCATCTTTTCCCTGAACAACAGACCTGCTGTGTTACCACCACTGCCCACAAACCCCCCCCCCCCCCCACACACACACACACACACACACACACACACACACAGCCATAGGGCTAACAGCAGTAAAACAAGTCATCAGTCTACCTGGCAGAACAATGAAGCAAACACACACACACAGACACACACACACACACACTGTCACACACATCATGAAAAAGTTCAGATTTAGTTTTAAACAGTTTTTGTCATTACATCACTTACAGGCCTCAACAGCTGTTTCCACACATAAGACACAGAATGTGTGCATGTGTGTGTGTGGGTTTCTGACCATCTATTTCCAGGCAGCTGGTTAACAGAGATGAGGTGGTTCAATTTTGCTTCAGTACATCGTTCACATGAATGATGTCTCTTACACTCACTGTGCAGTAGTGGGTTCTAATACAACAATGAAATTTATGCTAAATTAAAAGTCCTAAAACAAAGTCATTTTAGAGGAGTCCTTGCATCAGATGACGTTACCACTCACTGAAACCTGTTGGAAACAATGCTATGTCGTTTTCTCGGCAGACTCATGCACATTAATGTGACAATGCAAGCCAATGAACTCCGCTGTATGATACTATAGTTGGTTGTGTAATTTCACCACATAGTTAAAGACTGAGTTGTAGCTTAAAATAGACGCAATGGTTACATGGTCACATGATGACAGGCAGTGGTAACCATCATAAAAAATGAAAGCCTCCCCATAAACTCACATCTTTTCATTATTAGACATATCTTTGGAACTGTCTGTAGCATGAATCATTGGTGCAAAGGGAAATACAACTGCCTCAGACAAGGGGCACTGGAGAAAGAAAGAAATGCTATTGTCAAGGTATGGTCTACATTGTTTGTTCCTGTGGCGTTTTTTTTTTTACATTTATGACTCGTATTTCTTTTTTTTTTAAAGGTATGTGTGTATGTATATATATGTTTACAGATCTATAAGTTTCAAGTTGGTGGTTTTTATAGACTGGAGGGGCAAACAAGAGGCTTTGTTGGGCAGTTGGTGAATCTTGTTAATATACATGGATCAACAGTATGATGCTTATGAGTAAAGATACGTACAAATATATGTTGGGACTGTTGACTCACTGCCATTCTCTAATCTCCAGTATTAAAAAAATCTGAGGATCGATAAAAAAAACGGTAAAGACAACAACTTCCATCACCTAATATATTTAAAGGACTATTTCCACTGAGCATCATGTAACCTGGGGATCATAAATCTGAACTTTTAAGGACTCAGTATTTGAGAACAATGAGAAACAACCATGAGGTTGTCATTTTTGCTTTTGTTTTGTTTTGGGTTTTTTTGTTGAGTTTCAGCAGCAGAAAGGGGCTATTGGTTTTTCTTCTGAGAGGTGAGTTCATACTGCAGTTGTGGCACACAGGCTAATGAAGAGTCTGCCTGCAGATGGTCTTTTTAAGAAACCTTAAAATAGCTGATGGTTTTTACTTCAGTTGTTTCTTTTATTTGATAGCTGTATCACTTATGACTGTGAGTCATTCCTGTACACTCAGGTCCTGGTACTCTGCCTGTAATTCCAACATTGGTAACTGCTGACCCAACAAGCTGCCTGCAAATAGCATCTTAGAGCTCCTCTTAAGATTCAGAAGAGTTGAGGACAGGGGAGCTGTTCTTCTGCAGGCTGGCAGCTCCATACATTCAAGACTATCTCTCTGTCTCTTCCCTTCATCATGTCAGTCAACAATTACAGTACACAGTACCAGGGAAGAACTACACTTCTTTCTCCATCCACCTGGTCCCTCCAACTCTCTACTGTACATCTATTTTTCCTCAGTCTCTCTGCTCCATTTTTGAGAATTCAGAAAAACAATGGAAAAAACAATCATGCAGAGAAAGCAGTACTACTTATTCATTACCAAGTTTGTTTGGTTGTAAGTTAGGGTTATGTTCTTGATTATTTATGTCTACTTTCCAAGTAGTGGTTACTTCATTTGGTTGGATCATAAGAGGGTGATTAGAATGATTAAGGATTAGTTCAACATTATAGGGAAATATGCTTATTTGTTTTCCTAGACGGTATTGACAGATACCACTCTCAAGTCTGTGGGCCCTATCTTATGCTGATCTAAAGCACAAGTGTAAAGTGTGAGGTGCAGTGGATTTAATTTATTCAAGGTGTGTCCAAATCCCCAGCTTGCACCAAGGGTACAGGAATGCCCTGCCCTGTCCCGCCCTTTGCGCCAGCAGTGCACCGCAAGATACACCTATGAGCTGTGCCCAAATACCTTGATTAATTCATAGGTGAGTTTAGGCCAAGCATGCAATATACCAGTCAGAAAGTCAGCTCTCACCACCTTTAAGAAGCAGGTGCAGCAGGAACACAAGCAGTGTCAGCATGATTTACCAGGAGGAAGCAAAGAAAAAATATTATTAAGCAAGGAGACAGATCTTCTGCTTCGGGAAGTGAAAGCGTGAAAGTGCGAAATGGAAGTGAAACACTGAAGCAACTTGAAATTAAACTATATTATTCATTATTATAATCATTATTATTTTGCAGCTCCACTGGCAGAAGCTCCTGAAGGAGGAGCTGGTGGGCAGGTGCAGGGGAGAAGAGAGGCAAGCCGCAAAGCTGCACCTCAATCTGACTGTACACCCACCTGAGCTGGATTAAGGTGCAGCTTCAACTGGTGTGCAAAATTATGCACAGGTTATTCACCCAGCATCAAGCTCTGATAAAAGTACACGTACTCCCTGGGTTGGACTGGTCTTGTGGTTAGATATAACAATATAAGACCATAACTGCTCAATCCTTGTTTTTCTGGATCCCAATAAACAAGCAGACAAAGACACTACAGCTGCTCCAGCTGTCATGCTGACTGATCTGTTAAAGATGATCTGACAGCTGTGATCCTGTTCTGTGTACACTTTGCAGGTCTCTTGAGATTTAATGGGCTTTACAGTATAATTACGATTATAATTCCTGATTCCTTAACAGTGAGAATAAATTTACACATGCTTTTAACTTCAATATTTACATTTTATTGCTGACAGAAAATATGTTCAAAGGACAATTTTCTAATCCACAATCTTGTATGGGGAGAGGACTTTACATAAATGAAGGGGTTTTGTGAGTGTGGAGATATGTGTGTGTGTGTGTCTCAGCCACAATTGCACCACAGAGTTTGCGCTTCGACCAGGTTGTAGCCAGTCTAAGGCGCAAATGATTTTACTCCAATTCACCAAGCACATGATAGCAAATGCACCGGGCCATGCCATTTTTAGACTTCCCCCATAGCCGCACAGACCAGGCACAAGAGCATTTGCTATGTGGCATAAAAAAATAATTGCACTTTGCAGGCTTTGCGCTGGGTGTAAAGATAGGGCCCAGAATGTTAAATATGGTTCAACTGGACACAAGTATAAACAGTTAACCTGTCTCTGACTGAAATATTAACTACAGCTTACATAATGTACATAATACAGCTACAACTACCCCCCCCACCCCCAATTCTATCATGTCACAGCTGTTAGTTAATCATTGCATGCGTGTGTGTTCCCCCCAAAGAGATGGGAGGGGACAGTGATGGAGAGCCCACTTGATCTTTTCAAACGAATTGATGTGTCTGTCTGTTACATTGTCCTCTTACTGCTGTGGAGTACAAATGTCCGGTGTAATTGTGATAATTCTTGAGGTCTCATTTCCCAACCTATCCATACATTTAATAGCACAGAATCTGACTCATAACTTTGTTTTTGTGCTTTCAGAATGCATGTTCATTTCAAATCTCTGCTAACCAGGAAGACCAGCAAACCCTGTGTTACATAGTTATAACCAAAAGCAAACAGGTTCCTAAATAACAGACAAAACCAACTCTGTGAGTTTAATTAATAGACTGTATTGTCATTTTGGAAAATTCAAGTTCTCTTTTCGTTTGTTAAAGGTAAACATTGTTTAAAAGGTAATCATTTCCCTCAGAATAACATTAAGCCATTTTTAGCTTCATATCATCCTGTTTGTTTCATCTGCACAAAAAACTCTGTCAAAGCTAAACACACAGCACTGAATATTATTAATATGTGTTTCATGTCTATGTGTACTTCCCAAGGGTATTACCATTGTTGATGTCTCATAAAAAAAAAAAGAAAGAATTATTTTTCTAAGTATCGAAGTCTCTACATACACTGCAACCAGGAAGTGCTACTAGCTACTTTCCATACTTTTAATGGTACCACTTTGTTACAGTGTAAATATAGGCTAAAAACAGTACTCAAAAGAAAATTTCAGAACCAGACATTTCAGCAGCCCATTTCATAAGCTTTTATGTGGCCTTGTCATATTAGCTCCCAGCCTACATGTTGGTATTCTGTCATCAGAGTGTTTGTCTGTACACAAATTGACAGATATCTAACATGCATGAAGAGAAAGTCAGTCAAGTGGAATACCCTGTTCTCATCATTCTCATGAAAAGATTATTTTGTAAAACTGAAATGATACAAATAAAACGGCACCAATTACTAGATGCTCTTAAAACAACATTACACACAAGCTGACATAAAATGATGCAAATGATGGCTACAACATGACGTATAAATACCACATTTCAATGATATGTAAATAGCTCTAAATAACCTGAATGAATTGAATAGCTAGTCTAAGCTGGTTTAATGTTTACATGAAGATCAACTAAACATTTAAGTACATATAATGCTCTACAGAATACCAACGTGATGCTTATGATTAACTATCAAATAAATAAATTTTACTTACAAGCGGTGCTTTCTAAGACACAACAGAGGAAGGAAAAGACAAGGTAGCTGCAGCTGCAAGAGCAGTTGCTTTCCACCAACAACAATTGCCTGGCTGTCACCTGATTGATGAGCTGACAACTATTATTTATATGATCAATGAAATTTCATAAATGCTATTGTCACGGGTAAGGGGTGTGACTTTTAAAGGTAAATTTTAATGATTGCCACTGGGGAATATTTCTGACCCAAATCAGCATGTAGACAACGACTTTTAACGTGAATCATAAAACAATTTATTAAAACACAAGTTAAAAGCAGTTTCTAAAAAAAAGGGTAAAAAGAGTCCGTGAACAAATTTAAAACATCACCAAGTCCCAGTTCCTTTCTAAAAAGGGTCCATGCAGGGCCTAGCCCAGGTAAAAGCAGTCCTTTCCCGGCCTCCTGCTGTAGCTCACGCCAGTCTCCAGTCTTTTGCTGATCAGAGGCTCCTTCCACTAGTGGGGATCAGAGGAAGACAGACGTCAGCAGATTTGTCTCTTGATACATCAAGAGTTCATCAAATCTAAGTTCACAAAATCAAGCTATAAAAGCCACAAGGGGAGCCGAATTATTCCTTAAAAACCACTGCAATCAAAATAAAACACACGTTCAAGTTAAAAAGCAAGCAAATAAAAGCAGGCAGGAAATAATTTAAAAAGGCTCTCCCCCTATGGAGCTTATAGCCGCTTCAAATCCTGACGTCTCCGAGCCACCTTAGTTCGACTTGGGAGTTGTTGTGGAATTTGCCTCACTAGCTCTTAGAATGTTCCCGAGTCTCTCTTTACATGGGTGACAACGCAGTCGTGAAGGGTCCAGTCATAGGTCATCTAACCCAAACAGGCACACTAGTAGTTGATCACTCTGCACTACAATCCACAGCTGCACAAGTAGGAGAGTAATGCATCCCCCAGATACTTTCTCCTGAGGTCCCAAGGTTATGGCTTATCAGGCAGAGTCTCCACACTCTCCAGCAGAACACAATACATGAGCAAGGCCGACAGATACAGTGATTTAGAGCAAAGAGGTATGTGTAGCTTCTTGTTTTTCACTTATACCAATAGAATTTGTGTACACATAGATAGAAACATCAGGCCCATACAAGGTAGCGTGCCAAATTCCAGGGAATGTCAGGGACAGTTAAATACCTTCACTTGAGAAGTAGCCTTCAGAATTGGGTTGGCAGTCACAATATTCTCTGCGTATTGCTAATCTGAATTCTCTCGATCGAGCTTCATTAAATACTCCTGTGTAAGTCATCTGGGACTCCGAACTCTTCTTCAGTGTCTGAGTGAACCAATCTTTCCTCTCTATTTCCACTACAGGAGTACAGTCTCTCGAGGACGGAGGACACAGGACGGTCATTCTGCTATTGGGACAGTAGCATACTTGATGATGTCACCATCTCGCTTCTTGGCTTACCCACTTCCACTTATTTTCACCATTAATGTATATTTGAAATAAAACAAAATATTATATAAAACACAACCTCTATCTTTTGATTTAAAATGTGAGGAAACAAATTATATCTGTTTTACTACTTTAGAGATATCAGAGCCAGCGGCCAATTTCAAAAGGTCATGCCGATAAGGCTGTTTTTAGTGGGGTAACATGAATGCTAACAGCGGTCATCTTGCCAGCTGGCGAGGTATGCTGGCTGTCCTGTTAGCACGACGACACATCTCCGAAACTTTGGAGCAATTTAAACTACGCACTATCGTGATGAATCCACCACAGTTTTAATATCTACATTCTCACATAAAATAATCTTAAAATTGCATTCCGTGGTACTAAAACAGTAGTATTTTGACACTTGTAACTTAAAATTGTGGGTCTTCTCCTCTGCCATTGTTGCTACGAAATGCATTCTGGGATATGTGGCTTCCCAAGTCCTCACAAGTCACCACCCAATGCATCCTTGATAAAACAGGTGGGGCAAGAACACATCCGGTATTTGACTGTACGGTGAGATGCAGACTTTTGAATTGGAACAGTACTTGAGTGAGACTGATGACGCTTCTCAAGTACACAAGAACACAGGTACAGAGAAGAACGCATATTGAGAAATGGCTAATGTTGCATGCGGCAACCAGTCAGTGCTGTACATTCCACGACGCTAAAAACCAGAGGTGATGGAGCATCTTTAGCTGTCAGGCCTACCTTGAGTTGACCACTAACTAATAGATCCTCCTCCACTGATACATTTAAACCCCATCTAAAGACCTTTCTTTTATTAAAGAGAATTCCACCTATGAAGCATTTTTACCTGTGGCCATGATAATGAACTGACTGTAAGATTAGCTGGTTTCATTCCAGACCACAGTGGTGTTATGATGCTCATACAGTGCTGAAATTGTCATGGACTCTGCTGACCAAGCAAGCCAATTCTCTCAATGGCCAGCCTCTTGCCAAGGTAAAATATGTTACTGAACCTGTCACTCTCCTGATTTCTGGCAATCGCTGTGAAGAGATTTCCTTGCACCTGATTGATACTCTCAAGTCCCCATAATATTGGGTTATCCTTGGCTGGTCAAACATAACCCCAAATTGACTGGGCCAATAACAATATTTTGGGGTGGAGTACGTGTTGTTTGTCGCAGTGTCTCCTGTCAGCCTTGTCGCTAGGTGGTGCCGTGGAACCTTTGGAGGACCTGTCGGCATGTGCTATTGAGCTGCTGCCTGGAACATCACTGCCTAAGGGTAGGCTCCACTCACTGACAGCACCTGAAATGGAGGCCATGAACAAGTACATTAATGGAGCTCGCTCTGTAGGCATTATTTGACCATCTTCCTCTCCAGCAGGCGCAGGGTTCTTCTTTGTGGAGAAGTCTCTTCGGCCTTGCATTGAGTACCGAGACTTAACGACATTACTGTTAAGAATCGCTACCCATTGCTACTAATCTCTTCAGCTTTTGAAAACTTGCAGGAGCCACCATATTCTCCAAACTGGACCTCCGCAATGCTTATCACCTGGTGCAGCCTTCAATACACCCAATGGGCACTACAAACACCTGGTCTTGCCATTTGGCTTGACTAACGCCCCTGCTGTCTTTCAGGCCCTGGTGAATGATGTGTTGCGACATGGTTAATAACTTTGTCTTTGTGTACCTGGATGACATTCTGATATTCTCCAAGTCCCACAGCATGTGCAGCGTGAGGCGGGTCCTGCAGCGCTTGGAGAATCAGCTATATGTCAAAGCTGAGAAGTGTGAGTTTCACTGGGACACAGTGTCTTTCTTGGGGTTTGTATTATCTGCTGGGAAGTTGGAGATGGACTCACCAAGGTCAAGGCTGTGCTGGAGTGGCCCCAACCCACAACCCGGAAGGAGCTTCAAAGATTCCTGGGTTTGCTAACTTTTATAGGAGGTTCATATGCAGTTATAGTTCTGTTGCTGCCCCACTAACTGCTCTTACCTCTCCCAAGGTTCCTTTTCCTGGTCAGCTGCAGAGGAGGCCTTTGCAAACTTAAGAAGACCTTCACCTCTGCTCCCATCCTAATCACACCTTATCCTCAGCTCCAGTTTGTGGTTGAGGTAGATGCCTCAGATGTGGGAGTGGGTGCAGTCCTGTCTCAGCCTCCCACAGTGATGATAAGCACCATCTGTCTCCTACAGAAAGAAATTATGATGTCGGCAATCGGAGCTGTTGGCTGTCAAGATGGCATTGGAAGAGTGGAGACACTGGTTGGAGGGTGGAAAAACCATTCCTGGTCTGGACTGACCATAAAACCTGGAGTACATCAAGACAGCTAAGCATCTCAACTCCAGACAAGCAAGGTGGGCACTTTTCTTCTCTCGGTTCAACTTCATCCTTTCCTATCATCCAGGATCCAAAATGTGAAGCCAGTGTCTCATCGTTTTCCATAGAGCAAGAGGTACTGGAGGCCCTCTGTCAACATCCATCTCCAGGTAATACGCCTAGTGAGAGGCTGTTTGTCCCTGTGTCTGTCTGCTCCCAGGTTCTTCAGTGGGCATGCATCCAAAGTCGATCCAAACAAGCCTGCCACCCGTGCAGCGACCTTGGCTAATCTTTGACAGAGGTTTTGGTGGCCCCAAATGCAGAGGGACGTGTTGGAGTATGTTGCTGCCTTCCCAACTGCGCCCAGGGAAGCCATCCAACCGTCCTCCAGCTGCCCATCTACACCCACTGCCAGTGGTGGACAGTAACAAAGTACATTTACTTGAGTACTGTACTTAAGTACATTTTTAAGTATATGTACTTTACTTGAGTATTTGGTTTTGAAACTTATTACTTTACTCCACTACATTTCAAAGACAAATATTGTACTTTTAACTCCACTACATTTCTAGGAAGGTTGTTGTTAATTTTGACTAAGCACAGCTTTGAAGTCAGCTGTTGCTGTTTCTTCTTTTCTAAAATGCATTTGGTCACATGCTGTGTTCCTCACAGAGAAACCAATCACAGTAGCTCCTCTCAAATGGGACTGATGTAAAAGCAGAAATATGTCCAGGCGCACTAACAAGCACAAGCAAGCTCTCCTCTTTCATTCAAACAAAAGCGGTAATGGTGACGGCAGGAGAAAGACAAAATTAAATCTCAAGATGTTATTATAATTATTCATTATTCCAGGTAGCTTTTAAAGTTGGATTGTTTCTTATCGGGGAAAAATAAAACATAATTCATGTATATACTGCCTCTGAAGACAGAAAGAAATCTCAGTTATTTAACAGACTTGGAGAACTCCTTACAGTTAACTTCAATATGCTTTTATGCAGTGATTTTAATACAGTTACATCAGAAAATGACAATGGCTGTCCTTTTTGTTTTTGATTGCATTTCTATGCTGAAGTTTTTATAGGTGTTTCTATAGACTTTGAGTCACAAATTTATTCAGTTAGCATTCAAAATACACCCTCAACAAATACACAGAAGATTTTCCAACAACAAACATAATATGAGGGACAAAAGAAGAGGTGTAGGCTGAAGCACATGCTTATTATACTACCCTTTTACAGAAACAACTTTAACATGGCGACTTCTTTAGCTGCATGGTCCGAGTTACACCATAAGTTAAAAAAAAAGAAAAAGAAAAGAAAAAGAAAACGAGAGAAAGAAACAAAAAAGGAGAAAACACAAAACAAACTCTCAGACATGTTACAAAGTAAATAGATAAATAAAGTTCCAGAACACTAATACAAGCAAACACAAAATTTCAATACTTTCATTATTACTATTTTTTATTATTATATATTTTTATATATTTTATTAGTTTAGTTTTAAACATATTTTTAAATGAGGAAAGTGAACTACATATTTTTAATTCATCCTCACAACTATTCCACAAATTAACACCTCTAACAGAAACACATCTCTACTTAATATTTGTTCTTGTTTTAGTTTTTGGAAAAAACTGTTCCCTCAGATCGTATCGACTCTCTCTGATTTCAAACAGCCTCTGAATACTGCGCAAAGTCAATTATTGTGTGCTTTGTACATTATCTACGCTGTTTTAAATTCAACTAAATCATAAAATTTAAGGTATTTAAACTTACAAACAATAAGTTAGTTGATTCAAGGAAGTTTGATCGATTTATAAGTCTTATAGCTCTTTTTGTCATTTAAAAATAGGCTGAGTGTTAGTTTTATGTATTTACCCATATCTCCACACAATAGGTCATATATGGAAGTAACAGAGAACAATAAAGTGTGTATAATGACTTCTTGTTAAGAACATCCTTTTTTTTTTTCAATGGTTTTGAACTTCCAACAAAGTTTAACATCAATTATCACACCAAGAAATTTGTTCTCATTCACTCTTTCTATTTCAGTGCAATTAATCCTGATTTTAACCTGGTTTTAATTTGTCTGGTACCAAAAATTATAAACTTTGTTTTGTTCAAATTCAGAGATAACTTATTAATGTCAAACCAGGTTTTCAGTATTTAATTCATTTTCAACTGTAGTCAGAAACAGTTCTAGGTTTTTAACAGAGCAGTAGAGAGTGGTGTCATCAGCAAATAAAACACATTTTAACAGTTTGGAAACATTGCAAATATCATTGATATATAATATGAATAATTTAGGCCTAACACAGACCCTTGAGGAACCCACAAGTGACCTTCAATTGATTTGATTTTACCTTGTTTAGTCGCACATACTGATATCTGTCATCCAGGTAACTTTTCATCCACCTGTATGCTAACCCTCTTATACCATATTTATCTAGTTTATTCATTTATACTATGATCAATAGTGTCAAATGCCTTTTAAGTGTATAAAACACCAACAGTGTATTCCTTGTTATGTATCAGTAGATATCTTCCACAAGTTCCATCACTGCCATTGAAGTGGAACTTTTGCTCTAAAGTCATATTGGCTGTCACTTAAAGATTGTATTTTTCAATAAATTTGTCAAGTCTACGAGCAAATAATTTTTCTAAAATTTTTGAGAACTGCGAAGTAGTGATATTGGTCTGTAATTGGTAAATTGATGTCTTTCTCACTTTTATAGATAGGAATAACTTTTGTTGTTTTCATTTTGAAGAAAAATACCAGTTCAAAAGACAGGTTACAGATGTATGTAAATGGTGGCACTATATATTCTACAATACTTTTTACTAATAACATGTCAAAACAATCAGAGGACTTTTTATTCAAGTGTTTTCACAATATCAAGTATTTCTCTATCATTTACAGCACTAATAAACATGGAGGAGTTTTAGTAATATGTTGATCTATTTCATTATTAGTTCTTGGCTCAGGAATTTCTTTTGCTAAGTTATAACCAACATGTACAAAAAAATCATTAAATTCATTATTATTCTTGAATTTTATCAATGATAAAATCTTTATCTTTTGTAAAGTATTCTGGATACTCATTTTTAGAACCCTTTTTGATTATGCTATTTAATACTCTACATTTCTTGTGTATTGCTCCTGTTCTGTTCCAATAATGTATGATAATACTCTTTCTTACTTGTTTTTATAACATTTACTAATTTATTTTTATATGTCTTATACTTTATTTCAGCATCTTTTGTCCTCTGTTTTATAAATCTCTTATATAAAATATTTTTCTTTTTACATGCATCCCCTATTCCCTTTGTGATCCTTTGTGTAGCAGAGTGGTTCTACAAGCAAGTCAGTGCATCATTAGATGGTTACAAGCTTCTGTAAATGCATCATGAAAACTTTTTTTAAAACGTGTACTTTTGAATACTTAAGTATTTATAAAACCAAGTACTCTAGTACTTTAACTCAAGTAAAATTTTGACTGAGCAACTTTCACTTGTAGTTGAATCATATTTGACCAGGAGTGTCTATACTTTGACTCAAGTACTGGGGTTGAGTACTTTGTCCACCACTGCCCACTGCCCATTCCTTGCTGGCCCTGGTCTCACATAGCCCTGGACTTTATCATTGGTCTCCCGGACTCTGAGGGTAACACAGTCGTCCTTACTGTTGTAAATCGTTTTTCTAAGTCTGTGCATTACATTCCACTGCCTAAACTGCCCACAGCTAAGGAAACTGCTCAGCTCCTGGTACAACATGTTTTTAGGATACATGGCCTGCCTACCTCTGTGGTCTCCAACAGGGGTCCTCAATTTACCTCTCGTTTTTGAAAAGCCTTCTGTACTCTCATAGGTGTGATGGTGGACCTGTCGTCTAGCTTCCATCCACAGACCAATGGCCAAACCAAGAGGGCCAGTCAGCACCTTGAGACCACCCTCCTCGTCCTTTTTCAAGTAGTGTTTGGTGTTGCCTAGCAACGGTGAATAGCTCGCACTTGTTGATGACGTATACCTGAGCTCCTCCGCCACCGCTCGGTGCCTCTGCGCCCTACCTGGCGGTGAGCGAAGAGCAAATTTCTTGTCATGTGAAGGCCCCTTAATGAGTGCACACTGTACATATTGTTCTTTCTTTTAAAATATATTTAAAACTTGTAATCATGCTAAATAATTTTTACTGAATTTAAATGTAGTCTGATTATAATTTTCTGTAACTGTAATGGAATACAGTTACCTTCTTGTATCCTGATTACATAATCCTGTTACATGTAATCCATTACTCCCTAAGCCTGTAAACAAAGAATTTATATGGAGAGCTCTATTTATTTAGCTCCAGTTTTCATCATGAAGACCTCTGCTTTTTATTGTATTTTGTTTTATGATAAAATAATGTTATTTTTTTAAATCAAGATATTCAGTGCTTCTGTTAATGTTCTTGTATATCTTATTTATGTCATAGTTTTACTTGACCATTCCCATATTTCTATTTGTTATTTCCTGTAATAATCTCTTTGTAAAGCACTTCGGTCAGTGTTCGTTGCACTTGGTTAAGGTTATAGGGGAAGGACATAGTTATGCTCTAAAACATGCTAACATTAACTTTACTTTTCACTGAGGAATTATCCAAAATTCTGGACTGTGTAGTACATCCAGAAACAAAAAGCTAAAACTCTGCAGCAACCAGCACAGAATAAAAGTTCTTTTATACCAGAAGAAGCTAAAGAAAACAAGTGAAGAGATGACCAAAATTAAGAAGCTGCTGTTATAGTATGATGCACAAACACACTGTTATTTCTGCAGAGGATGAACACATTTTCTGGAACTCAATGGAGGAGAAGTTAAAAAGTATAAGTGATAAGCAGGTGAACATGTGAACATCCTGTTACAACAGTGTGCAAGAGAGAAAGACAGTCATTCCCAGCAGTGTCAGTGTTCAGGGCGAGTTGCTGCAGGCAATTTGTTGCTGAATATTGTTAAATGACGTTCTGATGTCATTACATGATGACATCATTATGTAATCACATAAAAGTCATTATGTAGAATACACAATGATGTCACTCAAACTGACTGGCCATCTCAGTGTAAAATATGATTTGCAATGTGTAGAGGTATTTGTTTCACCATCACACATTTTATTTGTAAAAAAAAAACATAAACCCAAAACATTTTCTCTGATCAGATATTTTTATTGGTCAAACAACATGTCATAGGTGACCATTACAGAAATACGTCTTTTTTAAAGACTAGCTTATACTAGCTTGCAGTGAGTGTGCTAGCATGCAGTAATGTTAATGAAAACGTAACCCTTTTCAGATCATAAAGCCTCTGGAAACTCAAATCCATAATCATCTTCTAACCATGTAATTGTAATTTAGGGCCTTATTTACATATTAGCAAGCATCTAAAATAATAAGATTTTCATTTTAATGCAAATTAAAAATATTAACATCTAAGTTTTTGTCATTCTTGATATTGAGATTGAACGGGGTGAGGTTTGTCAGACATTTATTACAAGGCAGTTAAATCTGCAAATAGTCTCTGCTGCACTTCATCTGCCAACTAAACAATGAGGACCTGAAACTGTTGTGTCACTCTCCAAAACAACCACACTGCTTTTACAAAAACATTTTACCTCACAAAACACAGGTATTTCTGGTCCACCACAAGTAACACTAGCTCAGATCCAAACTATTGTGTTAAAACACCAAAGTCACACAATAAGACAAACTAAGAGACAGTGGTGGCTGACCAATAGAGGGCGCTTCAGTGAATAAGACTCAGTTACATCGAAACACGTACTGTTTTTTTCTTAAAATAAGCAAGGACAACAATGTGTAGTAAGTGAGTAAAATCAGTAATTTGCATTAAAATATTGTGTTAAAAATGTTCTACATTGTCTAAAGTAATATAGGTAGGTATAGGTCAGGTGTTTCCAGCTTGGGGCAAAGTTTTTTTGCCCACTGACTCTCACTATAAGGTGTACATGCACAGATCGATCCTCTCAATAAGAGAAGAAGCTTGGCAGGATGCACAGAACCTGTGCCATCAGTATAAATTAGCATCTGAATGCTGCTGATTTACACACAAGCAACCTCTGGATGGCAGCAGACAGTTCATACAGCAAAGTAGAATGTGTTGATAGTTGGGTTTAGAGCTTCAGCTGCTAGAATGGAGATATAAAGTTAAGTGAAGTCACTATAAATAAGGTGTTCTGAGAGAAGAACATTAGAGGATAAGCTGAGAGTTAAAGAATGTGGACCTGATCAGCCCAACATCATACACCAGCAACTATCAGAGGAAGATGATAGACTCTGTGAAGAACATGGTGACAGTGGAACTCAGCCTCACATAGGGACCAGGTCATCTTCAGGCAGGTGAGCCAGGCTGGATACACTGTTCACATCATTTACTTCAGTACTTTAACACATTTCAAGCCAGAAGATGGTATTTTTCAAATTTCAAAAGAAATACCACATTTTTATTTATCTATTCTTGAATGTTCTTATTTTTAATAGGTTTTAGTGTGTTCTTAATTTTCTTCCGTTGTCTGAGAGTTTATGCTATCAGATGGCTTTCACACTTACTGAAGTACTTTTTGCTTTCTTTAGTCTTTCAGCACAATAAATTCTAGCATAAAAGTTAATTATTATTCAAACTAATTTTGGCACCTTAACTTACCTTGATGAAGCAAGTTCCATTAGGCCTTTTTGTATATTAAAATACACTTGTGCTATACTTTAACATGTTTCCCTGATCTTCAGTATTGCCCCACCTGCTGCCACTGCTAACAGATTAAGGCAGTGGTAAAGCAGCAACTATTGTGTTCTGTGAGGTAACATTACTGTTTTTGTCAAAGGTGTCTGGCTGCTTTTGACAGAGCAATGTAACGGCTTCAGTTTCCCATCAGAATAGTCTGTCAGCAAAGTAAAGTGGTGAAAATATTCTAAATATAGCATAAACTTAAATTGATATTGATTTTTTTAAGTGGATAAAATAAGTTTTGTTGCTGCACAGAAGTACATTGCTTAGCTTCCCGGTACTCCTGCTACCTCTCTAAACTAGGGGTGTGTTGACTGCCATCTACTGTATTGTACATTGACTATAGATAAGTACGACATACAACCCTACTTCAAATTAGGGATGTCCCGATACAACTTTTTCACTTCCGATACGATACCGATATTGCAGCCTTGAGTATTGGCCAATACCGATATCGATCTGATACGATATCAACACAAATCATACATACTTTTATTACTTATTTTGTAGTGTGGAATGTTAGAAAAGTCTTGATCAAGTGATGTTACTCAAACAGAGAATAATAGTCAGCAACCAGAGTCACCTATGGATAGAAGTGCTGGAGCGGAAAATGGACTGCTTATCTGAGCGCTTATATCAGAGATTTTAGATGCAGTCCGATAAAATCCGATACTCGTTTTTTGGCTGATATCGGACCGATATCCGATATCAATATCGGATCGGGACACCCCTACTTCAAATAATCCAAACTATCCCTTTAAGCCAAAAAAAAAAAAAATGCTTGAATACTGCTCAAACACTGGGAAACTTTCTATTTTTTTTTTTTTTTTACATCAGATGTGTCTCAACCATAACATGTCAACTTGTAGTCCTTCTAAATCAAACCTAAATACATATAAGTAATGCGTAATTGTGGCTTAAAAATGTGTATTTTGATTAGAAATAAGAGAACTTTGAGCAACTTTAAAAAATAAAATGGCTGTTCACTATGAGTATGCTGTGAATTTAAAAACTGAGTAAGATGTCAACTCCATCAGATTTTCCATCTGACAGAGACGACATCTATATTCAATTTAAAAAATGTAATCATTAAAAGGAGTGACCATTTTAAGGTTTAACAGTCAAGAGTTTGATCTTTTAAAATATATTTTCCAGCATAAATGAAGAGTAAAAATGAAAAGTTGCACAAAATATAGTTTTGTCCCAATTCTCAAGAATGAAATGTGATCATTAAAGAGGGCACTTGTTAATAATTAAACACAGTATATTATTAACAAGTGTTGTGTAAATCTGGAGTGTCAACATGATAATAAATGCTCCCTGCATCCCAGTTGAGACACTGGACTGTGACAGCAAAGCACTGATGTGCAGTGTGTGAGTATTCTGATGTCTGGAGGGGTGGATGGTGCTGTCTAACCAGACGGGCCTGTTTTTAACGCCTGCATTCCGTTGGGTGGGTGTGGAGCTGTAGGCCTGGAACAAAGCTTTGACGTCAGTCCAGTTGCCAGCTCCTCTCTTCTTCTTTGTCTTGTGATGTAATGACTGCAGACAGCCAATGGAGTGAATGAAAACAGGGAACAAGATGAGCCACAGAGGAGGGCAGAGCTCTCATATCAGCACAGTGTTACCTTAGTGAACTGAATGAACTGGATCTTCGGCCTCAGCGCCACATGCTGTGATACAGGCTTCTTTGAATGTGTTTCCTCATGTTTACTGAGAAAAAGTTTTGTTAAAGTAGGTCACATATTTTGCTAAATGTTGATAGCTCTTTTTGAGGGTCTTCCAAAATTCAAAAATGTCTAAATCACATTTACTTGAAGACTGTTTCACCGTTATGTCAAATTATTATATATCTATCTATATCTATCTCATGTGAATACTTTTTTCATTGCAGTGAACTATGTTTATTTGTTCTCTTGCAGAACCTCTCTTACATCTAATTATAATTATATGGCTACAGGCAGCAGCTACCACTTAGCTTAACCTACCACAAAAGCTGAAAGCAGGGGGAAACAGCTAGCCTAGCTCTGTACTTTGTTTGATCTGCACCAAAGCTGAAGTGTAAAAAGCTGGATTTTGCTGACCAGCTGCTGGCTGTAGCTATCAATGAGAACATCTGACTATTCCTGATCTGATTCTGATGCTCAGTCATGGCATCAATTACTAAACAGCACAGGCCCATGGGCCTAAAGGGTCAGGGGCCACCCTGGGGATCACCAGCAAAATGTTATTCAAAGAGACACAAAATGACAAAATAGACATAGAAGATGGCCACAGAGATGCACAACATGACCACAAAGTGATGCAAAATGACCTAAAAATGGGACAAAGTACAAAGAATTACAAAATAACTAAAACAACAGATCAACCAACAGAAAATCACTACGAACCGACACATAACAACATAATGCATAACAACTACAAAGAGACTCTAGATGTTGCAGTCCACTGGAAGAACAAAACACAGCGTCAAAAAACAGAGTGACAAAAAGGGGTTTATTGTAAAAGGTGAGTGAGGCTGCAGGGGGAGGGAAATCCGGGGGTAAGAGGCTGAGGGGAGCGGGCAAAGTTGGAGGGGTTTGGCTGGCTGAAAACGTGGCAGGCAGGCTTGCTGGCTGGCTGGCTGGCTGGCTGGCTGGCTGGCAGGCAGGCAGGCAGGCAGGCAGGCAGGCGTCCTGGAGCGTGACTGTACCGTAATAGTGATACAACGATCTGGGGAGGACTGGAGAGGAGAGCCGGTGTTAAATCTGCAGGGTTGATTGCTGGGTGGATGACAGGTGAGCAGCAGGGAGCAGGTTAGATGAATGAATGTGATCAGGGGACCAGGAGAGTGAGGGAGTGGCCAGGCGTACAGCACAGACACAGAGACAGACAGGGGGAGGGGGGAAAACAGGACAAGGAAAAACACAGAAACCCGTGACACGACCTGGGCCGTGACACTAGATGTTTAAATTTGCCCACTTTAAAGGCAACATAATAACAATAAATAAATATTGATCTCAGCAAGGTTCCTCCACAGACATGGATGAAATGTTCCAGGTAATTAAATCTTTCAAAAATTCCTTTCAGTTTCAAGCCAAAATTTCCAAGGCAGTGAACCTAGTATTTCTAAAATCCTGGTTAGGACCCTGCTGGTGCTATGTGGCCCAGTAGCAATAGATTCACCTTTATACACAGCATTTATTTGAATTAATAGGTCCAAGTTTTGAGAAATACATTCATTGGCTCTCTTGCAGACACTTAGGTTGTTTATGGTTTATGGTTGTTTATGTTCTTTATGCCACTGAAAAGGTTCTGTTTTATACAAAACACTATTTAGTCACTTACTCAGAAACAGAGCAGTGATGTGTTCATATGATGTGGAACTGTTCTAATGCAGAAAATATAAATACAGATACTAAAGAATGTGTGAATGGCATTGTGATAAGCAGCTAGATGCCTCCTTTGGGTGAGTGATATGATTAGTAGCCTGAAGCAAGTCAGAGTATCACATTGCTGAAATCCTCGACATGTTTCACATACTGAAGAACAGGCTGTAACTCTGAGGTCACTCCCTGAAATAACCTTCTCTTTTTTCAACCTACAACTACTTCAACCAGAAAACACACAAGAGGATTCAATCTGTGTGATGATTACAGAGATAATTCCAGCAGCTTAAAGAGCTACTTCAGGATATTTGAAGTGGGGTTGTATGAGATACTTATAGCCAGTGTACAGTAAATATTGGTCGACATGCCCCCATTTTGGAAAAGTAACAGGAGTACTGGTAAGCAATGTACTGCTGTTAACAGGGTCAGCAGCAAAACAAATTTTAAAGTCCTAAAATGAGTCTTTTTTTCTTTTCTTTTTTTTTTTAAATTAACATCAACAGGTTTACAGTCATTTACAGATCTGACAGATAAGTAAACCAATGACAGTAAATATAAAAACAAGCAAGGAAAAAAGGTAAAGAAAAACATTACAGGAATGTACAGACACAGTCAGGACACATTGCATTTAAGGTGATACATCTACTGTTTCCATGCCAGACCACAGAGCCCTGCAGTTATCGTTTGTAAACAATCAGGTCCCAAATAAGCTATGAAAGGACTCCATACTTTCTAAAGCTGAAAAGGTTCCTCTCTTAAATAAAAGCTACATGCTTCTAATGGCATGAATACTAACACACTACTTGTTTATTTTATGACATCTCCCTGGGGTAATATGTAGTCTATGGTTTATCTTAAATTGAAGTTCTTTTGCTCTGTTAGTTGTAAAACAATTGGACAAGTTTAGCCAATGTCATTCCACTCTTCACTCTCCTCAATTTCAACACCAAAGTCAGCCTCCCATTCTGATTTAATCTTTACTGTACTTTCTTTAATAGTCCCAGAGAGTGTTCTCTAAAATCGTGTTGCTAATTTGGTTGGGTCCTCACCATTAATAACTATTTTTTCTAGGGGAAAGATTGCACCACAATATCAAGACCTTTAGAGGTTCAGTATACCAAAGTTGCATAACTGTAAATACCTAAAATAATGCATGAGCAGGATCTGATATCAGTTTTAAGTGTTCATTTAGAACACTTTCGCCACCTCATCAGTGCTGCCAGACAGACTTTTGTGACAGGAAACTGCCATCATATGAGCCAAAAATCACCATATCCAAAGCCACCAGACGCCTATGACAAAATGACGATTAGAACTTTTGTCCAGTGGTTCTCAGCCTGGTGGTTGTGAGATAATTTCTGGGGGTTGCCAGTGGAGAATGAAATAAAATAACATATTGTGGCAAGCAGCATGGACACAACATGAATAACAGGTTCTAAAACATCATGAGTTCGATAGCTTTCAGTAGTCTTGGGCATATGGGGGAGGGGCAGTGGGAGGTTTCAAACACCGCTCTTTTTCTGGGGCTCACAAATTGAAAAGGTTGAGAACCACTACTCTATATTTGTACAACAATGTTGTTGTATAATGATGTTAAGTTTCTCAAAGACTAATAGCAGTCTTGCTGTCTACTGAAAAACACTTGAAGGCTTTAAATTTAAAACAGTTTTGACTTTGCATCAGTGCATCATTAACATGGTATATAGGAACAGATCAAATTAAGGCTTCATACTAAAATATTGTAGTGACTGACAGCATTTCCCATTATGCCTGGACTGAGTAGTTTATTGTGCATCCCAGACAGCACGCCTACGTCTTGCCGACATTGGCACAATGAATAAAGTTGCATTGACGTGACGTCGTATGGAGAGTGTTTGCTCATTGGGAAGACGTCGCCGAGATGTTGGCATTTGGTCGAAAATGCTCTCCAGACAACATTTGGCCGATGTATCATAGCTGCACAGCGTAGCCTCTCTACAGCTTCTATGACCTTTATTTATTCAGGTCGAATCATTCTATCAGCAAATATCTCATATCTCATAATATCTATCATAATATCTCATCTTACATGTGATAGGAATATGGTAATATGACAATAAAAAACAATATGCTTGACCATCAAAATAGCTTCCTAATTTAGTGTGTGAATAAAATAAAGAGACATGAATGATTCAAGTTAATGATCATACATTTATATTGGACTGCATAGTCAAAACAACTCCAGCACAGAAAAGATAAACAAGACAGAACATATAAAAATATACAGGTGGCCGGTCGGGAGACGCACACGGACAGCACGGTCTGGACTGCTGGCAGACTTATGAGCCTACAAAGGGGAGAAAAAGACAAAACACATGAGCCCAGGTTGTTCAATTAACTTATACTATACAATACTATACCCATACTTCACAAATAAACACGTACAAATAGACACACCAAGGAAGGAAAATGTCGCTGTGCCTTTTTTCCCGGCCGCTGTCTGACCTTACAGAGCCACCGTAGTTGATAAGAGACCTGTAGCTAATAGTATTAGCCCTATGCTCTTTAGCTATTAAACGTGTTAAAAAGCACCACAACAAGACCTCCAAATAACCCATGTTTAATACAGTGTCACAGGCAACACTTTATGAAGCACCAGCAGAACACATGACTTGAAAATATGAACCACAAAAAGTTTGTGTGTATAATTTAGCGATGCGGTCTGACAGCCCCGGCTTGACCGCGAATAGCTGCTGAACTCTGGCCAGCTCTACAGGAGAGGTGGGGGGGGGGGGTGTTGACTGGAGGGACATGACAGAAACAACTGGAGTCTGTTGTGTTTTCCACACACCTACGTGAAGTGGATATTAACTTCACTTACAGTACAAACACACCAACAATAGTCCATACGAACTATGAGAAACTACGAGTCATATTTACAAATGGAGCAGAGCAGAGTCTCCCTTCATTAGCTGCCAGTTAACCACTAAAGTTAACTCGCAGGTGTAAAAACACCGAAGCCCACCAGTTACTAGCTAACAGCTAACGCTAACTAACGTTACCTGACCCTTTCCCAAATTCAACACTGATTTATTGTCTAGATGGAGACTGTTCACATGCTGAAAAGACATATGGCTACCTAGCAATGGCTAAATTACGTTAGAGCTAGAGCTAGATAGCTAATTCATTTGCTGGTCAGGTCTAAGCAACTAACATTTGCTAAGCTAGCTAGCTAGCCTGTTAGGAGTCGGCATCTGGGCTCTTCACCTGTGCTAGCATACCCAGTCAGGGCTTAACAATTTATGTTACTAAATCCCGACTTATGTTGCTAACCCTGTATGTCATATTTATAAAACAGCTATTTTTTATATATTTACATTAAGTGAGCTTACCTGAAGACTAGTCCTGGCTGACATGAAGTAGCCTCTCCATCTCCAAAGCCTGATCTCAGTTCCGATAACGTGCAATGTATCGATCCACAGCCGACCTATCGCCGACTTTGAAATGGCGCACATAATCCCGCCGTCTGGCAAACCATGTCCATGCTATGGGCCGATGCTTCTCCGATGCATTTACAGACGTCAGGAGTAGAATGCCGACGCACGATCTGAGGCCAACGTCGCCGAGACATATGCGTGCTATCTGGGATTGCAGTCAGCATCTGCATCTATCCTTCTCTTCCACCTCCCTCACACTCTGTTAAATTCTTGACTCTGAATTGATATCAGTGCAAGAAACAGTCATGATTAAGGATGAATCCTCCTCCTCCGTCTTGCTCTGCAGGCGCCAGCCTCACCTAAATCATACATATTATTTCTAACATATGTGAACATGTCTGATATGTACAATCTCCTAAAGCATGCTGCATGTGTGAAAGGACACATTTGGGCAATGTCCAGACCTGATTCTCAAGACATAGTTCAGGGTGCATATTTGAAAACTGCTTATTTTAGAAAATGTAGTATGTGTTTTACTCTGTGACCCAATACACTTTGTTGGGTTTGTCTAAAATCATTGTTGTAAGTAGTCCAACCCTGAGGAGTTTTGCCTGACTTTTCCTCTGATGGTTTAACTCCACAGATTGTGGTAACACTGTGTTTTGGATGCAGCCAGTTCTATTTTGGAAGGTCTCATTTGAAATGGTGCATGAAGCTGGAGCCTCCTTTGAACCGGCCAGGCCCGGGTGGCCTGAAAGACATGTAGATACTCATCAAAACCCACAGAGCTCTCTACAATTATTACTTTGCTCTGTGGAGGGAAACAGGAAGTAGGAAGAATCAAGGCAACTCATCTCTGTATATGCGCGTAAGAGTAACTAAAGAGTCCCTGACTCAAGATCTTTGTCGTACTGTAGGAATAGTGACTGCTTACATAAATAAGGCAGTGCAACTGTTCAATACATAAGAAGGTATCTAAATGTCTGATTCTTTGCATGTGAACCTGCATGAAGACCTTTAGCAGAGACAGACAGGAGAAGTGAGGCACAGAGGCAGATGGAGAGTGGATGATAAAAAGTAAAGCAGAGCCAAAGTTTGACATCTAGCTGGGGTTTGGACCTGATCCTGTTCCTGGTGGTGAGGCCTGCTGACATCTTCACTGGGGTAACTCAAGAGAAAGACTGAGCCTCAACCACAGATAACAGGAGACAGCTTGAATGAGCACTGACTTGTGTGTTGGACTGAAACTATAATGTAGTGTTTCCATCAATTTACTGTATTTTTATGCATATTTTGAAGTACACTAGTAAAGGTTTCAATTTCAAAATTTCAAAACAAAAGCATTCTCAATTTCACAAAAAAGTTTTTAAACTTACTTTAGGTGTTTATTCCCCTTTTTCCATAATGTTAAGCTGTTTATGGGAGATGGAAACACTTTTTCCACATAAGTTCTGATGTAGCTAAGACTTCATTCACATGACTAATCAACTATTTTCATTCCAACAGATAATGAGGAGGAAGAAGACAAAGAAGTTGTCAGGATCAACTGTCCCCACAGGTGTGGTGTATGTCATTTAAAACGTGTAAATCCATGAATTAATACATTTACCTTCATTTTCTGATTCAGTTAACAGTAATGGTGTTTAGGCTCCAGATCCACTTTGTTTGAACCAATCCAACAGCAAACAATCAAGTTGTAGGAGAGAACCATGACGAACTAAGAATATATAACTGAGCTCCATTTGCAAAAAATTAGACCAAAGATAAGTTCATATACAAAAACAATAAGATGATTAACAAAAAACAAACTGCAGTATGTAAAACATGCAAGACAAAAATTACAGATGTAACACAACAACTTCCAACTTCGCTTAACATTTGAAGTTGCACAATAGTAAGTTGAGGCTAATATCAACGTAACTATTGAGCTAATGCAGCACCAACATTAGCTTAACAGCTAAGTAACTCTGTAAGTTAGTGAGGCTGGAAACTTGCTGTTATGTTACGTCTTGTGTAGGACTCAAAACTCAAAGTAGACTTGACTTAGAACAGGCCTAGCTATTTTGACTTAGGACTTGACTTGAGACTTGAGTGAAAAGATTTGAGACTTACACCTGTCTTTCAAAACAATGACTTGGTCCCACCTCTGACTGGCCCCTGAAATTATAAGTAGAAGCTGCCCAATTGTAAAAACCTCCCGAAGACCTCTCTCCATTTTTCTCACATTTAGATGGCCAAGCTGACTGGCTTTGTTTTCTTTCTCTATGAGGTCCATTGGAGTTTGGCAAACAACTAGTTTTCTTTATGATTCAGTTAAACATCTTCTTATTCGGAGCACCCCTGTGACTCAGTCGGTGGAGGATATGCCCATGTGCTGAGGCTGTCAGTCGTCTGCAGCAGCAATCAGTTGCCACCTGCGGGGCATTTGCTGTGTCATTCCCTGTCTCTGTACCCCCTTTCCTGTCATGTCTTCAGCTGTCCCTGTCGAGTGAAGCCTGGCCTGCCTCCATGAGGTCTGTGGTAACATCTCGCCGACTGCAGCCATCCCGTGAGAGCTGAGCTTGTGTCTGCAGGAGAGCAAAGAAGAAGATGTTTCTTAGTGTTCAGCTGTCAGTACTTTTGTAGCTTCTAACTGAATCTCTTAATTTGAGATGTAGTAGTTTGTACTTTCAGGTACCTGCATTATCTGCATTATTTTACTGTTTCATCTTCACTTTCAGCTGTTTCTGAGTTGTGTTAAATTATTGCTGAGAAACCCCCAAATGAAAACATTTCCTGTTTGTGCTGCTTCATAATAAAAGTGTTTAAATGATAAAACAACAACAGGGGACTTTTATTGTGAGGAATTTAAGGAAACAGTGTGTTTATTCCACAGACTTACTGTATGTGAATGGTTTATCCGCCACTTTACGACTGCTCGACTCGAGTCTCCTTACACTTGTATTCAGTTAAAAGACACAAGTTCATGTAAGTAGACCTGTTGGAAATGCAAACTCCTGCCGTGCTGCGCTGACAGGCTGAGTCAAAATGAGTCAGGCCAGACCAGCTCCATAGTAATAAGGACTAATCCTTATTATTTTGACAGGTGTGTGGACTGAAAAATATTGACAGTTCAAGTCCATGTACGTGAATACATTTTGTGCATATTCATGACATGATCTACTAGTGAGGAATGTAATGAACTATCTATCAGGTCCATTAATATAATATTATTGTAAACTTTAAAAAGAAATGAGTCATTGTCTTGTGGTATCATTTATTTCACTACAAAACATGCAAATGTCACAGAGGTCAGCAGTATTTCCATTAACAACACTAGTAAATGCATTATGCTACATTACTCAATTACCAAATACTGTAAAGTTTAATTTTAGCTGTTATGTCCATGTCTAAGAAAGACTAGTGTAGAAAAACTGTGTTTCTTCAAGTTTAAAATTCTACACCCTCATGCCATCCAAACCCTAAAGGAATACAAAAACAACTATATCTTTACCCCTTGTCTAGAGAGAGTGATATATCTATCTCTGTGAGGACACAAGTGCAAGAGACAGATAAAGCTGAGACGGAGACAGATAGCCACGAGTCAGACAGGTCCCGACTCCTCAGTCTGAGATTAAAAAAAAAAAAAAAAAGTAAGAAAAGACAAATGACAGAACAGAGGTGAGAGAAACAAATTTATTGTCAACAGTGTGGAGGACAGAGACAGAGAGGTGCCAAATGGAGGAGGAAACAGCAGAATATAAAAGACAGGAGCAAGAAGAAAGACTTATGTCCAACAGATGATTTAATGAGAAGAGAGTAATTTAAGTAATCAAGCCTGAGTAAACCGAGGTCAGCTCTTGCTGGCTAAAGACTTTTCATGTGGTGGGTTTTCCTGTCCATTCTGCTGACTCGCTAATCTTGCTACTTACCTATTGCTGCAACCACTGAGTGGCAGCAGGAGGGAACCTCCAATCTGGATAATTGGATTGACTTAGCAGTAAGTGGGCACGGGAGGGTTGGACTAGTGATTTAATACTATAGGGAGATGCCACGGAGAAGCTCTATACCACACAATGTCTTCTTAGCAATAGGCCCTCCAACATAGGAAACATTAATTCCCAGCATGCTAACTAGCTAGTTTCCTGTCTCATAATACCACTTTAAATCTCAAGAGGCAATAGATGGGAGATGTGTGCAAGTTGCAACTTCACTTAGTTTCTCAAGCTCTCTTAGTTTTTTGTCTAATAAATGAACAAAATAAACTCACAGTCTCACAGTCAGTTGTGTTCACTGGGAGGTTGCTGAGCCTCTGCCAGCATCCCTGCTGGGTCACCCTCACACAGGCCTGAAAATCTCTTTCTCCAGGCAGTCCAAAGGTTCTCTGCTAGTGATGTAAAACACAACCCTCCCCCATTGCAGATAGACTCAGGTGATAGTCAAACAACTACTGGCTGCACAGCTAACTGAACTAACTTGCTGTCTGCAGCTACAGTTAGCAGCAGTTAATGGTCACCCTTTTGACATGCCACCCCTCTTTGTTTAATTTAGAATTTAGAGAGGCTACACACTCAATGGTCACACACGGCTTGTGTGTTTTGTATGTCATCCCATATGTAACAGGTATTGCTTGTTCTTTCTCTTCGCAGCTGATAAAAGGACCAGGAAGTGCTGGATAAAACACTTAAGAAAGAAATGTAAGATGTTTGAAGGGACAGCAGTGTTTGTGTTGATGACGTATACTGTGTGAGACAAGACATGTCATTCACTAAACTAAACTACGACAAACCTACCACAAGCTACTTTCTTGACTAACAACTGCTTTTTAATAACCTGCACAATATTATTTTAACTAATTGTGACAGCCAAGCTGTGAAAATAAGGTCATAATTTTCACTTGGAATCATAGAATTTTGACTTTGTCTTTCATGATTTTTTGACTTAGTATGGGCAGTTTCTTTCATTTTTGTCATTCCTAAAAACTCATTCTTTATATTTTTACAGTCAACAAACTGTTTTTTGTCTTATATGACACTGATGCCATTTGTTGTGCCACCATCCACTACAATGCTGAAACGTACATCAATAGGATCTGAGAAAATGGACTCATCTTTTGGATTTAAAAAAAGTAATTCTAATTATTGATTTGTTGGTTCATGATGTTATCTCTAATTGAAGGCTTCACACAAGTGTTGGAATAATCTTTATTTAAAGGACCAGTGTGTAATAATTAGTTTATGTACATAAATGAGATATATATAAGTATGTTATTTATTATTATCAATCAACGTAAACTCATAATCTATATGTTCCCGTTACTTTAGAAATAGCCATTTATAGTTACATACTGTCGGGTCGACTTACGGAGATCATCATCCTGCACTAACAGTGAGTCTTGGGAAGCCCATGGCGACCTTACGTAGATGCCGCAGCGTAAACACGGAAGTAGACGGGGAGGATAGACGCGTGTGATTGCTGGCAGACCATTTAGCGTTGTGAACCTTGACTGGCACAGTTTTGACAAATGGAGGATCATACATACACTGTACCAGAACAAAAAGCAGCGGACAGTGAATCCCCGTCATCCAAGAAGCGGAGACGCGAAGAAAGTAAACGCAAGCATGACAGGAAACGGCAAAAACATGAATCAACATCGGCATAGCGTTTACACGATGGAAATTGCTGATGGAGGACAAACGTTTTCACAGTGACGCCGAGGTTGCCTGTTTTCTGCTGGACAGGTAATTCATCCTACACACATAATTGTAGTTTGTTGTGAGATAGCTTTCGCTCGCCATTTTGTCCGCTGACGGCCACCGTACTCTTGGTGAGAGAGGGGCGGTGTCGGGGTAAATCCTCTTAGTTGCAATCTAAGGTTTGAATGCTAGATGCCACTGGAAATCACACACTTCTCCTTTAATACACGTTAATCTTTCATGTAGAAGGCACCACAACCTGGGAAAGCAGAAAAACACCTACAGCATATGGCTCTTGGTATAAATGGAATTGGGGATTAGGCTGCAGGATTGAGCACATGGTAAATCTCTGGCTGGTGGGGGTTGGGCAGTGCTCTAACCTTCAGTGTCTACAGCTCTGGGAATGGTTCACTAGACCATCAGTAGAGGGATCAGTAGCATTGCCATTCCAGTAGAAAGTTATATTTTAATGGCTTTGTGGATTAGTTTACCATGAGAAGTGGTTGCAGTTTAAGATGAGTTTAAGAATTCAAGCTCAGCACTGGAATTCCCAAAGCCTGCTCTGTGTTGGTGTGTAAATATTTGTATGAACAACAGAAGGCAACACCATAACTGTCTTTCAGAAGAGACTGTCTGAGGATGTGTGGATGTAGTAGTAATTTCAACACAAAAACAGCCATCATTATGGTTGACTCCTCCTCCCCCTGCATGCTCTATCCCTCACCTAAACCAAAGAGAGTATTTCCAACATCTCTTGTTGTGAGCTACATGTGTGAACACCCTGACCTGATTCTCAAATACTTCATATGTGAAAACAGCTTCAGAAAGTACTGGGTCAGTTTATTTTCACATGAACGAGGACGTCAAATCACATGATTTGTACAACTTTGTACAGCAGACAATATGGCTCAGTCTAGCACTTTAGTAATATATTCCTCTACTCAACCAAATTTAAGAACACTGCTCTGTTCTGAAGACCCTTAGAGCCTCTAAATTTGCTGCTGAAACTCAACCTGTCTGTAAGGCTGGTTGAAGGTTTTGCATGCCACTGATGTCATAAAGTTGTTTCAGCAGTGTGGGTGGCCCCCAGTTAGGCAGGGTCACATGTAAGCGTGGACTACTGTTGGTCTGAGTATCACAGTCAAGTGATTGAGGTTAAACAAAGGGGGGTTGGTTTGGTATCAGGGAACAGCCTGGACAAGTCATGTCAGAGGGGGGATCAGCAGCTGGAGGGAGGAGGGCTTTAACATTCCTCTGTGATTGATCTTCACTGGCTGAGTTCCAGTGGGTCAACATTCAAACATTGCAGCACTGATAGTTATCACACAGAAGTTACTTTTGGATAATACAGGAGTCTGCAACCTTTACAATTAAAAGAGCCATTTTTGGCCAAGAAAAAGAAAAAAAAAATCTGTCTGGAGCCTTTTAAATTCTTTTCCCTTAAGACTTCTTTTTTAAATAAATAAATAAAAATTTGGCTTCCATAGCTGGCTTATGGAGACTCAAGGAGACTAGCCACCATCAAAATTTAGAAGAAAAGGCACTGAGCCTTAGATATAGACATAGGCTATGATGCACATTTTAGTTGATGAAATATTAAAACCTTTTTTTTTCCATTTGTTCTCCAGTGACTTTACACTGTAAAAAAACAGCTGAGATGACTCAAAATTCCAAGGCAACATATTGCAGTAGATTTGAGTTTTGAGCCCAACTGAAACTTTTATGTTTTGAAATAAACTTTACTTGTACTCTGCAGATAAACTTGAATTTTGATTTTACAAAACTCAAAAACACCATCTTTCAAAATTTGGTCACAGTGAGCTGTGAACCCAATTTGTAATTATTTTGGTGCCTGAAAATTAAATGGTATTAATTAAAAATATTAAAATTTCAACCATCATTCACTTTCACTTTAATCACTTGATTTTTCTAAATACATTTTCAGGGGATTTCTTAAACTCAAATATTTAAGTTTACAGAAGAAAAGTAAATTATCTCAACAAAACATGAGTGGGTAGTAAAACTTTTTTCAAAACTTAAGAGTATCAGTTGGGCTCAAAAGACAAAAATCTATTGCAGTAAGGGTTGAGTCGTCTCATCTTTTTCATAGACGTACAACAATTATAAAAGAAAAGTTAAGCATTAACGAAATAACTGTTATTCATTTCCATATATTTTTTTTGCTAGAGGAGAGAAGCTTAGGAGTTGTAAGAGACTCTGGAGCCACAGGTTGCAGACCACCAGGCTAATAACATCTGTGTTTCCAGGGGACAGTCCCTGTCAGTATGAGCTAAAATGTATATTTTGGATGATGAGCACAGTTTTGCTGTAGCTCTTCATGGAAAATGCTAGTCAAAATTTCCAGCCTTTTGTATTTATATTTTAGGCAAGGGTTAATTAGCTTTGCTGTCTTGACCTAACATGGGGTTGATTGTCTTACAGGGATGCTTATTTGAAGTAAGGTTGTGAGAGGTACTTGACCATAGTCAGTGTATTTCCTACGGTAGATACAGACTCCTACAGCACACCCCCCGTTTGGAGAAGCAGCAGGAGTGCAGGCCTAAGAAACTAGGGCCATGTCAACCTCCACTGACTGTAGGTAGGTAGACTGACCATGTATAAATACCTCATACAACCACACTTCAAATAATCTGAAGTATCACATTGAGGCTAACAGGAGGTTTCTAGGATGGATCGTTTGACATTGTTGGATTCCTTTTTGGGTTAAATATGAATTGGATCATACTCTAACTGTGAATCACAGTTTCTGCACAATATTTTAAAAGCTTGTGTTTTTTACTCAAGAAAACTTTAGGTTACAAAAGTATCTCAAACTCAGATTAACATGTCAACAACTCTTGACTTTTTTTTTTTAAATCAACACACAAGTTCAGAGTAGTCCAGAGTATTTGCAGTGAATGGAGCAGAATACTGTCTTACTGTTGCACTCTAGCACTGTATAGTATCCTGCTATTATTGATTTCTATTGTGTGTCTGTGTTTCAGCCTGTGTGTGCACACTTTATGTTTGTTTGAAGCCTGCCTTGCCCACAGCTTTCCTTTCATTTTCCCTTGAAATATTCATGAAAGGCCATAGCTCTCATGTTTGATTCTTGGTATTCTGTGCACAAATAACAAATATTACCATGAATCCACACACTAGAACAACAGGCCTTGAAGATTACAACACAGAATGAAGTGCAGCTCATGCAAACAGCCTTGCTGCTTTTTTGTTTCCCTTTGCATAACATTCATTATCGATGGACACACCAAGGACAAAGCCACTTTAGTTTAGGACAACTGACCTCATTCCACTCTTGACTTATGTAACACTCACGATTGGAGAGTGTAGTCCGGAAAAGTGATGTACTCAGACTGATACCATAGAACTTGTAGTAGACATTATATCAATATCAACTTGAAACAAGTTCCCTACACTTTGAAACTAGACTCAAATACGTATGTATGTACATGTATGCAAAATAATTACTGGAGGATTGTCACAAGGTTCTGTAGCTCATGCGTCAAACCTAGAAAGGGTCCTTAAAACATTTCATTTACAAGGCTAGAACTACTGTTAATCTGTACTGCTAAAACTGTATTATTAATCTGTATATATATACAATTCTCTGACACTGTGGTGGTGAACATAACATCTTATACATACACACACACACACATATATATATATACATATATACATAAATAAAATGTTTTTGTATATCCAATGAACCAGCCACATTGTTGTTCTGCTTCTTTATACAAATCTGAGCTGCTCCTGATGTCATGAAAAGTGAAATATAAGCAGACAGTGGTTTCACACTCCTCATGAATGGCCTCTGCAGGGCACAACCACCTCAAACAGGTCAGTGATACGAGCCAGAGCACTTGATGCCATTATATGGCAAAGGGAGGTGGAGTGAGATGTGTAATAATAGAGAGATGAGTGGGAGAAATAATGGAATGACCTACTTATGAAACTCTAGCCTGAAGACACTGACATGAAACCTGTTTGATACCGATACGTTAACAAATACTATCTCAGAACATCAGTCTGTCTGCTTCCCACTGTACCTTTGCCAAGATTGACATCAGGGTTCCCCCATGGATTTGGGGTACAGTTTTTACCTGAAAATTAGCACGTACAGTGCTTAACAAATTTAAGCAAATTTATTAGACCACCTGTCATAAAAATGAGAAAACATAAATATTTTAGAAATATTTCAAAAACTGGTTTAAAACTAAAAATGTAACTGTTATTTATTTGGCAAATAAACTGAAAAAACTTTTTCACACATAATAACCAAACAACTTACCTTGTATGGCCTCCTTTGGCCTTGATAACAGCTTGCATTCTTGCTGACATTGTTTTTATGTAGTTTTCAACAGTCTCTTTTGTTATTGAGTTCCAAATAGTTTCTAGCTGTTCCCACAGTCTTGCTTTAGATGAAACTTGTATGCGATCAATCTTTGAACCTACTAAATCCCAAATTTGTTCAATAGGATTGAAATCTGGACTGTGACTTGGCCAGTCCATCAGTTCCAGTACCTCAGATTCCTTTTTCTTGGTCAAATAGTCTCTGCACAGCTTTTAAGTTTGCTTGCGGTCATTGTCTTGTTGGTAATATGAACCCATGACCAATCAGATTCAGTCCAGAAGGGATTCCATGATGCACCAAGATGCTGTGGTAGACGTTCTTGTTCATGATACAGTCGATTTTCACTAATTTGCCCACGCCGTTTCCACAAATGGAACCTCATACCATAAAGGAACCTCCACCGTGTTTCACTGTGGATGCAATGCATCTGGCATCAAAACATTTTCCAGCTTTTCTGTGAACATGAACACGACGATGCTGACTGAAGAGTTCAAACTTGGACTTGGTCCATCCAAAGTACCTTCTTCCCGTCATCAACAGTCCAGTGTTTGTGCTCCCTGGCAAATCTGAGGAGTTTCTGGATGTTTGCAGGCTTCAATAATGCCTTCTTAGCAGCTAGTCTTCCCTTTAAACCTTGTTCTGTCAGCTTGTGGTCATTCTGGAGACTTTCTCTGACTCTGATCTAGAAGCATTTGTCTCTGCCTGAAGATCAGCAGTAGTTTTCCTTCTGTCTCAGTACTTAAAATCTTGAGGTGTCTGACATCTGCTTCAGTTAACTTTCATTTCCTGCCTCTTCCTTGGCACATTTTGTAAGTACCAGACTCTGCAATTGACTCCAAAGCATACTTGACCACACTGTGAGACACTTTATGTCTTTCCCTATTTGTCTCAGAGATCATCCAGCATCATGAAGTGTTTTGATGTGTACTCTTTCATTTTCAGTGCACTCTCAATGTTTTACCATTTTGAACAGGAATGAAGAATTTCAAACTGAATTCACCTTTTTGTACCCAAATTTGAGCTGGCTCACTGGGCTTCTCTGAGAAGTCAGAAATTAATCAAACATAGCATTCAAGCACTAAAACTAATTTTTCTGGAATGGAATTCAGGAATGCAAGTAAATAACTATAAATATAATCTTAATCGAGAAATAATAGTGTGCTTTACAATTCTTTCTGTTTTTTTGTAAAACAGTAAATTTGAAAATTCATGGATAACAATAATAATTATATTTTAGCATTAAAAATATCATTTTGGTTAAAGAGCTTCTACATACTGGTGTATTAACCATTACAGAAACATAAAAAATGATTTAGGTATTTACCAATGCTGTTAATTTAGGACACCTGTGGCATAAACCTTACATTGGGTGGTGGTCTAATAAATTTGTTAAGCACTGTATATGCAGGGGACACGAGTTTGACTCCTTTACCAAGTCCCCCCACTTGTTTTTTTCCATCCTGTTGTGTGAGTTACTAAACAGCAGAAAGCAGCATGGAGGCCAGTGACAATGTTACACTGACTACTTTTTCATATCTTTTGTGTCAGTCTCTCTTTCAAACACAGCATTGGCTAATTTAGATAAATATTGGAGTGTTGTTTGAACAAAGATGAGTGGAATTTGAGGCTTAGTTGACAAAGAGTCACAGAAGTTACTGACAGGAGCGACAAGCCTTCAAAGCATCACACCTGAAAAAAGGTTAGAATTAGTGTGCCGAATCAGGTGTCATGTTTCTCTGCTGATTGGAGCTTGAACTGATAAAAACCCATGACTACTGAAGAATTAGTTGACCCAGGAATGAATTGTGATTGTACCCTCTCCCACTGAAGACTAAAGCCAGTGGGTTTTTTATCCAGTCTAGAAGGGGCTTTAGATTCTGACCATTGACCGGGTTAGGCCTGGCAGGGAATATTTGTTACATTTCTTGGCTGACACTGTGCTTAACTTATGAAGTGAACCCGAAGTGATTAAATTAAATCTAAATAAATAAATAGTCAAGTATAATAATAATATACAATAATTCAATGATGGTTATTTGAACAAATTGCAATACACTTTGATTTGTCAGTCCACATTGGGTTCAGCGGATATTCTGTGATCTATTTCAATATTGATAACCATAGACCACCCTTTATTTCTATTTTGAAGTTTTTAGAATATCTTTGCTGTAGTAACGTGCCTGTTCATTTCAGCTTGTTAGAGACAGTACTGTGCACTTGACACTGAAAGAAGAACCTGTTTAACTTGTTTAAAGCTGCACAGATTTTGATGTGAAGCTTCCAGTTTCTTTTACCAATGACTGGTGATGTCTTATATATTCTGACATAACTGTTGCTGAGAGGTATCTTTGTCTCTCAGTAATGTAACTGTACTGAATCGTCTGTGGGAGGCCGGTTCCAAACTGTGATCTATATAGACCACCTATATAGACCACCAAAAATCTGAGGAGACAGATCTTGCCCAGTTCTTACAATAAATACATCTTCATTTGTTAGACATGTATAGCTTAAAGGGACAGTTCACCTCAAAATCAAAAATACATATGTTTGCTCTCACCTCAAGTGCTATCTATCCATCTAGAAAGTTTTGGTGTGAGTTGCAGAGTTTTCGCGATATCGGTTATAGAAATGTCTGCCCTCTCTTCAGTTAAAATGGAACTAAATGGCATTTGGCTTGTGGTGCTCAAAGCAACAAAAATGTGCTTAAAAACTCAACAGCAATGTCTCTTTCCAGTAATCATGGTCATATCACCATTCTAGCTAGCTTACTTTTGCTAAAGTTACAGATTGGCGGTGGAGGGCATCATTAAGTCTTTCTCTGCCATAGACGAGATATATCATTGATTGCTGTTTTCACTGCCAGGTGGCAGGGGATGCTGTGATGCATCATCTGTCACTCTAAAAAGAAGAGAACCACTGGAATGAGCATTAGCAGAAGAAGACGGTGTTCCAGATGGGTGGCGGGAAACAATAGCCGCAGTGGTGACAGTGGTTTCACAGACGAAATATGAAGTAATAGAAACCCCAAAATAGAATTGTGAAGTGGATGTGCCACATAAAAATGTCTCTTTCAAAAAAAAAAACATTTTTGTGGATTTTTGATGCAACCAACCAACATTCATAAAATAAAATGAATGAAACTGGAACAAATGTTTTTTGTGCCTGAAACTAGAAGATCTGTTGTTTCTTTTGATATATTCAGTGTTAACATATTCATAGAACTGAATATTCTCTGGTTGTTGAAAAATCAGTGAATTTTGTCAAAAATGCTGGTGCTGGCTGGCAACTTTTTAAAAAAATGCCGGGGGGAAAAGAGTTGATGTTTACATCCTGTGCTGTCATACCCAGGAGACCCTTTTCTTTTGATGCATGATTCCTTCTGAACACCTATGTGGTTATCAATTGTTGTTTGGTAGAAGGAAAGTAGTTCCTACATGAAACTGCTCAAAGTGTTGCATGAGTTTGATGCATTTGTGGATTAACTTGGGTATCCTGGGAAATCTAATCAAGACCATTTCCTGTTTCCCAGGAAATACGATGTCAGGAAATGGGAAAAAATGTTTAATTTATTTATCTTTTTAAAACAGAACACATAAAAATATATTCAGAAAAATGCAGTTTACTGCCTTAAAAAATGTAGCAGATATGTGTGCGTGTGTGCTGTGTGCTGGTAAAACGCAACACAGTCTATTAATTAACACAAAGCGCTGTGTTTTTCTTTAATGTCTTCTTAGCCATGGAGATATGGGGAGGGTTAGACAGGCAGGGGCTATTTGTACAATGAAAATGTTCTAGGAAATGTCTCATAGTGTTCATGTTTGGACTAAATGTTGGATTTAAATATTAATAAAAAATTAAGTAATAAAAAAAAACACAAAGTGCTGTGATTAAAAAGCACATGCATGCTCCGAGTCTGACCTTGTGGGATTGCACCTCTATTGTAGGTAGTACACTAACACCTTTTGGTGTTAGTCAAATTCAGTCTGCTGCAGGCTGACCTCCTGTGATTGCACCAACACCATAGTTTATACAGTTGGCTCCCTGAATTCATCTTTTGCAGGTAGCTCACACTTGCAGCCTTGGCTCGCACCAGCAGAGCAGCCATAGAATACTTTGTTTAATAGAATGATTTAGAAAACACCAAATGACTTGCTTTAACAAATTTCATTTTAATTTATATAATGAAGATTTGTAAAATATTGCTTTCACATGGTTGTTATTCTCAAAGACAGACAATAAACTTGGCATTTCATAATTCTGGCAGTCACAGTCGAGCAGCAGATATAACAAAGTTCACACTGTATGCAAAGTTTATATTAATTCTAATGTTGATGGGCATAAATTGTGTTCTTTTGCCTTAATAATGATCAAAATAATACACAAAAAGGTCATGTTATGAACACATATATGTGTAATTCTTCTTGTGGCATTTAGTGTTGCTTGAAATGATCAGGGCTTAGCTGGATTTATGCCTTTAAAAAAGGCCCAGGAAAATTGGGATAGACAAAATCTCATTTTCAGGAAAAATATTAATCCCTGCTATCCAGTTCATTTTTTGGTAAGATAAAAGGTAAAATTATGGATTTTTGATTTTTCGGGGACCTGTCCCTTAACATACTTTTGTAACTTGTGGTCATAGATGGGGCCAAGTGGGAACCAGTGGCCTTGGAGCTGAGAGCCTCAGGGTTGGGAAGCGACAAAATATTAAAAGATGAACTAACACATTGGTTTTGGTCTTTTCTGAGAATCAGACAATAAGACAAAAATTGAGTAACACAGGCCGTTACCAAGAAACCGTACTTAGTGCTTTGGAAATCTAAGCAGCTAATCTGTACCAGTGACCCAATTAAAGACAATTTGACATTGAAGTGTTTGTGACAATTTGTCCCCAGTGGGCAGAAGGGCTTGGATACAAGAACACAGACACTGTGCCGCACATTGTAATCCAAAACATTTATTTATCACAGAGTTGAATAATCAGTTTCAACAACAAGCTAACTTCAGAAGCTTCACAAAGCCTGGATTTCTTTCATGGCTACTAATGTAATGTGTTTTCACTGATTTTGTCCACCCCTGTAAACACATTCTGTATGTGTAACGACCTGCATGTATGAATCACTCACCATGTGCTCATCACATGCTGGCAATGATTGTTTCCAGGTAACAGCGACTGCACAGAATGTGGGAGAAGTGCTGACATATTTGAAGACATGTTCTGACAGCACTGACTGGATCATTAGGTTGCACCTGTCAGACACCATGTCTCCCAGTACACTGGGACTACAACTGAGATGAGCCACATTCTTAGTAATCTTAAATAGGGCTCTTCCAATACCAGTATTGGAAGTGCCTTACCACCTAAAATGCTGGTCTTGGTATCAGAAAGTCTGGCCCTGACCACTAAAGTGCTTATTTTGCCACTGAAAGGATCAGATAATAAGCACCGGCCTCTCCTCCCGGCTCAGATTATTACACCAATCTTTTCTGACCACATTATGGAAAATATACCTACAGAGACTAGGCTTTTTGTTCAAAAGTAAGATACTCTTTGCTTAACCAGAAACAGACAATTTATTGTTTTGTTAAAGCTGCAAGTACTTTTGTGTGATTTTCTGTTTTAAAAAGTCAAAAAAAAAAATGTTTCTGTAAATGGAGTCTAATTTGTTTAGCAAGAGCAATAAATCAGCAGTTTATGGTTAAACAATATTGTCAGACGCTTAAGACTAATAATCTGAGCTAGGGTTGGGCAGTGTTACTGAATTGGCCATAGTGACACGTCACGATAGACAATATTGTTGCTGGGTCCAAACAGGTCTTCATCCTCATCACATCAACAGCCTAGTTGTTTTTAAGAAGAAAATCCTAAACACAACATGGACATGTAATTAAATAACACGTCAAAACCAGAACTTTTTCAACAACTCTATGGCCATTCTGAGGGAACACACTGGGCGTCATGCAACATTTTCGGATTCCTATTTGTGCAAATTATCCACCTGTGCGTATCTGAGTGCACATGCATGAGACTTGTAAATTAGCATAGCTAATGTCCCAATAATACCATATATGGCTGCACTTCCTCCTCCATATACCAAGAAGAGTTTGGAGTTTGACGTCCTGCTTTCAGAGATCCATAAAGGAAAATCTGCGATTTTAACAGTGTCAGCAGTGGAACTGAAAGACCTGCTAAAGCAAAGAAACAGGAAAAGGGAGTGTTGTTAATGCTGTGTTACTGGAGGGCCGGACTGTCACTGAATATAAAAGAAATGTCTCCATATGAAAATGACTTACGAGGTTCTCTTAAATCACTCGCACATATCACAAATCTGTTTGTACAAGTAGTTCTTGCATGTGGCCCACTGCCTCTGAAGGTCAGAAGATCATGAAATCCTAATGTTACAATGGTAGAGGGCTCAATGGACAATGACAGTCAGCCATCACAATGGACAGTTTCATCATCCATCTGCCCAACCCTAATCTGAGCCCGTCAGTGGAAAAACAAGCACTTTAGGTGGATTTATTTTGATGCAGCACTCTCCCTCAATACAGGTTAAAAAATAAATTAAAAAGTTTTTAAATAAATAAATGTGTAAAACAAACAAATGAAAAGACGTGTTATCAGAGAATAATGCCAAAGTTGCTCAATAATTTATTCATATGTTGACACCTACAAAACAAAATATACACAATGTAAAAACACTTTTTTGTTTGTTTCAGCCAACCCTGAAATACACTGAACTGAGACAAGCAACTGACTTTGGTGGAGAGTGAAAAACAATCTAAACTTGCATTGCTGGATTCAGCAGCCACAGTGTGTTAATCCTGTAAATGTCTTTAACGTCATTAATGTCTTTAATGTCATTGTAGTCCCAATGGCAGACCTATCTGAACACTGGGCAACCTAGAATGATCAAAATAGTCTTCTTTTGATCAACAAAAATGTTTTCTTAATATTCCTAAGCAGGTCTTTGGGCGAGTATCATGCAACATCACAATTTAGAGTAAAGTGTGACATTGAAACTTAGTGAAAGGAACAGGAATGATGCTTGGACCAGACCTGCACATTTCTGTTAGCAGTACAGTTTGTATAAACAGTAGTACAAAATATCCTTCAATATTAAGAGTGAGTTCATCAGGTTCATCTTATATTGCACAGATTTTCTTCTGTCATACCCTCTGGAGCTGTGTGTCTCTGTCATGCTCCTTTAAGGAGGGAGATAAGGAGAGGGAGGACTGCTCAGGATCAGACACTATCCTGAAGGAAAGAGGTCTTCCCAATGTCTTGAGGGTGAAGGTGTTGACATTTAACGCAGACTTCAGAGCCACGGCCTGTCTTGTTTGAAGGACTGACAGGCTTCCCCTCTGGTTTCACCCCCCGAAGTTCCAAAAGTGTCACAGACATGTCTGCTGAGAGGATCCTCAGACAAGCAGTGGTTCAAAAAGTCATTGCCATCTGCCTCCGCCTCATCTCTTCTTTTTGCTGTGTCGGAGCATCTTCTTCCTCTTCAGGATCATCTCGTAGAGTTTCTCCAGGCCAGGCTGCAGGCCCTGACCATCCAGCGCCGAGCAGCCCTGTGTGTGGTGCAGTGTGGATGAGCTGAGCTCATGGAGGGTCAGCACCTTCTCCACCTGAAACACAGGAGCACAAGACAGTCACAAACTGAAATTCATTCTAGCAAATCTGATCAACCTTTAAGACATAAATCACAGCAGAACAAATCTTTAAATGATATCCACTGAGCTGCTGAGTTTAATTGGTTTCAATGTTACATAATGGCATAAAGACTCTAAAATTAGGATTTCATATACAGGTACAAAACTTTTACTACATCAAGTGGAATTAATTCTTAGTTGCCAGGAAGTATTATCAGGGAATAGGGACATTTGAACTTTCGAAAGCAGAGCTGCAAATATTTGATCGAAAGAAAATTATTTGCCAACTATTTTGATAATAGGTAGCCATTTTAGACATTTTTCAGGTAAAAATGTCAACATTTGCTGGTTCTTAAAAGTGAGGATTTGCAGCTTTTATCATATATGATAGTAAGTGAAGGGTGTTTGGGCTTTGGCTTGTTAGATGGACAATGAAGCAATCTGACTTTGTTGCTTTGGGCTGTGAGAAACTGATGAGCATTTTTCATAATTGTTTGATACTTTATAGACTAAATGATTAATCGATAATGAAAATAATCATTAGTCGCAACCCTAGACTGCTGGTTGGACAAGGTAAGCCATCTGAAGAGGTCACCTCAGTGTTGGGAATAGAATGGACATTTTTTAATTATTTAGACAAAATGATATATGAGAAAATAATCTACAGATTAATGATTTATTGCACCTACAGAGTCAATTTCTCTACAAGACACAGTATGCCAGCTCAAAACGTTTGATGCTGGCAGATCCATCTGCAGTGACCATCACAATGTATGGGCAATCTAGTGGAAGTCTGTGCTGACACAGGCAAATGGCAAAATTTGAGTGAGGCGAGTAGGATGAGAGTAATGCTGAAGGTTCACTGTGTGTGAAATTATAAATATATGATAAGACTCTTATTATCTGACCACAAAGTAGAACCAACCATATTTATTTTGGTCAGCCTACAGTTCAAACCCCAAAACTAATAATTTACAAAGATATAATGATAATAAGAAGAAAACGAGCGACCAAACTCACAGACTGAAGAAACTGTAAGCAGAGAATGTTTTTCTTCATTCTAACTTAAATGGTTAATCGATTAACTAAATTGTTGCCAAAGTTCCTGTTGACCGATTTACCAACAGAGAAGTAATTTCAGTTCTCCAGAACAATACCGAGTCATTCGGGCAACAATAATTACCTCTAAAGCTGACAGGGCTCCATCTAGGTCCTGTTTGTTTGCCAAAACCAGCACAGGTACCCCCTGGTTCTCCGCTGACCGGGTGATCCGGTGGAGCTCCACCTTGGCCTCCTCCATGCGTTCTGTCTCAGCCGCATCCACCACAAACACCAGCCCGTCCGTCCTCCTGGTGTACGACTTCCAGAGGGGCCTCAGTTTCTCCTGACCACCCACATCCCAGACTTGGAATGTGGTGGTGTTGGTTTTGGAGTTCCCCATGGGCACTTTAATCCGCTCCATGTTGAAACCTTTGGTGGGGATTGTCTCGACAAACTCCCGCAGCTTCAGTCTGTAGAGGAGGGAGGTCTTCCCTGCAGAGTCCAAACCAATCACCACAACATGCAGAGACTGGAAGCTGGGGAGGAATGGGGTGTTGGGGGCGATTTCTGTTAACTGGTTCCCCATGTTCAGGTCCTTTGGAGTGAAATAATCCCTCTCAAGGTTTATAGCACTTAATTATTTCCTTTAGCACGTCTTCCTTTTAAAGTCCCACTAACTTTCTGTTTTCCTTGTCTCTCTTGTTGTCTGTGTCCTTTAAAGGTGGCAGGAGTGCAGGGAGGAGGGAGTTTGGCTAGAGAGTTGTTCACACTCCTGGCCTCACTTCAAAGGTTAGTGCAGGAAGACAGTGAGGGCCAGACAGACCACTGGCTGCAGTCACTGAGGACCTGAGGGAAGTAAGGAGAGGGGGAGGAAAACATGAGTCAGCTATTTTAACAAGGCCACTGGGCTGGCAGTAATTAGACTGGCTCAGACTTGTGCAGCTCCAATATATCGCAGTCTCACCGTGAAAAGGATAGTATGATAAATCTGATTTACATATAATGACTTTCTAAAATAATACTGTAGATTAGGGTTGTCAGAATACCAAAATTTTAAAATTTGATAAAGTACGATAAAAAATCAAAAACAATACTTGATATCTCTTTCAATGCCACTGGAGTTTTATAGGCAGCATTTTACACATATTTGATTCTTTCTCTTAATTCGGTGGTCTGTTTGTGTTTTATATAGCTACTTTCTATTATTTTACTGTTTCAATTCCATGATGTCGTAGTTGGCTTTTATATAAAGACTATCAGCTGATAAATCAAGATCAAAATTCCTTTACTCCCAAATGGCATGTGCCCTAAAAATCCTGTAGTAGTCTGTGTTAGAATAGAAAGTACCTGGACCCTGTATATTTATGAGGGCATATAAATAAGAATCTAGTACAATGTTGGAAAGTTCCTAATCATTTAAGTGCATGTAAATAAGAATATAGTAGTCTTATATATTTCCATTAAGAATCTGGTTAGTAATATTTCTTCTGATTTTAATATCATAATTGTTTGTGTTCAAGTGTCTTAACTGATCTGTCATGTTTATGTGTGTATACATATACACAGACTAGACTACAAGACTACACTAAAATCTTAAATGAATTCTTGGATTTTTTTTCTGTTAGTTTTGCTACTTTCTATACTATTAAATGTTAACAGTTAAGTGTTTTAAAACATGTGGTAATGAAAAAATAAAAGTATCCATTATTATGACTACCTCAACATAAGTTCATTAAAGTTTGCAGGTATACCTTTTAAAAAATCTATGCAGTACTTATTGAAGGAGGGAAGTTTATTCTTGGTTAGTTATGGCTAAAGTGGTTATTTGCCGTAAACACAACAGGTCAAAAAGCTTTTGTTCTGCACAATGGGTGGTAAGTCATTGCATTTGCACGGCAGAAGGCACTGTCAGCAACTGTAGTGTTTTCTAGCTGTATCCTGCACAGAACTGGAAAGACGGGGATCGAAAAGAGCCTCCAACAGCGGGGAAATCCTGCAGTGGCTGCTCTGGCTTATGCTACTTTAATAATCGTTTACCCCAAATATCGGCACTCCCGCTTGTAATTCGGTTCAAAACAGAAAAAATCACAAACAACAGATCAGAAAAAATAACACATATTTTCAGACATGCCTGATACATTTTACTACAAACAGCAAGCAGACTTGAGTTACTCTGTTAAAGTATATGTAGTGAAAAGTATTTACAGTCTTGATAGTGTGTTTTGCGGCGGTACCTTAAAAGGACTGGTGTTGCGAGCACAAAGTAAACACACGGCGGGTTCTCTGATGTTTAAGTGAAACAATACAGATATCTCACCTGGCAGCACTTCTCAGCTCCTCCAACTGCTCGTCATAACTGCAGTGCGACGACTTTGTCAAAAAATTATCGAAGTTTTAACGCCAAAATAATCCCGATGGCTCGCTTCTCAAGCTACAGCGTTTAGGAGCAGTGTTACCGTCCCGTTTGTCCTACGAACACTGGCAGGCAACATCGGAGGGGGAGGGGGGGGAGGGGGGAAGGAGAACCGCTAAAAACACTCCCAACGCCCCGCTGATGACGTCACGGAAGCGGGGTGGAGACTCAAGAGAAGTAAAATGGAGGACAAACGGCTACCTGTGAGAATAGTCATTTCTTTTTCTTCTTCTTCTTCCTCTTCTAAATAACAACATACTGTTTAAAAGAATAATGAGTAGTGTTTACATTTATTTTTTGCATTTTTTGTTCTATTTCTGTATATATTTGTATTTTTTAATATTTATTTATCTTTTGAATATCACTTCTCACTTAGTATTGATCATTGCCATATTTTAAAATTGAAATGTTCAGAGAAGTTGTTGTTTGCTAGAAGTATCTGACTAACTGAATAATCCTGCTGGGTATAATACCCCCACCAAGACTCTTTTTTCTTTGGAAGGCAAGGTTTGATATTTATTTATTTATTTTACAAAGTTATTTGAACTACATTTTCTAAGTAGCTTGAGTCAACTAAACTAGATTCCTCTGTCAAAATAAAGAAATAAAACAATGATGTGGGAGATGGCTTTGCTTGTCAGAAAAGTGAAACACCATGTTCTGACCCCTCTCCACAGCAACAGATGTTTGTTTTATTCTGTATGTTTAATTTAAACATTTAAAGATATTGCCTTTCACAGGCCTTTAGTGAACACAATTTCCCACAAGCTTAAGACTTTCAAGGGCCACATGTCTGAGCTCAACAACAGAGATGAGTCCATGAGTGAGTTGTGGAGCTGCAATGAGTTCAAATTTTGGTTGCACTTTATTTTACAGTACACTAATAAGATTTAGCAAGCCATTCTTTGTATGTAATTGGATGAACGCTAAAAATAACATTTTTATTAGACCATATCAGACTTGATTAGAGGTAAATAGGGACACATTAAAACTGAACTGTACAGTAAACTAAAGTGTATTATTTCCCACTGTTAGACTCTCATTAGTCTTTATAAAAGGGTAATTTGGGACACATGACAAAACAACTATAATGTTAACAAAAGTGAAATTGCATACAAAGGTGTGTCTCCAGGGGCAGATATGTGATTCACTTTAGTCCGTTGTAATATGTCCTAAATTACCCACTAAGAAAGTCTGATAAGGATAAGCTGCAGAACAAGCTAAATAAATTATAATCAGATCAGTCATAAAAAAGCAACACTGTTTCTTCCCCTCAGTAGAGAACTTTTCTGCTGCCTTGCATTTTAATGTTATTACAACATACAGAGTTATCAAATTCTGACAAGAAACGTGTCTTGTAACAATATTTGTCTTGTTATAACATGAAAACATCATAACATCATAAGTTTGTCTCATAAGTTTGTATAAGTTGTAATGTGAAAAACATCTTGTTATAACATAAACTTAAACTGAAAGTTTCATGTTTGCCAGCAGGTCATCATGGGTCATTATGAGCTCTGCTGTATTGATTTGCATGATACTGGTCTATGTAGTTCTTTCCTTGATACACCACACTCATTATAATAATGGTGTGGGTGTGTGCAAATGTGTGTGTGTGAGAGAGAGAGAGAGAGAAAGAGGGAGAGAGAGAGAGAGAGAGAGAGAGAGAGAAGTGATGATGACCTATTGACTGACTGGAGCCAGGCTGACTGATTCCGACATTACATTAACAGAAGTGTTTTGAGAGGACACACAAAACTAATCATGATTAACACAATTATAATTTCTTATTTTATTTATGTTTGGTCTGATTCTGTTGTGGAAATTCAGACATGTAGCAGGAATGTCCTGATTTTAATAAAGTGATGATGCTGTCAGAAGATTTGAATATTTGAAGTAAAACTGATTATATCATCATCATGGAAGTTTGAGTGCGTGTGCATGTAAAAGACTGCAGAGCCGACTCAGATCTAAAGGCTGTTATCAGCTGCATCAGGTGTGACCAGCAGGAGAAAGATATAAGCAAGCAGACGTACAAACACTGAATGAAAACTCATGGGTTTTCTGCAGATTGGAAAATTGTCTTGGGAGAGCATTACAAATCTAATGTCTGTCTCTTTCTCTCACCCATCAGGTTTGTCCCACAATCCCAACTGATCCCAGAGCAGTCATTCACACAGACCCTCATTCCTCATTTGCATGGGATAGCAGTGCCCTCTGTTGTCTACAGGACGAATAGCAGCCAATGTGGTGTTAATGTTGTTACTGATACATTTCTCTCACATTATTCAGCACTGGACTTTAAAACAGATTGCAGAGAAGAGTGCATCATCCTATCATATATCACTTAACAATATTTTTAAGCTCAGACCTGAGACAATCTTTGGATTACAATGATATCTCTGGCTTTAGAGAGTGTATTAGGGCCAAGCTTGAGGGGCAAAACTATAGGAGGAAGATTCTTTAAAATTTACATTTCAAGAAAGAAGTCAAAATGTCTAGAATTAATCTGAATAAATTTGAGATGCTGAAAATAAAGTTGAAATACCATTTCAACTTTATTCTTGTCATTTCCATTTCTACTTTATTCTCAACATTCTGACTTTATTCTTGACATTGAAACTTTATTCTTGAAATGGTATTTCAACTTTATTCTTGACATACTGACTTTATACTTAGTGTTTCGATATTATTATCATCATTCACGCTTAACATGCAAAATTAAAAAAAAAAAAATCTGTCATTATTTTTCTTTATGCCTGGTCCTAATGCTTTTCCAAATGGTTCCACACTGCATTTCACTGCGTACTGCTATACTTCATGGTCCTTGTTCTGTGCTAAAATGAATTGAATAAAAGGCTGGGGTGTGTCAAGGCCAGCAGAACAAATGCTCGGGGATGTCAGTATCGTTTTAACATAGATGACACTTTAATACTTCCATATGTAGTCGAAGGTTGCTGGTGCTGTATGGTTAAACAAAATGTCTGAGAGAACAAATAATACAACAAACACAGAATGACATACAGAAGCACACTCACAGTGAGGTGGTAGTCTTTGTGAGCCACAGGAGGTGATGAACAATGATTTATCCTCCCTGCCTTTCTGTTTCTCCCTTCCAAAAGCGGCCCAGGAGAGCATTATGTTGCCTGGAAACTCCACTTAACAAGGTCGATGGCAGGAGAGAGGTAAAGAGAGACTGACACCTCAGCCTCCACCAGTCCTCCAGTGAGGCTGCCACAGCTGCTTTCTCTCCAGGGCACAAGTCAGGTGAGTAAACACTTTTATTTGCTTGCTCATTATTTCTTAGACATCACTATACTCAACTGCATTTCCTGCTGTAACATACAGATCCATATGTTTATCTATCACATGTTTTATCCTATGGTAATGTGTCTCACCCAAATACATATATGACCTATAAAGGGCATATTAAGTAAAAATATAGCAGTCAATCATATCTTTCATCAAGTTTATTCAGACACAATTGAGCTTTTGTTGCACAGTTAAGAACAAAATATCCATGAAGAAAATACAGTCGATTGTGTGAGCTGTTTGTTTTGGGAGAAATGAGAAGTGAGTCATATTTTTTTATTTCAAAAAAAGGAATGAGCCACATCTCTTGCCCATGTCCACTCTTTATGCATTAGTTATGCATTGTTGCTGCTTCATTATACTACATATTAACATTTAAAAGAGTTTGAAGGTTTTGTGCTTAGGTGAACACTATGAACAGGGTTCAAGCCTGTGCAGGGAAACCACACTGGATTTTAAGAGCAACGCTTTCACCACTCAGCTATCACAGCTGCTCAGCTGTATATTGTCATGGATATATTAAAACTGAAGCTTGCTGACTTGGAAATAGAGAGTGTGCAAAAGTGCAGTCATCCATGTTCAGCATGCTCTCCCACTTTGTTCCAGTCTTCAGCATGATTCGCTGTGTTGACTGCAGCATAGTGGATATTAGTATCTTAAGTCAGAGAAAAACTGCATTTAATTAAAAAAAGGACATTTAAATATTATGGTCCTACTATCACTCTAATATTTCAGTTCCTAATTACTTTGAACAGTTCTAGCCAGACAACTGATTTTTTCTTTTCAAATTAAAAAAAAATACTAATAAATTGAATATAAGCACATTTATTAAAACATTTATGTTACAATGACACATATCCTATTTACCAAACTAAATTATATTGTAAATATTGTGATTATAGTTCATGAAAAGCACTCACCCTCAGTCAGTCATGTTTTTACACTTTAAAATACACACGACGTACATACATACCTTCAGCATATTTGTTCTTGTCTAATGTTTTTTGGATGAACTATACATTTGCTCTGTTGCTGTCTGTCTGTTTCAGGGTTGATAAATTACGTGGTATTGGATTGGTGCATAGAGTCGTGTATTACAGTGCATGTGAGTTACAATCACATGCATTGTAAATAATATTTGACATTGTAAGTAATATATGATACAAAGGTCTGAAAATCTGACATATCTGAAATATATGAAATGGTGTTTGTATTTTTTTTTAGCCTTGTGCAGTATCAAAATGTATGTGCTACATCTGGTTTATATTCACTGTGAACTGTAAGTTCACTCTGACTCATTTACATTCTTCATTTACATACATGACACAACAATGAAATTTCATAATAATCATCATATTAAGAAAATGGACCCAACTGGTCATTGGCTGTAATTGGTATCCAGTGTGTGCCAGGTGAGAAGAGTGCAGGGAGAGATCAGCAGAGAGCAGGTTACACAGGAAAGAGATCAGTAATCAGAGGAGCTGATAGCAGTGTTTAGGAGTTAAAGTGTATCAGGTAACTCTATTGTCAGATATGCTGCAGTTAGACAGAGGGGAAGTAAGTTCTATATTCTTGTTCTTGTTATTCTTCTATATTCTTGTGGTGTCAGAACAAATTAGCTTGTATTGCAATTGTAATACCATTAAAAAGATTAAGATACCTGCTAACTTTTCAGGTCTAAATATTAAACAGTGAGTTAATGCCAGGCTGAAAGTGTGTCACTGTTCAGAGGGGTGCTCTGCATGCACTCCAAAACCTGACCATTGCAGAGCGGTGTGGTTTCCACTCCATTTCAGTACAACATGCAAGACTAATAATAGGCCTACTGATTGATTGCTGAGTTGCACTTTCTCTGTAGAGCTCCAGCTACCATACGACTGACAAAGTCAGATGATTCAAAGTGAATACAAGATGTGTTCATGTCTCCTCCAGCTGTTGTACATCAGGATGTCAGCTATGCACTGGGAAGCCAGACGGCGTCAGAGTGCTCTGGACCGCAGGATGGCAGGAGGCAAACAACAGGTAAATAACATGTTCTTTCAAGCAATTAATTAAAATGTTGCCAGGTGTATTTTATTGTATGTCTGCTGTGGTACTGATCATGACGTCATTTTATGATGGTGATGCAATATGAAAAATAAAAACGTCATTCTCCTGTAACCATCATGCTCAGTGTGAAAAGCCCAGGTGCTGTTATCAAAAGAATAATGTCATACTGCTGTTTTCCAGATATTTTCATTCCCTTTATATGTACAGCAGGTATGGGTCCTCTTTCATCTTTCACTTCACATTTGCTAGCCTTCAAGGACAGGCTGAGTCTTATTTTCAACATCATGGATGTAAGCTTAAATCCAATGGCTGTATCCCTTTAGGAAATCCTTCCAGGGATTGTGGCATATTCATCTGCCCATTTAGCAGTTTGCTCAAAAACTTTCCTAGACAGTGGTCAAGCTTCACACCCTGACCATGACTTTAGAGGAAAACAGCCATTGTGTGAACATAGTGAATACAGTGTCCACCCATCTATCCATTTTCTTCTGCTAGTCCGAGGTCGAGTTGCGGTGGCAGCAGGATAAGCAGGGTATTCCAGATGTCCCTCTCACAAGCAATGTTTCCCAGCTGCTCCTGGGACACACAGAGGCATTCTCAGGCCGGATGAGATATGTAATTCCACCAGGGTCTTCAAGTGGGACATGTTCTGAAAACCTCCAATAGAAGTTGTCCAGGAAGCATCCTGATCAAAGGCCCGAACCACCTCAACTAGCTACTTTTGACACAAAGGAGGATCTACTCTGAGCCCATTCCAGATGTCAACCACCCTACGAAAGAAAGTCATTTTGGCTGCATGCGTTTGTGATCTCATTCTTTTGGTCAGTACTCAAGCTCATGACCACAGGTTAGAGTTGGAACATAGATCGACCGGTAAATTGAGAGCTTTGCCATCTGACTCAGCTCCACCTCCATCTCCACCACAATGGTACAACGCCCTCATTACTGCTGACACCACACCCGTCTGCCTGTTGATCTCATGCTCATCCCATCACTCATGAACAAGACCCAGAGATACTTGGGGCAGCAACTTACTTCCCACTCAGGAGGAGAAATTGCTGCTCCTCCATCGGAGTCTCCTTTAAGGCACCCTGGAGGCCTTTTCGCCCACCTTCACCTGCTGCACAGTTCACATAGCACCAGGCCCCTATGCCTGACCCTGCAGGGATGGGCCCACAGGGTGGCGGCTCAATAATATCTTTTCGTGCTGCACCCCACTGAGCCCTATGGAGCGAGGGCCAGCCACCAGAGACTCACCTTCCAGTTGCCCTTCTGGATCTGGCTCGGGGACCCTGATATCCCTCTTCTGGATAAGGTTGCCAATCTCTCATGCAGTCGCATCATCATGAGGGTGTTTGAACCGCTCTTAGTCTGCCCCCTCACCTGAGACAACACAGTTCCCAGGATCACAGGGAGACACAAACTCCTCCATCACATTAAAGTGATTGTTGCTGTTCTTTGCGTCTATGATCATTTTTATTTATTTTTTAAGATTATTTTTTGGCCTTTTTTCTTTTATTTTGGATAGTAAAAGCTGAAGATATGAAAGCAGGTAAAGAGAGATGAAGACGTGCAGAAAACAGGCTGCAGTCGAACCAGCAGCCGCTGCAGAGGACCACCAGCCTCAGCATATGGGGCGCGCACTCTACCAACTGAACTATAAGGGTGCCCTGCATCTATGATAATATTTTAAACAGCTAAAATACATGCATGTAGTTATTGATTCAAAGAAAGCAATCTAAAAGGTGTTTTGCAGTTTGTGTTGGATGACTGATAAGAATTAGAAAAAAAGAAGAAAAGAGAAGAATGGAACTTCAACTTCTAGGAATCTGTAGACATTTCTTCCAAAATTAGAGTCATACATGCCGTCCTGCTGATGTGATCCAGCAGCCTATCTGGTCTTCTTTATTATTGAACAACAGCAGGGCGGATTGGAAACTGAGCAGGGACATGTGACACCCCAGCATGAGGTCAAACTCATTTCCTGTGTGAATTTGACAGCTTGTATCCTATTACTGATATCCAGGATGCCTTCAAATACAAAAATATATTTGTTTCAGATGGATTTACTGGTTATGTTTTTTAAGACTTAAGATAAGTAGCATTAACTTTAAATAAGTAGATAAGTATTTCACATTGAGACACCCCTTGGACAAAATGTCATTTATAGGCACTTGAAAGACAGACTAACAATACATCTCTAAGTTTTGAATGAAATTTGTATCCTAAATGACTTTGAGTTATTTTCTGCAAAATCGGTTTTGTTCCATCTGAATGAAAGCTGTTTACAAACCAGTGCAACAGGATGCTGGTGTTAGTGGGTCACTGGGACACAGAGAAGAGCAGCTCAGATATCCTGAGTGGTGTGTTTCTCTGATGGGGATATTTCGGATAGAAGACATCTTCTGTTCTTCTGTAGAAAACAACAAGAAGGGAATAAATATGAGAAGGTCAGAGAAATAAAAGGTATCCTGTGTTGTTTTTGAATACTGGTAGCACTATGGAGCAATGTTTTATAAGGCCTATATGGGATGCAGCACGATACACATTCCTGCTGCTGGCATCATGGTCTGTACTGACTGAGTAAAGTACAGATCATTTAGTCCCTATTTCATTATTTTAGTCTCTGTGTATTTGGTCTCAAAACTTGGCATATTCTCATAACTATTTTCCATTCTTTCCACTGTATAAGGAGTGTTTATTTCATTTTACCTCTCTTTACAGCTGTTGCAGAGCGGTTCTGAGACCAGCCACAATGAAACTGAATCAAACACATCACAAGAGCAAACAGGTACCATTACTCTTAACATGGATATATTCAGAACAAGGCTGGATGATGTACATTAATCACCATCCATCCAAAGGCACAAGTTTGCTTTTTATTAAAACAATAAAGCAAATGATGGCACAAGAGAAAAAACACACTCAGGTATCTGAAAATAACAACATAGTTTGTCCAGAATAATGCATTCATGACTTGTAGTGAAGGAACTATAACTTGCATAAGCATGCCCTCATCAGATGCCATCTGTGATTTTACAGAGGGAACAGTACTGTATATGTTCATCACAAAGTGAATCACAGCACAGGGAGCCTGAGAAACACCTGCTTACATTTATTTATTGAATCATGTCCAGACATGTACTGTACTGTACAGCTGTCCCAGCTCCTCCTGCTGCTTCCACACACACACACACACACACACACAGGACATAGGTGTCCTTGTTGGCTCTGGTACTGCTTTATGAATATCTTTGTGATCTTTAAAGGTTGTTAACACTTGAGGGATCTCATCAGTGAAGTTGTGCACTGTGTTCTAATATGGGAATACCAGACTGTAGTTTGCTGCCACATTTGGAATCTCAGACAAAACTCTAAGTCAAAGTCCAAAGCGTGCAAGAACACTGGATACATACTTTATCCAAAACACTAGCAGAGATGGCAGCAGATGATGGATTTGCCTTCAAAAGTTGGCTGTGGAGAAAAAGCATCTCACTGAAGAAAGATGGACAAATTCTCCTGAAGAATCATCTAAAATTTCACACTAAGTCAGTGAGACATTTTATAGCTTTGCTTTTTAACTTTGAATGATCACTGACTTTATTAAGCTGACTATATTTGACATTGTGGTGCATGAGAGCCTTCATGCTGTGTGCAGCTGCAGCCTATGAATGCAAACAGAATAATGGAATCTGTCACAGTGTAATAGAATGACTTTGAAAACACCAAACTAAGTGTTTTCATGAATTTTGTTAATTTGAAGAATTGTAAAATATCACTTCCATGTTCAGTTAGACAGAGAAAAATCACAGGCTGAACTTGGCATTTCATCCTTGCAGCTGTGGTGAAGGTCAAGTTACATGCAGCATGCACAGTTTATATCATGTTCATTATGATGTTGAAATTCTATTCCACTGCCTCAAGAATTGTGCCACCAGATTATAGACTAAAGTAGTCAGGCTTGGAACACAATAACAGGTGGGTTTTGACGGTAGTCAAATTAATACTTCCAAGGGATAGTTCACCCAAAAACTGAAGATTCAGTCATTATCTGCTCATACTCATGCCAGTTGAAAGTCAGGTTTATCTTGTTAGTCTGCTAAACACTGCTGGAGTTTCACAGGAAAACAGTATTGCAGAATCTCCCAAACAATGTAAGTGAATCGTGAAAATAATAGAAAGTCATTTATTCAGTTGTCATCTGTGAAGGTCTTTAACATGAAGGTCTCCTCAGCAAAGTCAGTCACAGAATACACACAGTGGCAAAACAAGACGTGTGTGTATGAATGTAAAGAGAGGGAAGCCCATGTACATAGATGTCAGATGATGTGTCAGATTTAGGGGGAATTATTTGCAGAATATGGTAGAAATAGAATATATTATTCAGAAGTGTGTTTTCATTACTATAGAACCACCTTAAATTAAGGACCATTCTGTTTTTATTATTAGACTACATTTTATATAGAATGAGCCTTTTATATCTACAGAGTGAGCTGGTCCTCTTCCATAGAGGCTGCCATATTTCTACAATATCCCAGAATGCCTATATAGAATGGCCCACGCTGCCTCCAGATATGGTCTTTTGCATTTTCACAGCCACCATAGCTTGGAAGGGGAGGGTGAGCTCAATGCTAGATGTTACTAAATCCTACATACTGCTCCTTTAAAGATACAGCTGAAATGTAGATGGGATGCTAAATTTGCCCTGCAAAACAGACTTTTATTAACTCAACCTGACAGTTATCTGTGTGCTTATTCTATTGGGATTTAAACTTGCATTGATTTTTTTACTCACTTGGAGGCAGAAAAACAAGATGAAAATAAAACATCTGACATATTGTGCTGTGTATTAAAGTCAAGATGAAATGAAGAAATGCCTTCCCTTTCACCTATTCAGCATCATAAAGAGCATGAAAAAATGCAATTGGTCTGTTTTCTTCCTGTAAAACAAAATATGATGTGTGCTTATGTTGGCTTGATCCACAGACTGTATATAGACAAATGGACATCATCAGATTTTACAGGTCTGTAAAATTGAAGCCAAAACATCTCAATCACCACCTGGTGGAAGGTAAATCCTCTGCCCCCAGGGCTAAACTAAAACATAAAACAGAGTACACATACAACATTTTTTCCCCAAAGATGAGCTCTGTCATGTTACTTGATGATATAAAAAGCAGGTTACATGTCATGATTGACAGCTGAACTCTGCTTGTGATTGAGTCAGCTGGCTGTGTGGACTGGAACTCAAAAGTGCAGCTCTAATGCTGCTCACTGCTGAGTAGCCTCTGGCTCCAAATGACGTTGCAAGTGCAAGATGGCAAAACTCCTATCAGAAATCTTTTGGTTTCAGTTTTGTACAGTGAGAGGAAGTGGAGATGTGTTCTCCATCTGTTATTTATGTCACTGGCTTGAACCAACCAATTTCAACTAATAATATCATGACATCCACCCATCAATCAATGTTTGACTTTTAGCACAAGGCTACAATGTTAAATAGCTAGCTAGCAACAGCATGATACATTCTCCTTTGTTCTTTGTTATGACATGCCCACTTTTCAATCTTCAAATCAAATTCCACGCAACATTATGTCACACCTTCTGGAATGATAATCTTGATATTTTTTATGACAAAGGTGTTAGCAAGTCATATAGAAAAAATATCTTCCACAACATACAGCAGAAAATAGCAGCATTAGCATCCATTTGAAGTCATATTTGCACCCACCTGATGAATGCAAGTCCAATATTCACTCTCCTTTTAACTCTATTTTGGTCTCCACTAACTCAAATGTGAAAAACCTGTGGCCGTTTGGCTGCTAAATGCTTCACAAATGTACAGTGTGTTCATCAGAGCCTTTTCCACTGAAAGCAGCTGTCTGCTGCAGCTTGACACAAGGCTGGACAACCAGATCTTTATCAATATTATGTTTACAACATTGACATGCCAGTTGCAACAGCAAAATGGCAAACCACAAACAAAAACTGTTGTATGGGAAGTGCCCTCATATATTTACAGCTTTGAAAATTAATATATCTCTTATCTATTGTTTCAGTCCAGTGTCGTCATTTTGAGCCTTGTATAGTCCAATTTTCCCATTTTCTGTCCAGTTGTGCTTCTTGTAGTCTCAGTTTGTGTATCAGTTTTTCCATTACAAATATTTCATCCACAATTAGCAATTGATTTTCCTTTGGTGGTGGTACCTTACCCCAGTTCCTAGTGATAGCCTTCTTGCTTGCTACTAGCAGAATTTTGATCAAATATCTATCACTTAACAATGACATTTTCTTCAGAGAATTTACATAAATAAAGCACCAAACAACTTTTAGGAACCTCATATCCTAGTATTTGCTGTAGCTCCTTACATACCATTTCCCAATATACAATTATTTTCTGACATTTCCAAAAAACATGTGAATCTACATCAAAAGACCCACACTCTCACCAACATTTCTGATGGTTGTGCAATTGCTTACTTTTCACTTTCAGTGTAATAAAGACATGAATCAGATTCTTCCATGAGAATTCCCTCCAGGTTTGTGAATTGGTAGATGAATGATGCGTCCTTCACATATCATGCCAACCTTTGTCTTAAATTTTAACATTGAGCTCTTTTTCCCATTTCACCTTAATATATTTAGTTGAATGTTTGTCATTAGTGATCAATCCTTGATTTCACTAGCAAGGACCACACCATCAACAATTTGCATTTAAGTGATTTATTAAAAAAGAGAAACGGAATGAGATCTTGATTGTCTTTGTACGTTTGCTGCGTTTTGGGCAGCTTCAGAGGGGAATCTGCCATAGCGCCTGGGCACAACAGACCCCCAAAAGCCTACAGTTACTTGAGATGGGACTGAACAGTTCTGAGGTCTTTGAGGTCTGAACAAATGTAGCAGTGATGTGCTTGGGAGGACCAGCGGCCCATGACCTGTATTAGGTGCTCTGGGATGCTATTATGAGAGGCAGAGGTGGCAGCTCCGATTCTGAAGGAGTGACCAGAGAAGTGCTGGTGGAACCAGAAACAATACAGGTGTGACGGCAAGGGTTGAGGTGGAGGGTGGAGGCAGTGAATTTGGAACATCTGAGGAAACCGAAGAAGGCAAGCACATACATGGCTTCTAAGCAACATGGGGGCTGTTATATCTGGAGGAGTAAGTTCTTGGAGCAATTGAAATGTTTCCCTTCATTTCCCTGTAACCTTCTTGACCTTCAAGGAATCAGTCGGTGGGTGGTTGGTGGAGAGAAGACATGATAAGTAAAGCAAAGTCTATGTAATTACCGTTGATGATCCGTTTGCGCAAGCTTGTGGGAACTGGAGAAGGATGGGAGACGAAAGTATCCAGGTGACGGATGGGGGGATTAGCAGTGAAATTAACTGCTGTGGCTGCTAAGCTAGGATGTGTTGAGAGGGAAAACCATGGCTAGGAAAGAAAGGGAATTGCTGCGTAGGGTGTGGATGTAAGCCAGGTGCTGGCATCCTGGTGCCAGAGGCTTCAGCTGACGTGAGCTGGTGTGAGTGTTGGAGCTGGGAAATAGAAGATCCTGGCATTCCCGGTGCTAGGGACTCCAACTAAGGCTGGGTGTAGTTGGTGGATTTGGGCAGCAGGGGCTGATGACATCCCGGTGCCAAGAGTCTCTACCAAAGCCGGCTGCTGAGGTTGGTGAATGAGAGCAGCAGGGGGCGTTGACATCTTGGTGCCCATTTCCCCTGCTGTGGCTGGTTGAAGTAGGTGTTGGAACGGTGAAGTCCGAGTGTCATTTGCCATGAATGAAGGCTACTGTTGATGAAACTCCTGATGAGAGGTGCAAAAAGAGAATGCAAAAACAGGAGCTGCTCTAGGAATTACACAGTGCCAGACTGGTTGTTGGGGGACCTCGCCGGAGCATGGTGGCACTCCGAGTGGTGGCATGTTGGGACGCTGCAGTAATTGCAGAGATGACAGGAGGCCAGACTTGTTCTGGAAGGTGAAGGAATTGGAGAAGTGCAGCGATGGCCATGAATGGATCTTGATTTTCTTTTTCCCCTCTTTTCAGATGACAGAGGTGGGCTGGAGGATGCTAGGCTGGAGGATGTTGAGTGAAGTGTAGTATTCTTGGATGTGGAGAAGTGAAGAGCAGGGCAGGATGCAGACCATGGAAGAGATGGTGTGGTGGCTTGCTGGACTCATCCACTTGCTAGAGAGCTGGACTGCTGATAGTCTTGGGGATGGATGCAGCAGAGACATTCCCAGCTTCAGCGGCTTCAGCAGGTTCAGTTGCTAGCGTGGGCTGATAAAAAAATTTTAAGGTAATCATCCTGGCTCTGTTTGAATAGCTCTGGAATCCATTCCCAGGTGAGGTAAGTAAATAGGGTAAGTGGGAGGAATTGATGAATGAATATAGTATTTTTTGAATGGTAGTGCGTTTGAATCGATGTTGTTTGGTTCCGTCTCTGGTGTGGAATACAAGAGCAAAAGAGGAGGAAAAGGTTAGGTGGGTATTTATGCCGATAGAGGCACGGTTGAGGTGTGGTCCCACTCCTGAAAGCCTGCTGGAAAGCTTCAAATAATGCTGAAATTAGAATAAAAATCTGGACACAATTTTATGTTCAACAGCTTTTATTGTGACCCCTTTGAGTTCTTTATTTCATTGGACTGCTTAAGCTAGAGGCTCCACACACAGTGTTTTGATCCATTATTAACGTAGAAGTATGAGTGTAGCTTTAACCTAAGCAAGATTTGCTAAGCTAGCACCATTTTGTTTTTCATGTAATGTTTCATGTTTGTTGTTGTTGTTTGTTTCCAGCTGGAGGACAGTGTCCCCACTGTAAGGGTGACCTGAAGACAGCTGTCCATCACAGTGCCAAGATCCCCAACAGATATTCAGTAAGTATCAGTATCTTCATCATAAGTTTGGATTGTCACGTCAGTCTTCACCCTCATCTTTTCCCCTCCTCTCTGTGACCGATGACAGGGTGACCTGTCAGAGGGATAATGCCTGTTTCTCTTTCAGTCTTTACAGTACACACAGCAGTGGTGAGGAAGACCAGTGAGAGCACTGTTCTCTGATCACCTCCCTGGATTACTGGACTGTTTAGAAGCTCTAACCAGCAGCTCTACATTTGATTTTGTCAAAACTGCATCAGTGTTTGATTGTTGTGGTTCCAAGTTGATATGGATGTGGCTGAATGTGGCTTTTCTTCTTCAAGCACGGCTGAGCTCATGGTAGTCATGGCTGTGTCCTTCTGTCATTTGTCAGTTTAGGCACTTTAAAGAAAAAGAAGTAAGAGTGAAAGAAAGAATAAATGTATATACAGACATACATTGATCTGAGAATTGCATATTGTTGAGAATCATGATTTCCATTTTACAGTTGTGCCAAAGCAATTAAGACAAACTATAACACAAAGCTCATGGATGCCACTAATACCACCACCACTGACTAAGGTTTCAACATCACTCCATCATAAAACTATTACTCATGTTACTATTATTGTTAGTCATCAGCTTCAATGTTTTGAGAAATTTAGATTAAAGTGACAAATTTGTGAGAAAAAATTTAATACTCTCTGAAATTAAGTTTACAAATTTATCATAAATAAATAATATTCTCTGAGATTCAGTACAAACACACAACAGTTTGGACTCATATCGTCATATTCTCATCAAACTGCCACATGACTGCACTCTCCATTGATTCCGCTCTCATGTCTGTGTGTTCAGTATAAGGCTACAGCCAGAAGCCAGATAGCTTAGCTTAGCACAAAGACTGGAAACAGGGAAACAGTGAGCCTGCCTCTGTCCAAAGGTAACAGAACCCCCCTCCACAGTTCATTCATGAGAATGTTTTATTTTGTTGGTTGAATCCGAGAAGTTGAGAACAGTCATACTTGCACTTACTTTTTTAACCCTGTTATCTCAAGATAACAGGTTAATGAGATAACAAAGTTTGCTTTCTCAATATAATCAGATAATTTGACTCGTTATTGAAAACAAGCTTTATTTATACTGAAATAACTAACTCGTGACCTCAAGATAACTGCAGTGAAAAACAGTTGCAAGTACAGCTGTTCTTGGCTTTGGTATAATCCATATAAACATTTTCAAGACACCAATTAGCAGATTTATGAAGGTTAGGTGCCCGACTATTTCTTGGCCACGACCACTAACTTCCTGAAGTCTTAATTGTAGCTTTATATGAAGACATGAGAGTTGATCTTCTTATCAAACGCTCTGCCAAACTCTCCCCAAATTTTGAAATATTCCTTTAAACCCCAGTGCTTTTCCAGTTTTGCAGTGTTTCTCTGTTTTTTCCCATTTAACTCTATTACACTTAATGTGGGGTTTCCAGTCAAGAGGGGACAGCTGGCTGTGTTGAATGTGGTGATAATGTGTTCTGTATTACTGTCGATATATCCTCTCTACACACACTACTGCAGATCTACAAGCACCAGAAACTACCACATGTATCAGTAAGAGCAGTTCTGAAATTTACCTGGTCCACCATGTCTTGATTAGTGCAGCTTTAAAATGGTGTTATGGCATTTTATAAGAGAACAGGTACAATCATGTAGATGCTATGAGGTTATATTGATGATATTGATATAAGGTTATATGGTGTGATTAGAAGCCACCAGGAAACCACCTACAGTTGAAGGTGGAATAAAAATAAAACTAATTCAATAATTCATAAATTCATTGTTTGTATTTTGAGCATGGCTACACAATACTGATAAAACTATTGTGTAATGTTTTGCCAGTATTTTCCAAAATAATTTCACCACCTGCAGTTGAATCACTTTTTGTGTGCATGTGCAAAACAAAAACATCCTGCACACATAGTGTGCAGTTTGTGAATGTGTAATTAAGTTTTGTGGTTTTGTAGAATTAATTTGTACATGTGTGCGCATAGGTATAATCTGCATGTTTTACAAGTGTTTTGTGTATTCGTAATTTGTGCAGAAACATTTTAAACTCTGAGACAAGTCTGAGACATGGATGGGACAAAGTCTGACACATGGATGAGACAAAGTCTGAGACATGGATGCTCAAATTTCCTATCTTTTAATATGACCCTGAAGTTATAAAGCTACAAGGCATGATTTATGAGTCCAAACTTTGATTGGATCAAAATTCACACCCCTGTGTGCACAAAACCTTTTAACACATACATAAAATATTTCTACAGCCACAAAACCTTTGTACACATTCACAATTGTATGTGTGTATGTGTGTATATGTGCATGAAATTTTTTTTGCACATGCACACAAAAAGTGATTCAGCTGCAGGCTGTGAAATTATTTGCAAATATCATTTTACAAGCTCAAAATCTTAATGACTTAATTTGCTTGTATAGTTTAAGACACTTCCAAAAACCGCCACACTGCAGACGTCATGTGAGCATAATTAAAGCATAATTGGCCAATATATTTCATTTTAAAGTCTTTATTGGCTGATACTGACGATGTACTGCATCCCTGTAACACATCTACTGTACTTTACTTTTTCACATCATGGAAAACTTACAAAATATAGTCGAGTAACATCAGATGCACTTACACTTATTGACTAGTGATTTTCAGACAGTGATGAACTGTAGCAACATAAACAATCACAACATTTTCACCTGACTTCATTAACAACAGCTCCCAACTGAAATCAGAACAGAATCTCCAGCTGTCATACTGTCACTGTATCTTCACTGCTTTGTTTCTTATCAACATCCACCTCATTTCCTCCATGGTTCAGTTTTTTCTGTAGGACTGTAAGGATGTCTGTAGAGGTGGTGAGAGTGGTGCCTTTGAACCTGTCCTTCCTCCATGCATTCATTCAGATATAGGGTGGGGTAGAAAGAATCCATTTTTCATTTCATTAGTCTGTTTCATCTTCCCTTTCCAGACTCCTCTATGCATCCACCCAGGATGAGTCTTGGCATCCTGGTATCACAGAGAATCCAACATTTTAGCAACACGCTTCATGAAAACACATTAAAGCAAACTATTACAGCTCAAAGAATGTCCACAGTATTTGTTTAACCAGCATCTATCCATCTATCAGGGGGGTGGGGGCTGCACACTGTGTGGGATGGTGCTGTTTGCTCCACAGTCGATGTACTCATATGTCTCCAGGGAGAGCTGCTCGTAGTGGGCCAGATAGTACACTGTCATCGACATCCTGCAGTCAAAGGAAGACAAAATGTAGAATAATTCACCAAAATTTCTTTGGACTTTAACAGGAAGACTGGTGCCTTAAGAATCCAGTATAATGTTTTGTCTAAGAAACTTGGACTCGCCAAATGATAAAATCTAGTCCACATCTTACTCCTACCCCTTTCCTCCTGAATGGCAAAAAATCTATTATGTGGGAGAAATGGGCCAGATCTAGAGTCTATCATCTGGGTGACTTGATTAGCAACAATGAAATGAGGTCATTTGATGACATTCAGAGTGAATATAGTCTTACAGTTAAGAGGATCTTTTTACAGATAATGCTCTGTATTCTGACCAATAGGAAAAATAATTCTGACCCTCCAACTAGGATTTTGGCGTTGTTTCACATAACTTGGTGTAAAAAGGTGGAACTTCTGAGTTGTGTGGTCTTATTTAAGATGTACACTTTCCCTGTTTAGTTTGAAAAAGGCCATGGCTCTCTGCACACTTATTCACGTGAAGCTCAGTCTCAATTTATTCAATATAAACTGCTGAGTTGAAACAACTGGACCCCAAGTAAAAACTTAAACTATGGAACAGTGGCACCAGCTGGGGATGTGAGAAAGAAGCTGGCACTCTTGTACACATGGTGTACACATGTTGTATTGTGTAAAACCAATGAGCATCTGTGGGAGGTGTTACTACTGATTCAATTAATTAATCTTTATGTATTCTGACCTGACAATATCATTGTGAAAGTACCAATAGTATTCTTACAATATTGTTGTAATATCAGTTGGGACATTTGGTCAAAAATATTATGATATGCCTATTTGGCTTTGTCCATATGACCCAGCCCTAACTTATACACTGTTGGGTAGTTAAAAGGAGCATGATAAGGTCATAATTGTCATGGTTTGGGATTTTGTTTGTTATTTCCTGTTTTATTTTGGTAGTTTCTGGGCCTCCCTCATGTGTTCTGTTTTTACTTCCTGTCTTTGTCTGTTTCCTGCCCTTTGTGATTGTCATGTGTTTCACCTGTTTGCCCACCTGTGTCTTGTTAGTTCTCCCCCATTTAGTCCCTGTGTTCCTCAGTGTCTTTGTCGGTTCGTACTGCTTGTTTCCCATGTCTGCCAGCCTGTGTCCCGTGTTTACCCTCATGTGCTTCTGTCGTAATATTTTTCCCCTGGACTATTTTTGAGTTTGCCTTTTGTGGATTCTGTTTTTCCCTGGACTCTGGATTTTTACCTCCCCTCAGTGTAAGCCTTTGTTTCTTTGTTTCTTTGTTTTATTTTATTAAAACCCTTTTGAACTGGTACTCTCCCTGGTGTCTGCATTTGGGTCGTCCTTTTGTTAAAACATTACAATAACTGTTAGAGAATTTACAGTGTGTTATTTTAGAGAAGATGTGTAAATTGAGATATATACTGTATGTCCAAAAAGTAGCCTAAAAATACTGAGATATTATTTAGAAGTCATATTGCCCAGCTGTACAGACCAACACTTCTAACACACGTGTAATGTGTTTTATCTTGTGTGTTTACTGTTTATAAATAGAAATGTAAAAACATTGTTTTAGGAGGAGTTACATGACGGAGCTCTTTCTTCTTCTACACTGACTGTCACCAACACACAGGGTGGCAGTCAGTGTTTTGAGCGTTTAAGTGACATGCTTTTTGGCTTTGTTCTTTGAATGGGACTTGTTGACAGATGAAAATATCCTGTAACAGGCATGGGCATAAGTCCCCCCCCCCCCAAGCAGAGGTATGTGATTGAAGCACTGTGAGCGTTGCCTACACAGCACAAAGTGGGCCAGAAGTCAAGACAGGTACTGTAAGATGTAATTCCTCTGTATTTCGAGGAGAACAGGGAACCGATCCTTACAGTATCACTGAATCACTTCTCTTTAAAGATTCTTATTTTGTTTTCAAGAGTTTTGATACACAAAACTGCTTTTTTCTTAGGTTCTTCAGAGCCTATGAACATCTCAAGCATTTCTCTATGGTAAAAGACAAGGTGAAAAAAAAGATTAAAATGTGAGGAAAAAGCAGCCAGAAACAAGTTTTTACTTCGAAATAACCAACCTGCTTTAACTTTAGTCGAAAATGTTGTGTTCATGTGAACTTATCCCGCTTCGTAAAAAAACTGATTTAGAAAATTTGTCACCTCTACATTAAAGGTGTGATATATTCTTTAAAAATGTGACTGCTATTTAAGAGAAATATTTTAGCACCTTAAGGAGAACTCTGTAATATATTTACTATGATTAATCAGAAAGTGAAAAGGAAACATTTAAGTTAATATTAAGTGGAAATACTCGCTTCTCTGACACCAACACTGCAACCACAGTTTCCTCCTTTGAAATTTTTACTCCAGTCTGTATTTAATGTTGAAGATGATGTAGAATTAATGATGTAGAATTCAACTTAATGCCAAATGTTGGCAAATGTTGGTGTCTGTTTATGAGTTGGAAAAAGTCATTAATAATCTTGTAGAAGCAACAGATGTTCATAACAGTTAAATTGAGCTAACTGTTAATGGAGTCTGGAAGGCAGTAAGACAAGTCACTTGTGGGTTTAACTTTACAATTGACAGTAATATACAGCTGATCACCTTACAGTAGAGAACTCACTCTTGCTTTTTATTGCCAATTCACGCAATGTCTTGCACTCCTCCAGAGCTCCTGCTGCTTGCTCGAACTTCCCTGAGTCTGGGGAGGAGGGGACCGGGACAAACAACTTGCTTCAACCCTCGATTCTACATGAAATAGGGCTTCAACTTATTTAATATACAGTCTATTGCTCTAACTCACCATTTGGACTGCAGAACTCATTTTCGCACATGCAATTGCTACATATAGCTCCTTTTAGTCATACTGTCCCTCATTTCTTAAAATTCTCTGAATTTTCTTCAGATGAAAAGGGAGAAGAACCATTAAATTATTAGCATTTTTTTGGAAAACAAGTTCAAACACTAAGATTTTCAAATATCCTAACCTCAGCCATGAACATAAACTGGTCACTTGAGGGTTAGGGTTAGATGTTGTGCTGACAATAGACGTCCCAGAACAATATCTGTTTCTGGAGTCAATTCAGTCCTTTATAACTTTCAAGAAAAAACAGTAGTTCATATTTGATTCTTTAAATATATTAGTTACAAAACTGAGTGAAATAGCATTGGATTGATGTAGTCTTATGAACGGCTTCACCAAACTACTTTTTCCAAAGCTTATGATTTGTATTGATACGCCATAAAACCAACACTCAACCAATAAACATTAATATACCTTAATATATGTTAAGGCATTCTTTATCACATGTTATTCCTCAGGTTGTGCTGTAGTGATCTGTTAGGGGGCCGAACCACTCAGAGATCCAGAAAGTCACCAGAATACTGGAATAATAGTACCTAGTTCCAAGTTTGTCTTTCTTTCTTTCTTTTTTTTGTCATTTTGAAAATATTCCATCAAATGTAACTTTATTTAGAAATATGCATCATAAGCACAAATTAAAACAAAGGAAAGTCTTAAAAGTTTCACAGAGGGCCCCTTTACAAGACAGGGCCACAAGATAGGTGGTACTGCAGGAACTGAATTTCCTTTTCATTTTAGTTTTAATTTAAAAAAAAAACAAAAAAACACTGAACCAAATGATGCTGAGCACTCTGTCCACTTGGTAACCTAGTCTTGAAACAATCCATTGATTTTCAAAAATCAATTCCACGTATTTGATTCTCAAAACCTCTGGAAACACTTTAGTGAAGATATGATGATACTTACTGCAGGTGCAGATAGAGAATGTGGACAGGCAGGGAGGCTTTTTTACAGTAATTACTGCAGAGAAGAAGAGTGGTAAAAAAAACAGATCATTAGCGGTGACATGTGCAGCACTTACACAATAATAATCACATTATGATAAAAAATACAAATAAATGTTTTAAACTGATGAGACAGATTTTAAACACCAAAAACACTGACAGATACTGAAGTAACACAAACACATCATATCCCAGTAAGGCAAAGCTAACTCATACTACCAGGTTAGCTGGTGTGACAGGTTGTACCAGTGTGTAAATTACATACCGTATGTAATTCAAAACCAACAATGATCTTGTCCACAGAGCTGAGAGGCTCTGACACAATTGATATTTTACAAGTTTCTCAATTCATTTTTGTAAATTTAATAAAATTTAATTTAATCATTATTTGCACATGCTTCTTTAGTTTATGCAGAGCTTCATGTGAATGTCTTTAACTGTCACGAGAGTACACCTTCACAACACAATATTTCATTTAGTTTTTTGCCCCATTTGAAATAAAGGTTGACTTAGTTCAGCACAAAGACTAAGTTCAAACAATCTCTTTAACTGTAACAGAAAACATGGAAAGTAGCAGGATTTTGGAGATAATCTTAAAATGAAAACAAAAAGTATTCATGTTGAAAGGTGACTAATTTATTTTTTGACCCAGGACCTCATGATAAAATCTTCCTGAATCAAATAACAATAATAATAATAATTCAAAATAACTGCTCCGTCCATTCGATTCCTTATCTCAGGTTGAAAAATGAAAAACAAAAGCTTTCAATGGGGTTGTTCCTCATCTCCACTGACATGATTAATTCCTCCAACTCATCAAAGTTAAAATATGCCTGTCTTTTCTGGTCCATCACTAGCTAGTCAGTGATAAGTGAAGGGAGACCGCTGTTGTCACTGACACAAGCAGTGTCCTGCACATTCTGAGCTAGGATACAGACATGACAGGACATGTGATGATTGAAGAATCACGTGTTGGATTCCTAAGTTAAGAGACGGGTCAAGGTATTGAGATAGAGCGGGACACAGCCATGAGTTACTTCTTCTGTAATAGGAAAAGAGTTTTCCCATCACTGAAGCTTAAGTTAAGATAAGACAAGCAATTAGCATTTCATGCCTTTAATGACAGGACAGCTGAAGATGTGACAGGAAATGGGGAGAGAGAGTGGGAGAATGACACAGCAAAGGGCCATGGTAGGGAGTTGAACCCACAGCCGCTGCAGCAAACCCACAGCCTTCACACATAGGGCACACGCTCCACCAACTGAGCTATCCAGGCACCTCTAATTTACAGATTTTTTATTTATTTAATTACTTTTTTAAATTATGTTTTTTGGGCTTTTCTTGCCTTTATTTGACAGGACAGCTCTTCAGTAGACAGGACAGGGGGGCAGAGAGAGAGGGGACGACAAGCAGCAAAGGGCCACAGGCAGGAGTCGAACCAGCAGCTGCTGCAGAGGACTGACAGCCTCCATACATGGGGTGGACGCTCTACCAACTGAGCTAATTTTCAAATTTTGATGTGAAAATATCAGGTGAGGAGTGAGAGGAAGTTTGGACTTCAGAGAAGTAGCCAGGAGAAATTGTGTCTAAAGCCAGAATATTTTCCCATCTAGTAAGTCAGTGAATAAAGGGTTTAATTAGGGTTTAAAAAGGGTTTTATTTTGTTTCTCTCAAGTTTGAATGAAACCTATTTCACAATAATAAAATGATAAAAGTCAGGCACTCAGAATAACAATCTGAGCCTGTAAATGGTAAAACAAGGACTTTAAGTGGACAGTTCATCAGTAAGGATTACATTGCAACCTGCTATCTCCCTCAAAACTGAACCAAAAATAGTCGTCCCAATGACTCACTTAGACACAAAAACATGGGAAAATAAGTAGAAAAATACTCTGTCTTGAGAATTGGGAAAAATCATGGTCATCAACTTCAAACAATTTAAAAATGTGTTACAAGCCTTCAAAATCTAAAACTAACAATACCTACTGATAACATAGGTGTAAACGTGCTATTATAATCATCTTTGTTTTAACAATCTTTTTTTTGTGAAAATATTGGCTGATCACTTGGAGGTTGTACCATTACAATTTAATAGTAAAAATCATCTCTAATTGTCAACAATGACTGACATTGTGAATTTATTAACTAAGCCATAACCAAACTTTGATCAGCAGCCAGTCATACAATAGTGTTTGTGCTGGCTGAAAACCTGGAGCACAGTTCAAGTTTTAATCCTTTAAAAGAATGCAGGTAAGTATGTAAACAAGTGATACCTAGCTCACAGCTGCATGCTGGGAAATAAAACACATCACTGAACTCTCGACATTCTCCATTTTGCTTTACTGTGTGACTAAACCAGTTAGTTACAGCACAGATCTACTCATTCCTCAGTTTCCATAGTAAAAGGCTCTGAATGAAATATTGACCGTAAGTACAGTAAGTAAACCTGTCAGGCAGCTCACCTCATGCCAGGGTCTGTAAGCTTGATGGGGATCACAAAAGAATACTGGAAGACAAGAGAGAGGAAGAACCAATTCATAACCATTCTTCACTGCAAAACTATTCACACTGTCCACAGGTTACACAATATCACAATATCTTTCTGTCAAGATAAATCACCATATGGCAAGTGTATGGAAAAAAACTTGAAATAATCAAACTGCTACAAAATTTTCATTATCTGTTTCTTCTATTGTACATTGAAGGCTGGCTATGAGTAGTTATTCACTTACTGTCAACAAATCATATGGCAAGCCAAAAAAACAACAAAACAGCAAACAATATGGTTTCATCAACAGCTGCTCGGTGTAGATTTTAACAAATGTTACTCAAACAGGGTGAAAGAGTTTGTTAGAGGACCAGGTTCTCTTTTTCAAGAATGTCCTTGTCTTCAACCTCTTCATGTCCTCATGTGAGAATACAGAAGCAACTAACACACTGCTGACTTGTGAAACAGATAAAAATAGATGCTCTGCTGATTCTGAGAACAGACAGAGGGACATCTGACATCACCTGAAACAGGAGCTATCAATAATAACATACTGAGAGCATGGCTATCAGCCTGTATGTGTTAAAGGGATAATTCAGAATTTTTCATGTGGATGTCTAGTCAGTGTTAATGAAATGTGTACCAGGATCCATTGCATTCAAGTGTCTGACATCTGTGATCATGATGTTGCTGTGTATCACCACTTTAGCCTAGCCTAGTCATTAGCTATTACTTTGCCGAAACATAACATTAGATAACAAACATACTCATCCAATATGCTCTATGGCTGCCCAGAGGAGGATCCTAGAAATTCAAGCTGAAACAGCCTGTAGTTCTTCCTTAATACCATCACTTTTCATCACTTTGGTACTGGTACTCAATGGTACCTTTTTTTGATACTTTACTCTCTCTGTAATGATAAAAATGTCATTTCTATTGTACAACAATGAGTCAAGATTTCACAATTCAATATTATTAATTATTCTGAATATTTTGTTATACAGCTGACCACAAGAAATAAAATCCCTCCCTCTCTCATCTCAAACCGTCTCTACAACCTCCAGCCTGTTAGTGTGTCACCACGGCATTGTTTGTTGTTGTGTTACCACCACTGTGCTTCATACAGAAATAATTCCCTGCTGATAATCTGCAATTCAAGAATATTGGTTTCATACTAAGGTTGTGGACATCCTAATAAATCTCACATACTGGGTTATGATGGTTTGTCATTTTTTAAAGTAGGTCCCCAGAAAGTTGTGATGCCTCACTTAAAGCCTCTGAAAACTAGGCTTGAAATCGTAAAAATGCATAGTTTCTCATTAAGCATCCACAAAGATCTGAATGAAAATAAACATAATTACTAGAAAGCTGGATTCAAAAACAGCATTTTGCTGTTTAGACCATTCTTCAAGTGTGTGTGTGTGTGAGTGGATGTATCAGCTCATGTTTGATTGACAGCTGCCTCAGGAGTCGCAGCAGCTATGTAATGTCCTGCTGTGGACTGCCGTAGATGTGAGCAGCAGCAAAATGTATTTTAGCACCTAAACAAAAGACCACCTAAAAAGATCAATATGGATTTAATTGTACACTATATTTAGAACATATTCATCACTTCACTTTGTTGTCAGACAGCAAGAGAGAACTAAAGCCACAGTCTCTTCTCTCTTTACACCCATCAGAGTCCATGGACAGAAACAGTCTTTTTACCTGCATGACACAGGAGTTGTAGGAGTTTCTGGTCTTTTTTGACTTTGGTGTGACTTTGGTGTTTTTATACATTTGTTCAGGTTGGAACTAACATGTTAAAATGCAAATGCTGCAGATCGAGGCAGTAGTATACCAGCAGCTCCCATGTCCAGCAGGGTTAAATCACGTTGTCAGTAAAGGCTGTCTCACAGCAAAGTAAAGTGGGGAACATGTTCTAAATATAGCGTACACTTAAACACATATTCATTTCAGCCAAGTTAAATCACTGTTTGTGCTAAAGGAATGATATAACATTGCTAAGTTGGCTAAGAGTCAGCAGTGGGAGCAAAGAAGTTTTGTTGCATCCACACAGCAACTGACATGGATCTTTTATGTTTGATTTGTGAAATTAATTGCATAATAAATCTCCAAGCACAACCATGTCCAAATCAACCCCAAAAGAGGAAAGTGTACAAAAACTTAGATGAAAATCTTTCAAATTTGGATGAAAATCTGATTTCTAATACTTTTTATATGTCCACTACTATGTACATAAGACAATAAATTAATAGTTGATTTGGGTTTACAGCGGCTTTAATGTGTTGTTGTCTATGAATGGTTAAATTGCATTGTTTAGATGTGGGTTTCAGGTGTGCTAATGTTAGCTGCAGCTGCTGTGGGGGATTTAGCTTTCAGGCTATGAAAATGGTGCACCCTTTAACTTACTGCATTTTGTGTTTGGTTGGATGTGTTGCTTTTCATATTACAAATAGTAATCACACTTGTGACTACTTACAGCTCCCTATTACTAACTCTCTCTTCCTCTTTTCCTCTATTACTCTCTCACCAGGTCTCTCCCAGGTATTGAAATTTGGCACAGATTGATTTAATGTGAACCATTGCCTGTTGAGTTTGTTACCCACCCTACCCCCCACATTTTCCACCAAAACAAGTTCTGCCCGATACTATTTTGCAGGGGTACTGTCGCTACATCCTGCGCAATTAGTCGACTATACGATTAAACGCCCCCACCCTCGCTAGTCGGCACCAGAAATACTAGTCGTTTAAGATATTTATCAATATTTCATTCATGCACGATGCCAGTTATCTGTTGCCACTAAGATTTTATGCAGCCGCACGCCACTAGTCGGGGCTGCGGCTCTGTCAGACGGCAGCCCCTCTCGCGTGTGCGTCCATCGCACAGATGTCACAGATGACAGCTCGTAAAACCAACATGGTTTGGCAGTGTTTTAATCTAGAAAACTGACATAATGTTGAATGTAGACTGTGACAGAGTAAGCTGATATATATGTTCATTCGACTGGACAAATGTGCCCACATTAAGCACAGACACGGGCATAAGCCTGCAAGCAGAGCAGGTTGCTAACTTAGCCACACTGTGTGTTAGGCTGGCAGCTAACGTTAGCTCTGGGTCCTTTACCCACAGACACTATGACCCTCTTCAGTCTGAAAAGGTGAATTTTTTATTGAGTTGTTGTCATGTTTGGACATTAATGTGTAAGGTTTGTATTGCACAGTGCAAAGTAGCGCACAGTCCAGCAGCATTTAAAGTACGATTTGGTGATTGTACACTGTGATTAACGGTTTCAAATGGCTCTTAATAACACAGTATTTTTTTGGACAGTGTTTACATTATAAATTAATAAATTCTGCTGAATTTTAACTGCTGTGTTTTCTTAGTATTAAGCCAGTCGACTAGTCTAAATTAAATTTTGTTTTAATCGACAGGGAAATTAGTTTCCAGGAACATCCCTACTTTAAAGAAATACAAAGAAGCCAGAGTGTTTTTCCCCTAAAGCTCAATCATGTGTGGAGTCAGATCTTTCTCTCCAGTATTTAGCGCTGTGGAGATGCCAGACTAAACATTATCCTGGGCAGCATTCCTTCAAAATCATTCCCACATTAATGGGATACTGGTATCGAACCACAAACCCTCTGATAAATGTGTTTCTCTAACTTCATACACATTGCAGATTTTTGTATATTCATTGCATTTGGTGACAATATAATACCAGCTTTATCTTTTAACCAGCATGCTGCTATATCTCTGTCATCATATAGTCATCTTTTCCTAGGTGACACTTTGTGTGCATGTGAGGTTGCAAAACTTGTGATGTCTTACCACTTTGACAGACAGAGGTTTGATGGAGGTGACGTTTTTAATGGCAATGTTTCCCACCACCATGTCAAAGTTGAGGGCCTGCACAGTCAGATTGTAGGCTTGCACCGCCACAAAGTTGTGGTTGGTGATGTTCAGGACGTTCTACAAGGAAATGCATTATTAACACATAATACATTACCCTTCAATAAGACTAACTTCAATTGTTTTAAACAAAAGTTTTAATATTTAATAATCCTTTAATCCATCCACACCCTCCTCTCTCTTCTTCTCTCTACCCACCGTGATGTTAATTTGGACATCTGTTTCAGTGAAGTAAACAAAGGATGACTTGACGGCGACTGGAGAAAGAAGGACAGAGCGAGGAAACAGGAAGAACAACACCAGGGAGCTGGCCAGAAGGCACACACCAACTGACACAGCAACATACAGCTTCCTGAGAGAGAACACAAATCAGAGGACAGATCCAACACAGGTTTAATGTATGTATACATACATGTGTCTCCTGTCTGCACATGGTATTAGTGAAGTATTTCTCTACAGTGTGATTCAACTGTTGAGTACTGATTTTCTTACGTGTGTCTGGGTCTCAGCCTCTGGTCATTACAGGGGATTACAGCTACCAGCTTGCTCTCCTGACCTGGAACACACAGAAAACATGATTTTATGTCAAAGACAGCAAAGTGGGAGCAAATAGAAGTTGGATCTTCTCTTGTTTGTGTTTAACTCCATGACTGAGTCATGATACCCAAGGGAACAGGGCTAGCATGAATACAATGCTCCAACAAAGGTATCAGTGTGTCTGAATATTCTCAGTCATCAAGGCCATGGTTTTCACTCGTAACCAACTGGATAGTGTACGAGGTTCTTGAAGTCATTTGGATGAGAGGTGAAACATCCTCAAGAACCTCAAGTAAAGTCTACTTTCCTATGATAGCTCCTAAATAAAGGCATCAGTGTTTCATTTTGTGTTAGCAATGAAGACTGATCTATACTGCAATTTTAAATGTCATTATAAGATTTTTAAAAAATTGCAGAAACGTATATTTTAATATGTAGTATAATAGTATGTCAATTTATCAGTTGAGCTGTTTTTAACATAAAGCAGTTGAATAAGAAATGTACCTTAAATCTAAAATAAGCAAACACAGCACAAAATTTGTGACATGGTGGGCTGTACAAATTGAGACCTTTATTTCATTCACAGACGTGATATATTTTGGAGCTGTCCTCCGTCAGCTTCATTCCCCACCAGCAGCTTTTCAAAAACTTCAGATTGCTCATATTTTGTTGATTAAGTCGATTTCCTTTGTTTTTGTGCAAAAAAATGAAGGCCTGGTAATTCTGCCTGAATGCACTTATCTTGTCTCATTTATGAAGTAGGCTAAAATGTCCTATATTGTTTTCCAGATGGGAGGAAATAAAAACATGTATATATGTTTTCTGTAACGTGTGTGAAGATGATACAAGGGGATACAGAAATGGCAGTAAAAAGAGTCAGAAATGTTAATTTATGCACATATATACTCTGCCCAAGATTTATTGATCAGGCCTGTTATGAACTGGGTCACAATGGTTTGTCATTTTTAAAAGTGGCTCCTCAGAAGAAAAAAAAACAGTAGGCTTAGTTACAAAGTTTTTTTGTTTTTTTGGTCTGTTTATTGATCGTGAGTCTGCAAGGGGTTTGTTATTTTTCTGTTCTGTTTCTGTTTTCTTTCTTTTGTCTGACTTCCTGTCCAGCTCAATCTGCTCTACAATATGCAGCTAAACACATCATCCATCAAAGACAGACTTGGTGTGTATTTGAAGAGCAGAGCAGAGAACAGCTTATGGCCGTGGTGCAGCAGTAACACCGTGCCCAGTGCAGTCAAGCCATGAATTTTTGTTGCTGTGCTCAGAAAGGAGACGTTGCACTGACTGCACCAAAAAAGAGGTAAAAGACTAAGTGAAAGCATGAAATGGAGCTCCTTTATGGTGTTGAATTAGTCACAACACCTGCAAACATAAAAGCAGGCACATGCATGTTATACCACTGCAGAGAGCTGTATCCACATGTATCCTCACAAGAAAAAAATTCTGTTCCTGCAACCTTGAGGCTGTAACAAATGAGAGCATGGTCCTCCTCACAAGTGTTCACCACACTTTTGAGAAGCAGAGATGAAATAGAAAGTGGCAGATTACAATAAAAAAAAGGTACGTAAATATTGACTGCAATGATCCCCCCTGTCCAATCCTCAAATATTTGCCATGATCAGAAATGGTATTTGGGACAGTCCCTGTGAGCAGACACAAGTGTAGCCAGCCTGTCTGTCTGTGCCCAAATTCAAGTATGATCAAAGCAGCTGGAAGGGATCTGTCTACAGCCAGTGTGGACAGGATAAACAATTACAGACACCAGTAAGTTACTAAACCTAAAAACTGGTTCTGTTAAGTGATGTATTAAGACAGACTCATTAATAGAAAAAAATGTATCACAGATTTACCAATAGTGGAAGTAACTGTTAGCTGACACCTGAGGATAGAATGTAGAGATTTTCAGATTCTAAACAAAGACTTAAGCAGGGAAGACAGATATGTGTGTTTGTGTGTGTGTGTGTTGTGTGTACTACCTCTGGGTATGCGTCCAGTCCCCTGGCAGGTGGGACAGTCCACTGTCTCTCCTGAGCTGTGTCTCCTGCTTGAGCCCGCCCTCTTTCTGTCATCCTTCTCAATAATAGGCTCCTTGTAATCTTGCCTGCTCCCAATGTGCTGTGACTCTGCCCCCCCAGTGCCACCATCACATGTGCTGGGAACAGCCCCCATTCCTGAGGAAACACAAAGAACACTTGAGTTATCAATTAACTACAAAACTTAGATGGAGAAAGAAAAAATTCTATTGTACTGTTTTTTGAAAAGTTGTGACTTTATTATTGTTACAACTAAAGTTAGAACTTAATCTTTCTATAAGAGCAATGATTTTCTGTCTGTCTGTCCATCCATCTGTCTCTCACATATCTCAAGAACCACTCAACTGATCTACCTCTAATTGTGTCACTGGGGACCCAAGTAAGTGCAGTGTCAGATTTGCTGCAATTTGGACACATGACACGATCGACAATAATCACAGTACCTCTTTGAATTTGAGGTCCAGTATTTGATGTGGCATGGAACTGATAATGATTAATGACTGAACAAAATATTGACACATTAAAATTTATTTTAGGTTAAAGGTAGAGTCAGTAGGATTTGTCTGAGCTGTTCCTAAATGCATCAAATACCAACATTTTGGGTTGGTGAAAAGTCCCGAGCAGCCAAACAATGGGAAAAAATATGGAAATACAGGCAGAGAGCTGCAGGGTCTCTGCAGATACAGCCATAATACACTTCTACTGGATTGTAAATGATGATTGAAAAGGATTATCTAATATGACTCTATACGTTGTTTTTAGGAACATGCTGCAGATTATACCTTTAATTTACTGTTAGTCTATATTAATTGGGTAATAAAAATACTCTCTGTAATAATTGATACATTAGTCAATAGATTAATGGAATAATCATCAGTTCTCCAGAAAGCTGCAATCCACAACACCAGAGGCCAAACAGTCAGCCCATTCAGAACAGGCATGTTTTGAATGTGCCTTGTACTAGCTCTATTAACATCGTGACTTCTTCTTGTAAAATTACTTTATTTTTATTTATTTTTTACCTTTTTGATGTAAAACAACTTTGATACGATTTTTCTCAAAGAATTGTTTTTAATTGTGATACACTGGCGAACGATCCAGTTCTAGCTAGCTCTTTGAAGTGAATGACAGGAGCCGGCTCCTGATTGGTAGCCGATTTGTTTTTTTCCTCCTCTTTTTCTGTTAAAGCTGCACATGATTGATCAAGATGTGTGGCAGCATCTGTGTGTCCACACTGAGCAGAAGGGGGAGGAGAGGGGTTACAGACACACACAGCACAGTGAGCACACAAACAAGAGGGAGGGAGACGAGAGAGAGAGAGAGAGAGAGAGAGAGAGAGAGAGAGAGAGAACTTGCGCTTCAGACAGAGACAACATGCTGGGAAGGTGAGAAAATGAGTGACAGCAGGAAACGCAGTAAAATATGGACGCATTTCAATGTCATTTTTGTCTAATTGAGGTGGATCTTTGTTTTTGTACTTTACAATTTATTTTTGTAGCACTCTGCTCCATGTTGAGTATGTTGAGTATATAAATAAAGCCATATAAATAATAAACATTTGATAATGTTTTTTACATTAGTAATTCATTTTACACATAATTTTACATTATTTTTGGTAATAAATTCATTAAAGCAACAAAAAATCTGAGGAGCCACTTGGGAGCCAAAAGAGCCGGCTCTTTTTAGTGAGCTGAGCCAAATGAACCAGTTCTCTAAAAAGAACCAGAATTCCCATCACTAGTACATTTTTATGATTTTCTCAGTCTAATATTATTAATCTATTTTGAAATATTACAACTTTTTTGTAAAATGTTAACTTTATCATCATATTACTACATTTTAATCTAAATATTAGGGCCCAACCAATACTTTGGGGGTGATGCTGATACAGATATTAGGAGTAAAAACATTTTGGATATTTGATATATCGGCCAGTCTTCATACAGAATATAGAATATTTAAATAAACATATGTTTTGCAATAAACCCTCCAAAATGGAACAGGATATGAAATGGAGGCAGGATATTTTACAGTTTAACAAGAAACGTTATTGTTCAAAATGACATCAGGTCTCTAAAACAGTAAATGTCACTTTAAAATTTGACTATTTCTAGTCATTATATATAACTATATCGATATAAGCCTGGCTCTGATAGCTCAATATCAGGCTGATAGTATTGGTCAACCAGTGTATCAGTTGGGCTCTACAAAATATTATGAATCTATGCTAGTAATGTCATCCTTTAGACACTGGTCCTAATACTTTTATTTTTGCGATTGTTTTAACATGAAGAGATGTGAACCTATCATTTAATGCCCATGTTTAATAATAACCTTTTGGGGGATGAAGTGTATAGTGTGCACATTAAAACAAAAACAAAACAGGAACCATGTGCATGTGCCTGGTGTGAAAATAGGTGACGGAAAACAGAAACATGATTGAAAAGCTGTCCTGCTGCAGTGGTGTTTTACATAAATAGAGTCCTGTGGAGCAGAGTGTGTGAGTACGAGTAAAGTGCACACAGGCCTCACACACCTGCACAACCAAACAGAATGACAACTTTCACATGAGGAAACAATCATGTTTGTAACAACAGTCAACATGGAGGACTTTAGCTTCTTAACAGAAGCACCCTTACATAGTAATACAGTGCAATTGAACGTTTATACTTCATAATGTTATAAACGTATGGATATATGGATCTATAATGACAGTGTGTCATGCTGTAACATGTTCATAAGGGATTTTTAACTCATGAGGTAGAGATGACTGTAGTGATGATTGAACAAGGTTATTAAGTTCAGTTGCTTCTTTAGTATTATTATTATTTCATTCTTAGAGGGAAAGAGTGTGGTTCATGATAAAGCTATTTGATACATATTTGAACATGTACTAAATTACTTGTATAATATAATTACTTCAATACAACAATGTCATTCAATGTCCATTTATCTGAAATGGTGTGACAACATCTGGAAGTTATCAGATTTAGTTATCACAAACCCTCCCTGCAGTAGGTGTCTGGAATGTTCCACCAGAATTAACTTTTTACTGTGTGTAAATATAACTGATGAATCAATTAATTTAAAAATATATGTAAATTGATTAATTTGCATTGAAATGCATGAATGTATTATATTAATAAACTCAATGTAAAAGGTAATCAAATGATCTAAATAATCAATATGCCCATTTATTTATTGTCTTTTCTGAAAATGAAATTTTGAAAAGGCTTTATAATTTTACTTTTACATATTCCATTTGCTCATTTGTCTTCTAATTAAAAAAAAGTAACATACAAATTAAGCTAAGCTCAACTCATATTTTCCTTCAATATTTTTACAATAAAGGAAGATTCTGGCATATTTAAACCTGGAATATTTCCATATACTGTATGAAACACGGACATAGTCTCCGTGACATCACCCAAAGGTTTCTGAAGAGGCATTGTGAAGCTCACATACTGGTAGCTCACCATTTTGGCTAAGATGGCTAATCCAAAAATGTACAGAAATGGTGCATGGGTGAAGCTGGGGTGGCTGAGTGAAGCAGCTATTTCCTTTCTGTTGAAACCCCCAACCACATCATTGTACCAGCTAGCTCAGCAATGTCCTAACATTACAGCTCAGCTGAGGAGCATGCCATTAAAGTTTTCATTCTGTGATGTCTCAAGCACAAGTCTCTTGTCCATGAGTAGATGCAAACTTCTTTCTGCTCAGTGATACTGTTGATCGGTGTAGTTTGGCACAAAGAAAATAGTTTCTACACGAAACTGCTCACAACAGTCCCATTATACTGAAGGGAAGCCAGACATCTCTATAGCCAATATCTCCAAAACTCTGTAACTCACACCAAAACTATTTAGATGGGTAATCTGTATTTTTGATTTGGGGTGAACTGTCCCTTTAAAGCTGGCAGTACATGAAAAAGTGAGATGGGATATGAAATGTAGACACATAAGTAAATGGAATAACAAAAAATAAAAAGTAAAAGGTATTTTGTAAAATCATGTAAAATTCTGGCTCAACAGAACTGGGATTGTTTGAGACAAATGTCTAATTTAATTCACACAGTGAGATGTAAATGATGCAATGTTGGTAAGAGTTATCAAAACATGTTTTCTTATTTAAAAAAGATCACACTTGGTTTACTCAGTTTAACAGTGCTAGCTAACACTGGTTACAGTTAGTAGCAGTTAGCCGTTAGATACTTAAGCAGCAAGCCAAGATATCTGTCAGTTAGGAAACTGAGGGAGAACAAGGTTCCTGGAATAAATATATATATATATATATATATATACATACACATACAGGAGGAGTCCCCTTTCAGTTCTCACAATAGTCTACAAAAGGTGTTGTTATTTGGTCAGATGTATGGGATGCTAAAGGAATGAGATCATTTGATGTTTTATGTTCTATGTATAACGTTCCCAGAAATTCTTTTTTCTTCTACCTTCGCCTCAGGTTAGCAATGAAAACTTATGGGGTTCCATGGGGTAAACCTTTAACAAGTCATCCATTCCATTCTCTTCTTAACATGGAGGGTCAGACTAGAGGCTTACTATCAAGGTTATATTTACTTTTAAATTCTGTCTGTAAACCTCTGGCAATCAAACATGTCTGGAGTAGGGATCTTGGTTGCTCTGTAGATGACATTTGCTGGTCAACAGTTTGGAATAATTTGGATGGTTCATCGAAAATGTTTGTATTCGTACTTGTATGTTTGTTTTTCACTTTATATTAATAAAACAGTTGATAACAAAAAAAAGAATATGGCGAGGCCTTACTTTCCACATTAGCAACATGATTCATTTATGACTGAGCAGTTACTCTTTACAGTTTCTATCTATTGCTGGAGACATGGCAAGTCTTCAGGGAGTTGTAGTCATGTCAGAGACAGATAGATTAGGCTGCTTTGAGTTTACTAACACATCTGTTAAACGTCATTATATATATTTTATAACAATCTTTTGAATGAATAAATAATAAATAAATGAATTCGTTCCACAAAGTAAACTTTAATAAAATATTTTTTTTTAAAAGTGTAACACTCTTACGTAACAACCTGGCACTGCCCACCCGCCAGCCCAAACACGCACACACAGAGCGTACAGTGGAGATAACAAGTCTGAACTACGCACTTTATTTTATCTGCAAGATTTTCTGACGATAAAGCTCCGCTAGTAAAGTGAAATAGTCAGTTTGAACACTGTTGTCAACACCTGGGGAAAAGAAGATGACTACAGACTGACATGTCGCCTTTATTGAATCATTTCTTGTGAATATTCGGGCCGTCCTCTCTGCGCTGTAGGAAACATATCACTACAATGTCGCACTTTGATTCCCTCTGAATCCCGCCTCCTCCTCCAAATGTTGAGCGGTAGTTAGATGCTGACAGGACGGCTTACCTGCCCCCCTGAGCTGCTCTCGGGTCGGTTCACAGCCTCTTCATCTCCAGTCCTGCTGCTGTCGATCTGCGGCGTCTTTTACTCTGATGGTAGGCGGTACCGACACCGTCACACCGCACGAGACACATACAACACACAAGTACTTCCTGTCATGGCTTTCAAAGTAAAACTCTCATTTGTATTACTTTTCAGAATGTACAGCGAGTGGTGGGAGAAGTATTCAGATTATTTAATGTAGTAAAAGCACTAACACCACCAAATGGTGACAACGCACCAAAAATGGTGACACTTTCTTGATGTTTATTTTGCCAAAACAACTGTCCAAAACCTAAAACTATTAGACTAGAATAAATAAATAAAAGTGAGCAGCAGTTTTGATATGATTTACAATTCTGTACACAACAACAAAGAAACAAGATATGCCATACTTCAGATGACTTCTTATGGATTCCACTTTTTCCTCATAGATACGCTTTATTAAAGTCAGATTTTGGTGTCCAAGTCAGGGGCGTTTCCAGACTTTTTTCACTGGGGTGGCCAAAGTGGGGCACTGACTTATGCAGGGGTGACATACATTCCTGTGTTTAAATTTTAAACACAGGAATTTTTTTTTCTTTCTTTTTAATCATTTTAAACTTTAAAATGATTAAAAAGATTTTTAAAAAATCTTCCAAATCACAATAACAGAGTGACCCAATAAAAAATATAATGTAAATCTTCCACACTTTATTTGTCCAATAGAAATTTTATCTCTATTGTACCTCTTTCCTCAGGCTTTGAGACTGTTTAATTCATTCTCCACACTCTACCATGCAAAATGCTTTTACTTTTAAAATATATTATTTTAATACATTAACCTTATCCAAAAAAGAAGAAAAGAAAGTAAGTGAAATACACTAGAAAACAAAGCACATTGATAAAAAAGTTGGTTCAAAGTAAGGACCTACCTCTCGATGGACAGATCACACATCAGGATAATGGGGTGTCATCACTTGGGGTGGCCAATCAGATTTTCAGGGGTGCAGTAGTATTATGGGCTGTGATAACAGGACATTGCCAAATTGCACCCCACTTTTATTTTGAAATAAAGAAAAGCCCTACCTTTGGTCTATTTTTGGAAGCCTTATTCATCTGTTATTCAAAATTTTTGCTGGTCTTCTTTGCTTGTTTTCTGTCTTAAGTGAACTTCAACCCATATGAGTGTGGAGAGGACTGCAATGTCTGCAGGACACAAATATCTGGACCATATGCATGTCAGTCTCACTGCCCCCTCTGTTCATACAACCAGTAATGTTTGTATCACTCACTTCCTCATCATACTGATACAATTAATTTGAAATTTCAAATGTTAAAAAACTACTATTTAATCCCAGACTTCTTAAAGGAATAGTTTGGATGTTTGAAGTGTGGTTGAGGCACTTCTCCACAGTCAGCATATTACCTGCAGTAGATGGTGGTCAACACAGCCTCAGTTTGGAGAAGCAGCAGGAGTTCCAGTGAAGGAAGCTAAGCTATGTGCTGCTGTGGACAAGGTCAACAGCAAAACATAAAAAAATACACCTAGAAAAAAATTAGTATCAGTTTAAGTGTATCGTGTATGTAGAGTATTTTCATGGCTTTGACTTGCTGTCAGACAGATTTCTAAGAGGGGAAACTGCTGTTATGTAAACCAAATATCGCTTTCTCCAAAGCTACCAATAGTTATCCATTTTTAACACAATTCTTGACTCTTACATAGCATCAAGTGTTCTATGTAAAAGTGGCATTTCACATCAGTGTCACTGTGTCCTCAGTGACACAATGCTTCCTTTTGTAACATGTACTTGTCCTTTAGCAGACAATCATTGTGAGATTTGAGTCATTCTGTATAAGTTGTAAATAGTTTAATGCACAATGCACATATTTTCTAATATTTTATTTTTATTTCTTAAAAGCTTTATCTCTACAGAATATTTCTATTTTAATTTCTATATTCTATATTTCTATATGCTTATATTTGTATAAATATATTTATTTATATTCTAGTCTTTCTTGAATGAGTGCAACTGTAACACTAACAATTTTCCTCTTGGGATCAATAAAATATTTCTGATTCTGATTCTGATTAATTATACACCCACACAAGAACTCACTGCAATGCATGATTTCAGCTGGTACTCACCTCACATCAAGTACCTGGGTGTAAGTTTATCTAAGGACCTGTCACAGTTATTTAATGTTAACTATAACTACATTAACAAAAAAAAATATGACCGGTGTGTGGGACCTGCTCCCTCTCAACTTTGGCAGCAGAACAGATCAATTGAAATGAATATTCTTCCTAGATTATTGTATCTTTTCTCATAACTGCCAATAGAAATCCCTCAGAAACAATTTAGAGAATGGAATAAACATATTTCACAATTCATTTGAGATAAAAAAAAAAAAAGAGACTGAGGGCAAAATTCTCTACTCTTCAGCTGCTGGAAGAGAGAGGGGGCATGGCTCTCCCATCTTTGAGCGATTATTACTTATCAGCTCAGTTGAGACCTTGTGTATAGTGGTGTAACCCATCATGTGTGTCCAAATGGAAAACTATGGAGTTATCTTTAACAGATACACCAATACAATCACTGCTTGGCTGTGTGGGAAAAACAAAGGAAATATTACAGACAGAGAACCAATGGGTGAATCTCTCACTGAGTGTATGGGAAAAAGTGCTTTAACACTTCCAACTCCAAAAAGAGGTTTAACTGCTTCATAAACGTCCAGCGTCTGACACTGAATTCACACCAGCATCACAAGCTTATAGATATAAACAATGGATCTATTATGGTATCACTTCCATTTGTAAGATTATTTAAAAAAGGGGAGCTTAATATTTTTAATAACTTATGTCAGACATATGGGCTGGGTGGACATGACTTTTATAGGTATTTACAACTTAGTGATTATTTCTGTAAAAAGTTAAAAGGCTGTAATCCATCAACAGTTACCCGTATATTTATGGATGCTTATAACTCAGGAAGCAACAAAGACCTTATAAGCAAGTTATATGGTGGCATCACTTCACTGAAGAAGGACACCGCAGACTATGTGAAACAACGATGGGAAAAAGAGTTAAATGTTGAAATAATGTAAGACATCCTCAGCCAATTCCAGGACATCAAGAGACTTGTTGGAAAAATTTAATTCATTTTTTCATTACTCCCAAGCAGAAGTGTAAACAGAATGGCACTCAACTGTGCTGCTGGAAGGAATGTGGAGAGGTTATGGTTGATTATATCCATGTTTTTTGGTCTTGTCCCTCCATTCAGACTTTCTGGAAGGAAGTGGCAAATATCATCTCGAAAGGTCTGTGTCTTAATATTTGTACAACATTCACAACCCTTTATCTTAGAAATATCCCAGATGGATTGGGTAAAAATGATGTTTAACTCCTAAAGATCTTGCTGGCAGCAACAAAAAGGCTGCGTTTTAGCCTCAACATCAGGGGTCTCATTTCTAAAATGGACTTCTTGATCTTACACATGACTTAAGTAGAAAACCTTGCATTAGTTATTTATAAGACCTTACTTTGACTTGGAAATGATGTTATCTCTAAGCAAAGTTCAGACTTACAAGTGATTTACCTGCTGGTTATTTTATGTTAGTTTGGGACACATATGAGCCCAAGCCTGTGGTAACATTTGTATCAGGTTTACGAACAGAGTGAAAGAAATTAGAAATTAAAGATGTAAGGAATTAATAGCAACACACTCCCCACTATTTTGTCCACCAAATTACACATGATGTCTGGCTTCAGTCTCAACTACCATCAGTATGATCTCATCTTCCAGTTTGTTTTTCTCTTTTGGTCCATGAATATTCACTGTAAAACATTTTAAAACTTTGAGAAAGCTAATAATTTCAAGGCAGCTACCCTAACTAAATATCTGAGTTTTAAGTCAGATTCAAACTCATAAGTTTTTTAAAAAGTAAAAAAAAAACCCACCTTAATATTTTATTATATTTAATCATTTACTTTTCTTCTTTAGATAAACTTGGATCTTTGAGGTCTAGAAACACAAAGAATTCTGTATTTTAAGTTCTTCACCCGATTTATTATTATTTTGGTGCTTGAAAATGAAAGGGTTGTAATTGCAAATATGAAATTATTAACCATTACTCACTTTCACTTGAACAAGTTTACTCAACAAGTTTAGAAATACAAAAAGTCAACTCAAAGATTCATGTTTTCCCCAGAAAAGAAGGAAATTATGTCAACAACAGATTATAGTTTGGATGGTTATAGGTTTGGTTGGATGGTTGTGCTTCATGTCTATTTCAAAACTTCAGAGTTTAAGTTTGATACAAAACACAAAAACAAAGAAAAAAAAGTTGCCTTTTCTCAACTTTCAGTTTTTTTTCTTCTTCATAATAAAAGGGTAAATCACTGATTGTAAGGCAGGTGCTGTCAATAAGTTCAGTGCAGATTTATAGCTCACAGGTGCATAACTTACAAATTGTCTTGTCACAGCCTGAATAAACAAGTTTTTTATATTCAGTATCTTATATGAATCCAACTTATTGGTGTTGGAAATGATTTCAAGATTAAGTCCAAATCTAAGAATCATTTTTTATAAATGAGGCCCAGGCATATGTAGAGACAGCTATTAGATGTACTTTTAAATGCAAAATTGCTTGCTGGGTAATTTTTAAGTAGCTTGTATGGCTTTATCAACTTGCACCATTTACTGGCAGGTCGAGCAATTTAATTTATGCAGTCTTACCAGAAGCAGGGATAACATGTGTCCCCACCAGGGATAAAAAAAATAAGTGACCATAGGAGGGCGATATGAAAAGCACCCCGCCCTGGCAGTTTCACCCAGGTCATCATGTTACTAAATAGGAAAATGAAGCAGAAATCCCTCATGGGTGTAGTGACTTTAATTGGAGACAGATCGATTTGTACATCATAACAATGTTCATAAAGTGCAACACAGAAAAAAAGCTCAAACAATCCAGCTCCGGCTTTTCTCCTCCTCCTCAAATAGTTGACTTGTATTCATATCCTAATATAAGAATATTTCACCGGAGCGCCTCTTGTGGAACACATAAACATTAATTTAAAGTAAAATGACTTCCAGTACAGTATGTGAAGCTCTTTTACCTTCATCAAGTGCACATTTCAGCCTGGGTCCATGTCGTCACGCAGCAGTTTGGATTAGAAATATAGTGCAGCAGGGTTTCATTTGGTGAAGAACACTTGATGTCTTTTAAAAGGACTGTGGCAAGATTCAGTTGAGTGAATGTGAAAGACACCCTGAAATACACAACTTGAAGTTGAAGTAAACCATGTCGGAAAACCCTTTACTCCAGGAACTGTAGATACCTAACTGGAGATGAATTCTAACAGACATCTCCAAAAAATAAATTGATGAATCAACAAGTTTCTTTTTTTTTTTTTTTATAATTGTCTAACAATATGTTTAAATTAGGGTTAGGTGGTGAAACTTTTTTTGCACATCACTTTGCTGCTAACCTGCAGTCCCATAACACCATATTAACCTGTAGAGAAGATTAGCTGTATGAAGGCAACAGTGATCTCTCTGAATACAACTTTACTCTTTGTATTGTCAATGGCAGTTTAACGCTTCAGCCTCAACCTCAACTGCTGAATGCAAAATGCCAGTTAAAATATCTGATATCTTAATTGAATAGGTCAACATTATGAGAAATACACTTATTTGCTCTCTTGCTGACAGATGAGAATATTGATACCACTCTGGTGTGTGCAGTGCATATTCAGCTATAGCCAGTAGCCAGTTGTTTAGCTTAGCACACTATAAACGGGGAACAAGCTAACCTGGCTCTCTGCAGTTCAATAATAAACCTACCAGTACCACTATGACTCACTAATGAACACTTTATGTTCAAAAACCAAAAGAAGAAGAAGAAGAAAAAAAAAAAGTGTAAAAATGCCATGTTGTTTACCAGGGGTTATGTGTCAGAATATTTCTTGGCTGGGTGTGGGAGCTTCTGCTTATTACTGAGGTCCTGGTTGGTGTTTTTATTACCTTTTCCACCAAGTCCTCCACCAAGGACTGGTTCAGAGCCAGTGTTTCGACTGCCACACAACTGGTTCTTGGCCAAGAAACCTGGTTGAGGGTGGCACCTCCACTTTGCTGGTCTAGAACCAAGAACCTTATTTCAAAAGGCTGGGGGCAAGATTATCATGACCAACAAGACCAACAAGACCTTTGTGGCCGTCATTAAAAAACAAAACAAAACTGAGATAATATAGTGCCTAGTCTGCCTAATCAAAAGAAGAAGAGGAGTTCAGTATGGACATGAAATTGAAGCAGCAGTGGCCCATGGAGGAGACTTAATGTCTTCTTGCACTATGGTCCTCCACAGAAGCTCAGAATAAACTAGAGGGAGCTTCAACAACCAAACCAGCATTTGAACAGATACAGGTCAAGATGACTACAGCTGAGTTCAACAGAAGTACAGAACAGATGACCAACAAACTCAAGAAACTGAGACTACAGACACCAAAAGAAGGACCTTGGGCCATGACCGGGGCCTTGAACTTGGCTACATGAATGCTTAGGGTGATCCTGATCCTGTTTTGTATGTATTTATTAGCAAGTTATTAATTTCTCACATCCTATTCCATACACAACACAGCTGTTATGAAGCAAGCATAGCTACTAATTCTTCACATCACTGTGGCCTCAAACATAAACAGACCTTATACTGATGTTTGTAACATTGATATGAGAAATTAGTAACTATGCTTGCTTGGATAATATTAGCAAAGCAACCACTGGCTGTTAGCATGCTACTGTCTAACATTGTCAATGGCTCACCTACCAACATCACTTAACATTTGGCTTCACAAAGGGCCAACATGTACAAGGTGGGGTTGACAAGTTTGTCTTTTAAAGCACTGTTCTCTTTGTTTTTGCCTGCACAGCCAACCTAGCTGTCTCCCCAGGCTTCCAATTTTTATGCTAAGCTAAGCTAATGGCTGTGGTAGCTTCATATTTACCGTAAGAATGTGGTATCAATCTTCTCATTTTCATCAACTCTGCAATAAAACAAATGAGCAAATTTCCCAAAATATCCAACTATTCCTTTTAAATTCATTGCGGAGTTTTTAGTTGACTGTGTAGCTCGGTCAAAAAAACAAAAACACAGAATTAGCATCTCTGTACTACGTTTCCTTGCGCCAATGAATAATGTATTACTTTTTATAAGTGCTGTTTTATTAAATAATTTCTTCAACTCCAACCCCAAATCCTTCAAGTCTTTTCATTGGCAAACAAAAAGACAATCTTCAATCAATCACGTAACATTTTTTACCAGGAAAAACATTGACACGCACACACGCATGCACACACACACACACGCATGCACGCACGCACGCACACACACACACACACACACACACACACACACACACACACACACACACACACACAGCAGAGCAAATGTAACCACCACACAGTAAGCCTAAAATACAACATCCACAGCTCTAACTTTTTACATTTCCAAACAGCCTTCAAGTGTTCAAAGCAAAAACACCTTAAACAAGCTGAACTCTTAACTTAAAGTTACAAAGTGAACTGATTCCAGCCAGGAGGTTCTGTATATTCATACATGTGTGAAGAGGAAAAAAAAACACATTTTGACTTGGTTACACTTTTTTTGTTTGGAATGACCTCAATGTTACTGTACTGTATATACTCTTAATGTGCTCTACCAAAGGAAGTACATGTCCTTTAGGAGTATCAGTCCCCACCCCGACCATTAAGAAGCACAGAACAGATGACAGGAATGCAAAATGATATGAACATATATGAGCTTTGCTTAAGAAACTCAGCTCAACACAGCCGAATCCTATTTGAACTTATCCTATCTAACTCAACTAAATACACATTGCAAGCCTTTTAATATGTAATATCCATGGACTGGATATGTATTACAGATATCTGTTATTCATTTCTTCCTAGTCAAAAAGAGCATTTCAGATATCTACAACAACAAAATGTTAGTACTCATAAGTTTAATTTCAGATGTCCAAAAAAAACCCCAAACATTCCAACAGATGGCCATACCACATTTGTGGTTATCTGCAGTTGCATTGTTTCAAGTCATAATTCAGATGATCAAATTAGATATCTGAAACTGCATATTCACTAGTCATAAGGCCCATTTAGGATATCTGTAATGACATTTTTACTGGTCGTAGTGTATTCTTGGATATTCAAAATTGATTTACAGATATCTGCAATTCATCAAGTCTAGATTTTAAATGATTTAACAGCTTGCTTTATATTTTTTAGATACTTAAATTTAGATTGATTCGTACAGTCAAAGTTATAGACATCTTGAAATACAATTTCTACTCATAAGAATGTTATTGTGCATATCTTTAATTACCAGAATATATAGAATACAATTTTGACCAGGAAAAATGCTATTAGGGATATCTAAAATATAATTACAGTGGAGTGTGATTTGATAAAATGTTACATTGGCTAACTTGTAAACATTTGTGCTATAAAGTTGAATTTTCAACTTAAGTCCTCAGTATGCTTCAAACAAAGAATTTATTAGATCGTCTAAGGTTGCCATCACACCCTCATTTGGTCTGGACCATGAAAAAATAGATCCAATGTAATTTTTTATTTCTGGTACATTTAATGTTCACACTGGCTACTTAAAAATAAACCAAGAGATGTAAATATTAAGTCTTACGGACCGCCAGGTAGCTCAATTATTGGACAGTTTTGGTGATGTCATCTTACATCATTAGCACTTGATCCATTTGATTAACAACAACCAGAAATTGACTGTAATACTGAAGTTGCTCTGTCTCACTTTTTAATGAGGAACTCCCAAAATACATTGAATACGACGTGCACTCAACACATCTGTTAAACTTCCCGTTTAAATCACCAAAATCTTGTGCCAATGTGCACGTTACCGTGGTTACCAAATGGTTTGCATAAATAAGCCACTTCATTAATATGAAATACCATATCTACCATATCACAAACTGTCTTGCTTGGTCCTAGAGTTGGGCGATATGCTAAAAATTTCCAAGCGATCATCAGCAATTGGTGATATCATCGTGCCCCCACCCACCTTCTCCCGACCCGACCAGCTGGGACATGTGTGCAAGTGGCGAATTCACTATGTTACGCATGCTGCGTACGTTCACTACATCCAGTGGACAAAATAAACTTACAAAGCATCTACAAATTACATGTTTTCACACTTATTTTCCATTTTAAATGGAGAAATACAACCATTCACCTTATGAATTCAAATTTCTCTTTTACTGAACTAATACAAGCTTAATTGCCTCAGAAAACACACTTCAATTAAACTTACAGAAAAACATGCAAAACTCACCAAAACCATCTTTGTTAGTCTGTCCACTCTTCCAACAATCACCAACTCTGGTTTGGTCAAAATAAATCCTCACTTTACCGTGGGGAAAGAGTTTAAAGAGTCTGACTCTGCAGGCTGTTTTCTTCTCACTCGTCACCCAGCTCAGCATACACATGGTCAGCTGAGTGGGTGTGAACTTTGCCATCGGATGAGAGCGCGGTGCAGAGCAGAGGCTGTCACTCTGCAGACTATTACATTAGCAAAATAAAATGAGAAATATCACCCTAAAAATTGGGCAAAAAAAGCAATCAGCGATGGACTCAGCCCATTGTCGATAGACGATATAGTCGTTCAATTGCCTCAACCCTAGTTGGTCCATTTTGCTTTTTAACTGCAGCTGAAGATCACAAGATCATGCAATAATCCATCTTGTCAGGCTCCAAGCTATCAGTTTGTGTCCACACCAGCGGTGGTGTGAGCCAATCAGCATTCTTGGAGGGACTACTGGCAGCTACAGGCGTGGTTTTAGGTGCGCCAACAACAAGACGCATCCATGGAAATGACTCATCTCATACAAACAATGAGGTTACATGCTGTGATAGTCATCATCATCAGTTATATCAGAATTGCAGAGTATTTCTTCATTGAAATGAGCAAAAAGCAGCAACAATGGAAAAGATGTTTTTGCTCTTCTGGCTGGCTTTTGCTTCAGTTCAGTGAGTTGATCTGATCAGTTAAAGTTAGAACGTGTCTGTGACAGATGGTTCATCCAATCACCTCCCAAGTGTTTTCCGAAAGCGCTTGCCCTTTTCCAAACAGTTTCTATGGATGCTTCCTAGATGGTTCTGAGTAACAAACCATCTGGTGTGTCAGGTTATTTTATTTTCACACCACAAACAAACCACAGCAGAGCAGGTGTGGAAGCAGACCCTCCTTTTTAGCTAGTCTTGATGTGGTTGTTTAGTCTGCGCCAGATTTCGTTGACATCTTTCACACCTGCCTAAACCAAAACACTAGAGTTTATTTGAAACAAACAAACAAGATGAAGCACCCCACACATGTCTAAGCTCATGTCAATGGTAGAACCAGAGAAGGCAGAGTCCAGCACTGTTTGTAACTAACCAGTTCATTTGAAACATACTGAGACCTTTAGTCAGACCAGAAGGTTTAAGGGAACACAGAGACTCCTTGTAGTGAAAGCTGGCTAACATGTTCAAGACAACTAAGTAACAGGTTCAGGAAAGATGTTTGAAAGTCAAGATGAAAATAGTGAAAGAGGGGAAAGTTAGTATGAGAAAATAACATAATGAATGAATGGTCCCTTAAGTGCAAATACTACTTCTCAGGGAATATTTTTCTGCTCTCAGTCGTTATCTACAAAGCTACAGCAGGTTATGCAGTGAGAGCTGTGCAGAAACCCCAGTGATATTGACAGAATTTATAAAACAAAAACAACAATAATAAAAATGCAGTCATACTCTTAAAATACTTGAACCTAAGTGAGCACAGATAATCACTTTGTACCAAACACTGAGGCACATCATATACTTGCTTCTTACAAACATTAATGCGTGGACAAGTGGCTCCAACACAAGCAGCATCATTCACACATTACTTACCTAGGTCCCCTACTTAATGTGATTAGGGGTACATGTAATTCTACATAACGATATCAGTATGCCTCAAGAATCAGTGGATTTTCCAATAAAATGTCTGGAAATTTAATTGGGAAACTGTTCATAAAATGACCAGTTATGACTACCTGCTTTTGACTTATGCAGTCACTTAAATGCCTGATAAAGTATCTTCTTACTACTTATTACAAAATAATCCTGCTCCTCGATATATAACAACACCCAGAACAGTCTGATGCAACTGGAGACATTAAAAATAGTTCCCTCTGCAAGTGTATCTTCAAGAGAGTACATTTGAGTTCTGCAGTAGCCTAAAGCTTAATCCTTAAAGATGTGGCTCGATCACATCCACTGTACTCAACTGAATCTGCTCCACTCACCATGGAGGCAGCATACACCCCGGCGGGCATCGTACTGCTCATCTCTATTCTTACATGGCGGGTCTTTTTTTTCTGTATGTGCAGCCCTCCAACAGGTAAAACTACATATTTTGGTGTAAAAGTGAGTACTGTCTAAATCTAACCTTTCTGAATTCCGATCTTAATTTTTATCAGTTTGTACCAATGTAATGCAGCAGGACAACTATGTGGATGTTTTTACATTGTAATCAATCAAATCAAATGTGTCCATGATCCTGTAGTTAAAACAATCTGGTTAATTAATTCAGCACCAGTTAATATACACTACACATCCAAACGGGCAGAAAATGCTGCACTATCACTTGGAAAAACTCAATATACAAACATAGGCCTTTTCCATCTACATGGAACAAGCACTGCCTTAGTTCATGCACCTAATTTCGAACCGTTCTGAGCATTTAGACCAAAAATAAATTTGATTTGAGCCTGAAAAGTTAGTTACCAGCTGAAACCCCCAAAATAGTAGATTTTCCTTGACCTGAAGTGTGAACTGAAGTGGGTGTGTCTTTTTCTGTAGGTTGAAAATGCATCTGTGATTACAATGGTTCCACTAAAAACTGAAAATGTGGGTGCTAGACAGCACTAAGGTTTCAAGAATCTTGAACAGATGCATTTCAAGAACGAGAGCTCATTTGGTGGAAAAAAACTAAAGTGAAGCTGATCATCTATCATCTGTCCTGCTTTGAATCTCCTCAGCTGGCATATAATCACATGCTACAACAGTCTGTGTAGCAGGAATACACCCCTCTCAGCCTATGTGACATGTTTCGTCCATACTACGTGCATTTTGGCCAACCAGGCCCAGGCCATTTGTTACCTGCATCAGATTAGCAAAACTTTAACCCCTTGTCTAGACCGCAAACATCACGTCAGCATAATGCTCATGTGACGACAGCATTCACACCACACTGAAGTGTCATATTGTCTGTGCATTTCCAGCTGCACATGAGCCGCAAAACTTTCTGTGCTGTGTGTAGCTTTCTTTCGATATGTGTGAATAATCCTAATCTATTTTCCATCAACATGAGGCATAAGCAATGCAGTGTATGCACACAGTGGGTGTGGATGAGAAAAAGTGAAGAGGGGGAAAAAGAGTGCCTGTGGCTGTGCTGAGAGCAGACAGGTGCTAGTGATCAGACCAGAGGGTTTAGCAGTGAAGTTGTCTAGTGGCAGTAACTGAGCAGTTTGCCCACAAAAACACTGCAGACAACCTTCCTAGAAAATGTACTTAAGTACAGTTCTCAAGTAAATGTACTTTGTTACTGTCCAAAAGGAACCATCATGCTCACACAAGCACATTATGAAAAGCAAGTACATGAGTGCTCTGAGCTGTTTGGTGTCTGGCAAAAGCACACTTTCCTCTGTGACTGGCAAGCATGTGAATACATGCTCTGATATAACGGTTTGGTACCAAAGTGACCTGCGATGTAGACCTCCTCACTACTGCTGTCAGTGCAGATGTCGATACTTGATATTATTTCACTTTCCCAGGTAAAAGGGCAAAGCAGGAAGGTGCTGTGTGTAGCATCTCAACATTAACAATCTTGTTGATACATTTTCATCTGCTACCACTTAGCTGCATCTAACATGAACTGCAGATTCTTTACCGCACATGGAAGTGTTTAGTATTTGAAGGAAACTCAACTTCTCATTAGCATATTGTCACACTGAAATACATTTTCGCTGCTATACTTGATGTTATACTTCTCTTAGCCTTTCAAAACAAGTAGAGTAATGCCCTCTTTGCAGGCCTCAGTGGGAGTCATTGGATATGCCACTATCAAAGCCTACACTGAAAGTGATACTACTACAGGGACAGTGGATGTTTGAAGGTCTACTAGAGTATCCCAGAGAGTGTGATGGAATGTCCCTTTATATGGTCATAGGGAAGATTGATTTCCATTGATTTGGACCAGTCAGAGATGGTCAGAGGGAGGAAGGTAAAAAGGTAGATGAGCAGAAATTTCTTTCCTCCAGTCTTTCCTCCTCTTGATTCTTCAACCTTCATTTCTCATGGTTTATCCCCCTCTCTCTCCTTTTGTTTCCTCTTCCTACACTCCTTCCTGCCTCTCTGTCTGTTGTCAGTAGCGTGTAGAATACCAGTCATTGTCAGTCATCTGAACCAGCTCGTTGACCACATCCAGCAGGTTATAGTTGTATTTGTTGAGCAGCCGCTGGTTCAGCGGGCGGTCCCCAAAACCCATCTCTACCAGCACTGCCATCATGGTGTCCTGGGTGGACGCATCCACTGGAGGCTGCACGGGCACAAGATCTCATCAGTCCATAAACTGTGCTACTTAAAACCAAACATCCCAGCAACCAAGGTAGCAACCAAATCATGTTGGTTCTACTGAGTACTGATTCAGGTTAAATCAATTGGTGCCAAATTTATTGCAACACTCGCTGCAATATTTTTAATGTGAAATGCAAAGCTGGCGAGGGCAACACTTCTAACCAAACATAAAATATTATCTAAAGCTGAAAAGTGAAGTGTGTTTGATAGCTTGAAAGTCCTCGCAGCAGCCACAGCTAATGTTAGCATGCCTACAGCCAGTGCTTGTGGATAAGCTGCTGTTGGAGATATCTGGGCTTTTTTCACTGTCTTGGTGGATGCTAACTTATTTTTACAAGCTTTGGCCAACACTGAACTACTGGCTGCATCCAAGATTTCTTAGTCTTGCATAGCCAGACATCTCTCCACAGCGCTCAGTGCTGGAAAAAAGTCTGGCTCCACACATGATTATTATGCTATAGGGGAAAAAAAAACGCCTTGCCTCATATGCATTTCTTTAAACCAATCATGTCTTGTGTTGTCCTGAGCCCAGGATGTGCCAGTGCTGCTGCAAAATAGCATTGGGGAGGAACTTGTTTTTGTTGGAACATGTGCACGTCGGGAATCAAGCTCTGGCATTAAAATGACTACATCACTGCAAAAGAAAAGGTAACAGCTGTTACCTTGTTTATGTACATACTGTTAGCGACCCAGTTGCTAATTTGCCATTTTCAGTGTGTAGGATGCAACTAGGAGGTTGTTCTTGTTTCCTGGGATTTGAATTAATGTCAGAAACTTTAGTATGGAACCAACAGTATGTGACTTGCAGACTATTAACAGGGAAATATTGTAATAATAATAATAATAATAATAATAATAATAATAATAATAATAATAATAATAATAATATTAAAGTGTACAGTATGTCCTCAATGCTATTTAATCAGAATTTAGGCAAATGTAAGCAGCTCTGTCCTCTTCTATTGGATTTGGATAAGTTTATACTCCAGCACCCAAATTATTGAGATAGTTTGCCTCAGTGCCAAGGTTGTATGAAGCCATTCTTTTGCAAGACACAAGTAGGTCTCCCCACTCAAGTCCCAAGTCAAAAAAGTCAAGCTCCAAGTCCTAAACTTTGAGTTTCTAGTCCTACACAAGTCACAAGGCATTCTTCACCAAATGTAATGACATTATAACAACAGAGCCTCGACTTACAGTTCGTTGTGTAACTTCAAATGTCGAACAAAGTTGGAAGCTGTCTTCATCTCTCTTCAATCTGCACAAGTTGCATATTGCATTTCATTTTTTGTTCACCACCTCATAGTTTTTGTGAACTGAATTTTGTGAAATTATCATTGGTAGATTTTTTTTTTTTCCAACTGGAGCTCTGTAACGTAATGTTAATCCTTCATGGTTCTCTCCTACAATTTTTAAGACTCTTTCGTCTCTGGCCTTAGAGGTAGGTATCAAGTCATTTCATGTCAAAAGGTTCAATCCAAGTAAAGTCTTGAGTCAGTGGTGTTAATTGCAAATCTTTTTTGATTTTCTCGAGTGCCATGTCATCAAATCTGTGACTCAAGTACAAGTCATGTGACTGAAGTCCACACCTCTGCCACAGTGCCCCTAAAAATATATGTAAGAACAGCCCTGCTGCCATCCTTGTCTCCTTGTCATAAACAGTATCCATAATTTAAAGTGACAGGAGAAGGTTGTATTGAAAAAGCAGCAGATCAGCCTTGGTATCGGCAGATATCTCATGGACTCAAAGCTAAAAAAAACTTTAGCAGCACATCCATAGTTTAATTTAAGATAACCATGAAAATCTTAACTGCACAGATATAAGACATGAGCTATGAAGTTAAGACCTCTTAACGTCTTGCTGACCTGGGTGGGGCCTTGTCCAGTGAACAGGGCTTTGTAAGCAGATGCAGCTACTGACAGAGCTCCTTTCATCAGGCCGCTGGTGATACCTGGGTGCCTGAGGACACACAATAAAGTCACATTAGTGGACATACTTGCAGATGCAGTAGATCTGTGCAAATTTTTCACATCAAGTTCAGCTTCAGTGTACTTTATCTTGTGATTTCACATCATTTAACAACAGCAAGCATTTTGACAATGCTGAACTTTAAAGGGACAGTTCACCCCAAAATCAAAAACATGTCTAACACATCTAGGTAGTTTTGGTGTAAGTTGCACAGTGGAATAATCCACACACCTTGGTGTGAGCAGTTTCATGACAGAACTATTTTTTTTCCAATGAACTACACTTAGCAACCATATCACCTGCAGAAGAAAGTGTGCATCTACTCAACAACAACTGCTCGTGCTTGTGGGATATTAACAATAGTGTCCTCCACAAGCCATAACCTCTCCTCCAGGAGTAGATGCATGCTTCTTTCTTATTTTGGGCAACTGTCCATTTAAGAGAACAGAGAACCACCAAAGAGTTGCAAAAATAAAATAACATAACTTATTAGCTGTCTAGCACTATTCACTTTTATTTAACCTCCTCTATTGAGTATAAACTATTGCTCTTCATAAGAGAAATAATCTACAGACAGTTATGAGACACGACTAAATGGTACTTATATTGTTTTAATATATTTTTGGGGGCTTTTATGCCTTTAAACCCAGGGCCACTGCAGAGGACTCACAGCTTCTATCCGTGGGGAGAATGTGCTACCGACTGAGCTTCCAGGCCACCACTAATATTTTCTTTGTATAAATTGTGTAACCTTACTGTCGCATTAGTAACAGAGCTCACAAGCTCCTGAGAACAAAATGCTGGGGAGGAGTGAATGGACCAGTACAAAACAGAAGATCGGAGAGCTGTAGGGACAGACTAAGCTAGCATGTTTAGTCTGGTTAGCATGTTATTGGTTAGCTTGCCAACTAGCCAAGCTTTTAGAACAAGCTGCTGTGCAAAGACATGCAGATAAATTGTGTTGTGCCACTTTCTGGTGTTATCAGAACAGAACAATGTGTGTGTGAGTGTGTGACAGACCTGGGGTCATCTGGGTTGTCCTCTTCTGTGTCTTCAGTAGCTTCAGTATCATCTGTCTGTGTTTGTTCAGGACCAGAAGCTAAAGGAAAACAAATATTACATCATCTTGAACTCCATCCACATCTAGCCTGCGTCAGCAATAAAACATAGTCTGTATTCACATCTGCACCTTTCAACATCTGGGAAACATTTGGCAGTATCACATGAAGAAGAAGATGCTACCAAGCTGCTGTACCCAAGTACAGCCTCACAGAGCTTAGTTATGCTATTTCACTGGTAGTGATATAGTACTGAGCTTACCATCCTCAGTTTGGTACAGTTCAGAGCCCTCTGCTCCTTCTCCAGCTGCAGCAGGATCAACATCTGTTTCTCCACTGCTCTCTGGACTGCACAGCATAAATTTATCATACATACATACATATCATATATATATATATATATATATATATATATATATATATATATATATATATATATATATATATATATATATATATATATATATATATATATATATATATACATATATATATATATATATATATATACATATACACATATATACATATACACATATATATATATATATATATATATATATATATATATATATATATATATATATATATATATATATATATATATATATATATATATATATATATATATATAGTCAAAACAAGTCAGAAATTTGTGTCATAGCAGCTCCATTTGCAATATCATAAACAACAAACATCATGCCACTGTGTGCCATCCAACCCTTCATACAGACCTGGGTGGACGATGGCGTAGGTGGTGCCACCACCTCAGGTGTCAGCGGCTCATCGTCCAATGTCTGAGACGTACAAAGCATGTCATTGGCGCTGCTGGTGCCAGACACCCCTGGAGCTGCCGTGACTTCATCCACCTCACCCAGTTCACCTTCTGTGGTGGAGCTGCCCGCGAGGTCAGGAGTAGTGATTTCTGGGTCTGTGGGGGTCTTGGCTGGTATGTCACCTGGCTGGGACAGAGCAGAGCTGCAAGAGAGGAATGGAGGATTAAAGGGAGTGTGATAACACACACCATCCAGAGTTCCTTCGTCAGACTTCCATGACAACACAAACTGAACCGTGAGCCAACATTTTGGGGTACCTGTACATGGACTCCCAGTGGTCGACTGGTGTCAAAGCAATCAGGAGGATGATGATGTAATCCTCTGAGGAGGTGGAGGAGGAGCGACTCGTGTCCCTTCTCTCTTCTCTTCTCCCTCTTTCTCCTTGTCCTCCTCTGGGTTCTTCTCTCTTTCCATGTGGGACTCTTCACCTTCATCTGTGACAGGATCGAGCAAATGATCAGTTTCACAGACACACACAGGATAGATTCTCTAAGTTCACAATTTCTGCAAAACTTTTCAAGTCTAAGGTCAAGATAATTACTTTAAAATAGTGTTTACAGGTCTAACAGACCTGTCATTTAGATTAGGAAATGCTTAACTGTGAGTCATTATGAAGATTTCAGGTACATTTTGTTTTCCCAAAATGTCACGCTATAAGCTTTCTTAGCAGCAATGTGCTCCACTGACTTCTTCAAAAAGTGCTCCTACCACCACCACACTTCTGGTTATCACAGTCACCAGTGCCACATTCACCAAAGCATGCAGGACTGGAAACTCTAGGACTGTAACTTTAAAGGAGCAATATGTAACAACTGCACATCGAAAAATGAGTACTGCAGTCTAAATAGTGTTTTGGAGCCACAGATTGTATATTAAATAGGTTGAAATATTGTTTAATATATGATATATGGTTGAAGTGTGTAGCTTCCCCACCTGAACATAAAGCTCAGGAAGGCTCAAGAACACTGCAGGAGCGCAAGACAAGTGCAACATTATTATTTATACAATAACAAGTGAGTCTTTCACTGTCAGTTGATCAGCTATTTATAACTGTCAGTTGATCTGTCAAGGTAAAGTTCAGCCTGTTATCATGAAAACAAAAGCCCACTGCTCTGAAAACACACTCTGGAGTTGGAGTTCAGTGACTTCCTGTGTCACTGCCTGCCACATTCTCCTAACATTGCGCTTAATTTAACTGTTATTAACAATTGCAAGATTATTTATTATTTATTATGACTCATAAACAGACATTTGCCCCATTCTCGGAACATTCTGCATTAACTGAACTCTAATTGTGTGAAATAATAATAAGGTATGGGCCAGAATAGAAGTTTCAAAGGAGGATACTGCGGCTGTAGCACTGCTGTCAGAGAAGCAAGTATTTAACTTAACATGTTTCCTTGACCTCTGATAACATATCATGGTCATTTTATGAAATACAACAGTAAATATATTACAGATTGCTCCTTTAAATTCAATGTGGAGTTGTAAATCAAGGTCAATCTAGTACTGTCATCAGATTAATGACTTAATTGCATGTCTGCAATAAACTGTCAGTTCAAAATATTGTACATGCAGATACTGCTCTTTCTCACATAATAATGGTCCAATCAAAAACTGTTGTTATGATCTGATGTCAACCACTCTGTCACCTGTGGCCGTGCTCCTGCAGTGTGGAGGCCCTGGGCAGAGTGTGGAGTGGGGTCGGTGCTGAGCTAGGGCCGGGTCCCAAGACTGGGGCCACAGACAGGAGCAGGCAGGAGGCTTTCAGCAGGGAGGGAGGAGGAAGCTTTGGGCGAAGCCAGCGGCTGGAGGGTGCTGGATGTGCTGGGACTGCTCGGGGCTCGTTTGTTTTCAGTGCTTTACTCTTCACACGGGAAGAGGAGCCACCCTGAGCGGCGGGACGCACCACTGAGAGCAGACAGGAGGTTCACTGTTAAAGACTATAACACTGTTCTCTTCTAATCACATGCAGACATAGGCAGAGTGAGCCGAACAGATACCAAGTATACATGCCAAAGACATTTCACATACAGTAGTTTACTCAAAGGTATTTCATCTGATCTCATAACTGGTTTGTGACAGCCATATTTACTGGAAGAACATTTCATTATTTAGAAGCAACATTTCCATGGTATGACCAATTACAGTGTTAGCCTACTGGACTGATTGAACCTGGATATTTCAGTCATTCAGCCATACATAAAACTTATTATGGGAAGCAGGGCTGCACAGTGAATCGCAATTGCAATAAAATCACAATATGGCCAAGTGCAACATCCAAATCTCAGAACCAAATAACAATTTTTGAAAGAGGAAAAATGTGTGACAAAACAGCATTTTATAATAAGGTACTGTAGGGCAGAGATGACCTGACCTAAAGATCTTGTTCTCAGATGGAAGAAAACGTGTTTGTTTGGTTCAGACTCAAAAAATAACACATCATCACAATTTTGTTTTTTTCAGTGATCATGAAAATAGTAATACAAAACTGATCAAATTCATTAACTGTATCTCACAATTTCAGTCAAAATAATTCTAATATGACTTTTTTTTTTTACCAAATCTTGCAACCCTAATGGGAAGAATGTTGAAGTTACAAATTAACACAATAGTAGGCAATGTATTTTAAGACTTTTAAAGTTGAAAAAATAATATATAATAACCATCATTAATAACTGATAAATAGTTATTATTTTACTGTTAAATGTCTCCTAATTATTAGTAATGTTTTAGTTTTGTTATTTCATCATTTGTTGTGAAATATAAAGTAGAGTTTATAAATTATATATTGTATCATAGCTGATAAGAGACTATCACAATTACAAACTAACAAATTATTGTTGACCCCAATTAAACATTTTATGTACGATATCAAATCGATACGATATCTTTTTAAACATTTAAGAAATCATTAGATACAAAGATGGATCAGATATTTCCAACTTTGTTAATAGTTGCTAAATAGTTTGTAAACCATCTATAAACATTATTTGGATGTTATAAAGTTGCCATTGCTGATTAGAATAACTTACATACTTATGTAAATAATGTTACCTATGTGAACTTACCTAACTAATGTGCTTACTAGGATCAGAATGATCTTTTTCTAAACCTAGCTAAGTCATTTTTATGGCCTTTGTTTTGGAATTCTGGACATTGTGTTATTGTTTAGAAATTATCACTATCTCTTAATAAAACATATCTAAACCTTTTTAAGAATGTGTGTCAACATAAAAATCCCTGAAGTTTATTTTAACTATCAATTTACCATTCATTAATGATGATTATTATAAAGTGAACAAAGTATGTACATTCATGTAAATTGATGGTGCAGGATTGACTTCTCGCTCAATGACTAAAGCACCATTCAGCAGTAGCGTGCTTAAGCACTACACTTGGGTTGTATCTATATTCCAGACCTTTCTGACTTTTCATGGAGGTAAAGCCTTAGCTGGTGACGAAGTCATTGTAGAATGCATGGCATTGTCTAGCCTTGTCTACAACTCTACTTGCTTTTGTTACTTTTACTTCATTTTTCAATGCAAACTAGGCAGAGATGATCATCATAGCAATGCTATTCCAGCAGTTGGGAGAAAACCCATGGAAGCTTTACTCTGGTCTTGACATGGCGCAGCTAAGACACCATAACCTACACTGTACATTTACTGCCAGTCTGACAACTTCACTGCTCACCATTTCCTCCGCTCAGGTGGATTCATGCCACTCTGCTGCTTGCTCAGCCATGCACTCATTATGTTACACTACTCTGACCAATCTGCAGTGTTTGCTGGCTTACTTTTATCACTGGGCTAAATGCAAATCCCAAACAAGCAGAGGCATTTTTCTTTACTATTCCTGTGACATTATTTCCATGGATGTATTACAGAGCTGGATACCAGACTCCCTGAATGTCCCTCACAGAACACTAGGGTTGTCATGATACCAGAATTTCAATAGTCGATACCAATACCTGTGAATTTTCGATTCTCGATACTAATTCGATACCATGATTTAAAAAAACAAAAAACAAAACAAAAAAAAAAAAAAAAAAGAAACCTGCTACTGCCTATTCAGCTTTTTGCCTCAGTTGAATGAGTAATATTTTCTGTGCCTTTCAAAAGTTTCAGTGATTTTTGGCTGTGTTAGTGTGTGACTTTCCTCCTGCTTCTCCTGGTCTGGCTCACACTGATACTGTAAAGGAAAAAAAAACTTTTAGTTTAAATAACATAAGAGACTGTCAGACAGTATCTCATCATGACACCTTACGTATAATGGCGCAGACCGTGTCGTTACATTACGTTCGCGTCATCTGCGAGAACGACTGAGCGAGAGAGCGAAGCCTGCGGCTGAGCTTCAGCTGACTCTCACGCCAAAATGAGCGTAGCAGGCATATTCGGTTAACGTATAACAACAACAGTGTAGTAGCGGAAACTCACTCACTTTGAATTCTCTAAACAAGTCGGTGCCTGTCTTTGAGGTGTTTGGCTAGGTTTGATGTGCTTCCTCCTTTCGTTTGAAAACTTCTGAGGCACTGCTCCGTATTCATCCACCTCGAATGCAAAATATTTCCACATGACTCTTAGTACCTGTCTTGTCGACGAGCCGGCGTGTTGTACCACTCTCACTTGCTGAAGCTATTTTTTCTAAGACGACAGGTTTTATTCTTCAGCGCCACTGACTGCTCTGTGCTGCTCACCGCGTATAATGCCCCGTCAGTTCCGAGAATCGCACGGCTCGCCGAGAAGTAGTATATTCGGTTCTGACGGTACCAGAAAAAGCAAGTATCAAATTATTTTTGCTGGTATCGAATTGGTATCGGAAGTATCGGTTCTTGTGACAACCCTACAGAACACAGTCCTACCCTGCCTTGATTGGTTTGGGTGTTTAAGAGGTTAGTTCAGATTCATCAAAGTCACACAATAACACAAATAAACTAACAGATCGAGGCACAGGCAGGCCCACAACTCTGAAAAGAAAAGTCTGTCTGACAGCAATGTAAAGAAGTAACAATATAAATAAATATAAATATAAAGTACACTTAAACTGACTTTTTTTAGGTGTCTAAAACATATGTTGCTGCTGACCCTGTCTACAGCAGTACATGCTTAGCTTCCTACACTGGTACTCCTGCTGCTACTCGAAACTTGGGCCCATCGACTGTCATCTACTGTAGGTAATACACTGACTACCTCACTCAGAAGTACCTCATACAGCCACACTTCAAATAACCTTAACTACCCTGTGGAAGTAACCAAAACAAACTTTTTGCATTGTTTTGTTACATACATGTTCTGCTTAATTGAATTCCACTGTGCCAGTGGAAATAAAGGAAAAAGCTCTGTAAAATGGCTACAAGTTAAGTTTCACGTCTTCAAGTTGTAGTACAAAAGGCCTAAGTGTCAGTGGATTGCCTCCCATCTCGAGAGTTCATATTTTCAACATAACAGATTTCATGAGCCGTTGTGTTACTGAAATGTCCAGGTTCTATTACATAAATATCCAGGAACATGATTTAGATGAGATCCATTTTTCACATTCCAAAGGACCAATTTTTGGAAACATTTTAACTTGACATACTCAAAATGTGAGATGGATTGATTCTCTGTCTCAAAACACATAATTCAAAATCTGGATTCAAATTTGAGGAGAGTGTAAAACCAACTGACCAGTAATCAGTCTAATGGACAGCTTCTGACCTGTAACATCCTGACTGACCTTTACCGTCTCCTGGGCGGGACCCTCTCAGCGAGGGTGTGGTCAGGAGCCTCTTCCAGGGTCATTGAGCGAATTACAGTCTCGCAAACAAACTGAGTCCCGCTGATGTCATCCTCTCCTTCCTCCTGGGCTGGGACTCCTCCCCTTCTGCTCCAGATGCTGCACCATGAGGACATCTGAGGACCAATAACGCATAGTTGAATGTTATGACGAACAGAGCAGGGACCTCATTCATCAAGTTGTGTCCGCTCATTTCTACACACAGAATCAGATTTATCTGTTTCTTCTCCTGTGTATGTCTCTTCTACAGACACACAAAGCAGCTCTACTGAGAGAGCAGAATTGATACATTGTCAATTATGAAGCTGTGTATTTTAGTTTTCATTTGGAAAACAAGGAAATAATTTTCCTCAGAGTGAAATTGTGCCTTTAATTTCACCTCTTTTTCTTTGCATCACTGCTCTCCTAGCTCTCCTAGCTAGCAAAGTCACTTGAGTTTGTGCCTTCTGTGTCTTGCTAGCCTCTACGGTTTGGGCACTTGTTGGGTGCTCCATGTGCTTTGTAAGCTTCTCTGGCTTGCAAATTCATTCATTGTCTGTCTCTGTGTTTTGTTAGCCACTCTGGCTAGCAAGGACACTCATTGTCTTGTGTGTGGTTAAGTTAGTAGGTTAAGTTAACCCTTTTGTTTTATTTAATTTGATCAACTGTTTTTGCATCTATACTTTTTATTTCGCCATGGGTACTGAAAAGACATGACATTTGTCATTTTTATCAACGCTTTGTGCACTTTTATTTTATACTTTTGTGCTGACTGAGTTTGAGCTCCAAAGCGATTTTGCTTGTTTGTGAAATACCCCAGGTACACGTCTTTGCCTTTTGGTAACATTAGTTAAATCACCCTGAAGAGTGTGGTATTCTTCTCACTGGACCAAGTTGCCTTTGAGTTTTTATGAATTATATATATATATATATGTATATGTCACAACTGAAATTAAAAGCATCACAACATGCATCACAATTTGTTAGAAAGGGTGCCGTGAAAGCAGGCATTTTAGGCTGCAACGATCCAACAAAGGCCCATGAAATCCTGGTGGGACTGTTTGACCCATTTTTCAGAAGCCACATATCCTCAGAACAGTCTGATACTAAAATGTATTATTTCAGGAGAAAATGAGCTTTGATTGAGTCCTGTCTCTGTGTCAGCAACATGCTCTGGTGAGATGTGACATGCAGACATCTCTCCCAAAGATGCTCTATAACATTATGAGACATCTTACGCCAGCAGATGAAATCAAGCAGCAAAATATGGTGCAAACATTTAAATTGTAGTGTATGTAGTGTTGTAACTTTAAGCGTAAAGTTTAAGAAAAAAAAAAAAAAAATTGTCTGATCATCTTAAATGTAAACATTTTCTGGGTTCTCTTTTATGATAGTAAATGAGTATCTTGGGCAAAATAAGACATTGAGGACACCTTGGGCTTTGGAAAACAATGGACTTCATGCAAGAACATTTTTGTATTCTTATCTTAACTTTCTTGCACTTTTGTTGTAAGAAGGGCTCGTATGAATATACCATATTAGATTCAGCAAATGCTTGTGACTTCAGATAACTGTGTAAATAATCTGCCCATGTATATTTGAGTGGACATGCATGAGACTTATAAATAAGCACAATTAATGCTCCAGTAATCCCATATAAAGCTACACTTCCTGCCCCATATGTTAGGAAGTGTTCATTTATCAAATGGCATTAAAAAGAAGAACTTTACAAGTTCAGAGATTTAAGTCCTGCTTTCAGAGGTCCGTAAAGGAAAATCTGTTATTTCAACAGTGGAATTAAAAGACCTGCTACAACAAAGAACAGGAAAAACGAGTGTTGTTAATGCCATGTTAGCTGAGGGCTGAACTGTCACTGAAGTGAAGAAGAAACGTATCGATATGAAAATGACTTCAAGACAAAAACATCTTGCCACAGCAAGATGATTGATAAATCAAGAGGAGGGTGTCAGGGAATTTTCCATCCAAGAGACAGAGGACCTGTATTGCATGAGAAGATATCACGACCAATACACCTCATAGCAGGTAATAATATATCATTAAATTAATGGTGAGAAGCTTTATGCGTAAATTTTAGGGGTGGGGGCTCGATTAAAAAATTAATCTAATTAATTAGAGGCTTTGTGATTAATTAATCTCAATTAATCGCATTTTAATGGCATAACAATATTTGCCACAAGAAGCAACAATTTTCAATTTAAATGTATTTTGGTAAATGACTGAATCAAATGATAGACACATGCATACATTTAAACAACAAAATATTGTTTATTTTGCATCAGTCTGACAATGGCACTATAAATCATAATGGTGGTTATATTCAAGCTTTCATAGAACTTTATTTAAACTCAGAAGCGTTTCAGCAGCGCAGCGTTTGTCCATCTGATTATGTTTACTTGCTCTGATTTTGTGGATTAAGTCCTCTTTCCTTGCTCTTTGTGCTTCTACCATGGATAAGCAGGCTACGTAGTTAAATTGTTTATTTTGTCTGTCTTTATGATTGCGAGTCTGCACGCGAGTCGAGCTTTTATTTTGAACATCAACGGATTCTCCCATGTTTTCCGTGGCTGACTTCCTACCCGTTCGACCTGCTCTGTGGCAGTTGGCGTGCCATCCGTCAAAAATAGACTTGCTGCGTATTGTCTGAGGAGCGGGCGCCGAGCGCTTCTGGGGCGCTGCTGAGATGCGCTGCAGCGATTGACTAGAATGGCAGCGTATGTTTTTCGAGTGCGCGGCGCAGCCATGCCTGGTGGGGTCAGTGTGATCAGCGGACCAGGAACTCGTGCACTGACTATGTTGTCTGGAGTGCAAACGCGATTAAATGCATGAATTTTTGGCGTTTTTTTTTAATTAATTGTAATTAACATGTTAAAGTCCCACCTAGTAAATTTACAATGATATTATAATCTGAGATGCAGTCAAACAGGATATTGACAGAATTATGAAGTGTAATTTATTTTTCAAACTCAAAATGTCTTTAGTGTCATTAGTGAATGACTTTGGTTTGTATGACAGCAGACTGACTGCACGACTATGACATGTCTGGATGTTGTAATTTGTGTTTGTAACTGGAAAAAATCAAAATACAAGAAAATTGGTGAACACAACAAGTTCTCCTAAATCAATCGTACACACCACTTCCAAACAAATGTGTTTGTTCAAGTGGTTCTTGCGTGAGCCCAATGATCAACATTTTCACAATTTATTGACATTTTATCAAGAAAATTATCAACATATTAATCAACAATGAAAATAATTGCCATTTGCAGCCCTAGACTCAATCTGCTTTCATCCATCGACATGAAGTTCACAACACTTCCATATTTCTGACCACGCCCACTTAGGAGACAGGAAGTGTGCACCATTTGATACTACTGGTGCAGCCTGTAATGCATCATCTTTTGTTACAGAGCATCTTTGGCCACAGTAACTTGTCCTAACTGTCTTTGATGCTTCTGATCTCCATCCTTCTCTGTTGCTTCACATTAAGGCTGTTGGACTTTACAAAGGGAAGTGTCAATCATATATGCACAAGTGAAATTTATCATTGTTCTATGTGTGAAGCTGTGAAAGCATTTCTAATAAAAAAAAAACAACTGTCACCTCGTTCACTTCAGCCCTTTCATTAAAAAATGATCAACGACACCCAATCAGGACTTTCAAACAAGTATGAAGAGACTCCATTACCCATGATGCTATTGATGACTTCAGTCTCTTCCTGGATGAGTCCCAAGGAGGGGCTGCTCTTGTCCTGCTGGCGGCCATCTTGAGGCAGGGGGACATACAGAGTCATGTCTGGACACAGAGACAGGACATTGACTGACCGCAGGTCTGTTTATCAGTCAGGCCTCTACAATTACTAACATGGTACACTGACAGGTTTGGTGATTTGTAATTACAACAGGACCTGCTACAAAACAACAACAGTAATATGTCGATGTGTCGTTCTTCTCTCTGCTGAGTTATTAGACATCAGCAGCAGTATGAGCTTCATTTTTCTGAACCAACCAGCAACAACTGGAGACCAGTAGAGCTCTTCCTACCAGCAGGGGTGTTGTTGGGGACACTCTCCAGCTCTTGCACGATGTTGATGTCCAACAACTCAAAGGACAGGAGATCCTGAGAGATCAGCAACAACAGATATTATGGAAAATGTAGGATGCAGTGTCTTTTTTTAATGTGTCTCCTATGAGTTCACCAATTTACTGTTTTTCTTGGTTTCATATCATTGTAAACCTGACCTCTGGGTTTTGAACTGTTGATTAGACAAAACAAGACATTTGAGGAAGTCACCGTGGCTCTGAAAACTATAATGGGCATCTTATAGCATGTTATAGACAACAATTACAGACTAACCAATTAATTATAATAAATTGTGGTGTAACAGAATGACGTATGGATCACCACCCACTATTTGGCATGCATGTGAACCGCTGCCTTAACTCAGCCATTATTATAGTGTGAAATATAGTTTTACTGCTACTGTTACTGTTCAAAGTGATAAATAATAAAATCCTGATGCACGACTGCAGTGAAAAGACAAGACAGATGTGCAGTGTCTTACTCTGAAGCACAACACTGTAAATATCTAATATATGTTACTGTGAGAAATCAGAAAATGCGATGTATCATCAGAGATGGCGTAGATGTTTATAACTGTTAAACTGTTGTAATTGTTTAAAGTTGTAATTGCAGCTAGCCACATAACTCATTGTCCAGAGTGTGCTATTTCAGAGCAGTGGGCTTTTGTTTTTAGGGTTAACTTTACATTGACAGACAACTGACGGTGACTTGTCCTCAATTGTTATTGTCAATTTATGACACTGAGCATCCTGTGCTCCTGTGGGCATCCTGCCTGTCTCTGCCATGTGTGGAGAGGAGGGGAGGAGAAATAATGTGCATAGGCTGTATATTAAACATGATTACAATCTATTTAATTTACAGTCTATGGCTCCAACTTGTTTTGGGTTCCAGGACTAATTTTTACAGGCAAGGCTACATACTGCTCCTTAGAAAAGGAAGAGCGACTGGTTAAAAACCTGTCCCTTTACTTCCATTAAGAGAAATCTTGTAGGCTGTTACTTTTTGTAACTGGGGTTGTGTACAAAATCACTCACTCATTCACCACTTTGGACTTTCAGACACTACTGGTCATTTTCTCTACTCTGTTAATTACATCATTGCTGTTGTCTTTCTGTCAGCGCATTGCTTGATGAAAAATAGTTCTTGGTTAGTGACCATCGGTTGTACAACGTTGTGGGATACTTATTATTCTCACTATACATTCAGACAACACTACACAATGGCAAATGCAATTCTGATATTTATTTTATCTTCAGTTATATCTGCTGCCTTCCCTTTGGCACTCAGCTCGCTCACCAGAGCAGCTCTGTGTCTCTATCACAAAGCCTTCAATGTTTATTGGCTATTATTCTTGTTGTCTAATCAATCAAAGTGCTGGGTGGTACATTGAGTGAGACTACAGAAGGTGGTATTATCATATTGTATATCTATCTATTATTTTAGGTACAAGCCTAAAAAGCATGTTGTGAACGATCAAATTCACTTCAGCTCTTTGAGTACAGCAGAATGACGACTGTTACCTGTGCAGTGAGCAGGTCCACAGAGGATGTAGTACTCTTCTTGGTCCACTGACATTAATGGCTGCTCCTAGAAGCTGCACAGGCTTTTCCATCCTTTGCCACAGGGTTCTTCCCCTGCAGACACAGGCAAGCCACCTCAGTCTACTTCTACTTTATTTATTCACACACACTAATTTCCATCCCAGCATCCCTGTTTTCATTTATCTGCTGGCTCATTCTACCTGGGGTGTGACACAGGGTGACACTAGTATCCCATCAGCCATCATGGGTGCCGGGCCAGAGGATCGACCACTATGCTGCACCAGACCCTGGGTCCGAATGTTCCCCAGCATGGGCCAGGCGCCAGTGGGAGGTGTCTGAGCCCTCCACAGCAGGAGCACACAGTGCTACACTCACTATACCAACCTGCACACACAAACAAACATCAACATGTACAATACAGAGCCAATGACAGAGCAGTGCTGCTGACAATACCATGTGTTACAAAGTGAAAATGGACACTTTTCCTCCCCTCATGTTGCTGTCTTACCTGTCCTGGCTGAAGGAGGAACAGACACTTCTCTCCAGCGGTCCCCAGATCCCACTGCTAGGTTCCCCACATGAACTTCAGCTGCAGGAAGCAAACACTTCTCAGTGGTTATTTAGGAAACTACAGTACACTGTTTAAAGTTGTGTAGAGGTGTCACTTGTAGTGACAAACTCACAAAGAATTACCGCCTACTCTGCAGTTAGCTGATGGATGGACAGTGATTAACTAGTTTACTTGTTTTTAAACTAAGCGCACCACTATCTTCTGAACTGTAGCTGGCATTAGTTAGTCAAAGAACTAGCTGTCTAATAGGCTGACTCAACTCACGGTTGCCAGGCATCAAATGTTGCAAGAAAACCACCTCAGTTCTGCATTCCCTGTCTTCAGACTGGCCACTGTCAGTCTTGGAGGTTGTGTTCACTGAGATATTAGCTTGCTAAGCTCTACGGCAGGGCCCAGGCAAAAGTCATGAGTGATCAGTAATCCACCTTGCTCCTTCCATGAAATTTACTAAACACACCTCTGCTGCCAAGAGAATAAGCATTTTCATTTAGAAGACCTCATGAACAAGAGTAGCCTGGAAAACAGAGTTCTTTACCTTTGTATCAGTGCTCCAGCTGATTGTTCCTGTGTTCCTCATCTTCCAGTACTTGATAAACTTGGTTCCGGGCGCAGTCGGGTTCCATCAGGAAGGTTCTCGTCAAGAAATGCAGCCGTCATGGCTGGAACTACTAGGACAGGGCGCTTTGGGCGCCTGGGCGAAAGTTTATTACTTTTAGCTATCAATATATCCATTTATCAATTATTTTCATGCATCTTTTTAAACTGTTAGTCTATTACTTTTACTTATCTATTTCAACCATTTATTCATTACTTTGAGCTATTTTTAATGTTTATCCATTGTTTTTAGCCAACATTTTCAAGTTTTTTAACTGTTTATCTATTACATTGAATTATCTATTTCAGCCATTTATTGATAACAGTTTCCACTTCTGTTCTTGCTTTCTTGCAAGTTTTCACACTCTTAAAACATGGTCTTCTGGTGTTAGAGCTTCCTCAATATGAGGATACACCGATCAGGTATAACATTATGACCACCTGCCTAATATTGTGTTGGTCCCCTTTTGCTGCCAAAACAGCCCTGACCCGTCGAGGCATGGACTCCACTAGACCCCTGAAGGTGTGCTGTGGTATCTGGCACCAAGATGTTAGCAGCAGATCCTTTAAGTCCTGTAAGTTGTGAGCAGGGCCTCCATGGGTCAGACTTGTTTGTCCAGCACATCCTACAGATGTTTGATTGGATTGAGATCTGGAGAATTTGGAGGCCAAGTCAACACCTGAAACTCGTTATTGTGCTCCTCATTCCTGAACCATTTTTACTTTGTGGCACAGTGCATTATCCTGCTGAAAGAGGCCACAGTCCTCACGGAATATTGTTTCCATGAAAGGGTGTACATGATCTGCAACAATGCTTAGGTAGGTGGTGCGTGTCAAAGTAACATCCACATGGATGGCAGGACCCAAGGTTTCCCAGCAGAACATTGCCCAAAGCATCACACTGCCTCCACCGGCTCGCCTTCTTCCCATAGTGCATCCTGGTGCCATGTGTTCCCAGGTAAGGGACACACACGCACCCGACCATCCATGTAATGTAAAAAAACATGATTCATCAGACCAGGCCACCTTCTTCCATTGCTCCGTGGCCCAGTTCTGATGCTCCACGTGCCATTGTTGGTGCTTTGTGGTGCACAGGGGTCAGCATGGACACCCTGACTGGTCTGCAGCTATGCAGCCATCTCGCAACAAACTGCAATGAAATGTGTATTCTGACACATTTCTATCAGAACCAGCATTAACTTCTTCAGTAATCTGAGCAACAGTACTGGTCAAAAGTTTTAGAACACCCCAATTTTCCACTTTTTATTGAGAATTATGCAGTTTAATGTCTCATTGTACTCTGAAATGAAAGCATAGAACAAAGAAACAATTTAAGCTAAAAATAAATCATGGAATCAATTTATAAACCAAAATGTATTCTAAACTTTTGACTCATCAAAGTAGCCACCTTTGGCAGATATAACAGCTGAACACACTCGTGGCATTTTTCTACAATGGAAATCAAATATTCTTCAGAAAGTTCTTCCAAACTGTTGCAGAAGTTCCCATAAATGTGTGGCACTTGTAGGTTGCTTTGCTTCTCACTCTTCTGTCCAGTTCATCCCAAACCAGCTCAATGGGTTTATATATATATATACATATATATATCATATATATGTATATGTATATATATATATATATATATATATATATATATATATATATATATATATATATATATATATACACATATATATATTTTTGTTTTTTATGTTTTTGTTTGTTTTTTCCCCTGAAAAACGTCTTTATTTACTGAAACAGAAGAAAATGAAAAATTTATCCGACCTGACTACTTTGGATCATGCTTTTTAGAAACTTACTCAGGGCTATTGTGCTGGGTGGCTCGTGGCTGCAGAAGGACAGGGGAGGAGCTTCCATCTCTGTGGGAGGAACTCCACTGTATGCCCCGCCTCTCCATCCGCAGCTGTTTGCGGATTTCTTTGACTTCGGCCTTTAGCAGGCGCTTCTCTGCTTTCAGGCGCTGCTTCTCTGCTTTTCGGAAACTGCGGTCACCTCGCCTGTAGAACCTGAAAGAGAGAAACCAAACAAGAATGGGAAATACATACATATATACATATAAGCTTCATAATATTTCTTTCAAGAATTCAAGCAACAATATGAAACTGTACATTACATACATTAAACCAGACAACCATATGTACATTAAATCAGAGTCTGTGTGTTCAGTCACACAGACAGCTTGTTAGCACCACTGTGTACTGGATTGGTATTTAAAAAGTTACCATGCATCACTTCACTGTCCACAAAAAACAACAGAGTGATGAGGTAGCTGTCTGAACTTCTTCCGTGTCTTTGGCACCTGGACATTCATTCCATTATTTCTGTCCCATGTAAGTCACCTCAGCAGTGGAGGATAATCAAAGTAAAGGATGGATAACCAAACTGCCCTACCAGGACAAAGGGACACTAAGACGCAGTTTCTGTAAATTACATTTCCTTTGGAAGGTTGCTTCAGTTGCTCAGGTCAGGATTCAGCAGTGTTATGTGTCCAAAAAATGACCTCAGCTCACTACCTGAATATACTGAATGAGTAGGTTTTTCCACCAATGGATTTTTTCTTCCCTGATGGCATGGGCATATACATGGATTGTCCACCACAGAGTCCAAACCTTAACCCCACTGAGAATCTTTGGGATGTGCTGGAGAAGACTTTACTCAGTGGTCTGACTCTCCCGTCATCAATACAAGATCTTGGTGAAAAATTAATGCAACTCTGGACAGAAATAAACATTGTGACACTGCACAAGCTTATTGCAAGTATGCTAAAATACTAAATAATAAAAATACTAAATACTAAAGTGTGTGACTGTTTTTTGGCCAGGCAGCATGTAAAAGTGAAGAAATATAAAGTCTAAAAAAATTTTTGACCAATATGAAATATAAAAATAAAAGAGACATAAATAAAGATATCAAGAGAGAAAAGAAAAAGTTCATAAATAAGTAACTGAGGAATACTAAGTACAATTGCAATACAAAGTATCAAAAATATACAATGTCCAATATACAGTACTGGTATCAGAAACTGTGCAAGTAGCAGCATTGATCAGGTCAGCTCCATCACTTTGGCCCAGACTGAAAGAAAACTAGTTGATGGACTGCCATGAAATGGGGTTCAGACATTCATGTTTAGGATTAAGTGTAACAACTTTGGTGATGACATTCACATCAGCCTCAGATAATTAGCAAATGTTAGCAGGCTAAACTAAGACAGTCAACATGGTAAAAAACACATTTTTCATATTTATTTCACAACAGAAGCTTGACAGTCACTACAGACTTACAGAATTTCTAGCCTGGCTGTAGAGGAATCAAACCTATCAAGTACATCAACTCAACTGTTATAGTTACTATACTACTATAGATACTCTACAGATTTGACTTAAAAAAACATATGATAAGTTTATAAAATATGATGCACTCTTACGTTATCTGTACCTCGGTCAACTACAACAATGAAATGCATCTATAATAATAATCTAATAATAATAGTAATTGGGGCGGCATGGTGGTACAGTGGTTAGCACTGCCATCTCACAGCAAGAAGGTCCTGAGTTTGATCCCCCAGCTCCCCGGCTGGGGCAGGGCCTTTCTGTGCAGAGTTTGCATGTTCTCCCCGTGTGCGTGGGTTCTCTCTGGGTTCTCTGGCTTCCTCCCACAGTCCAAAGACATGCATGCTAGGTTAATTGGTGACTCTAAATTGCCTGTAGGTGTGAATGTGAGTGTGAGTGGTTGTCTGTCTATGTGTCAGCCCTGCAATGAACTGGCGACTTGTCCAGGGTGAACCCCGCCTCTCGCCCAATGACAGCTGGGATAGGCTCCAGCAGCCCGCGACCCTTACGGAATAAGCAGTTACAGAAAATGAATGAATGAATGAATAATAGTAATTGTTGCTATTATTGTTGTTGTTCTTATTATTTTGTAACACAACCTTTCAGCTTAGTTTTGTATAAATCATGATTAAATCTTGTTCCCTAAGTGGTAAATTAACATCTTAATGAATATGGTGATGATTTATGGCTGTTAAACCTGGTGGTCTCATTTCATGTCAAAATACAGATAATTCAAGGTGTGTTGAAGAGCAAGCTGTCCTGGCATTTGTTAAATGGTGAAATACCTACAAATATAAAAAAGGTATTTCATATTAAAAGTATAAACACTGGAAGCAGTCTTGAAGTGATTCTAACAAAAGTGTGGTGTGGTACCTGCTGTGGTCTGGGGCTGGTGATCCATGCTCTGGGATGGACAAAGGAGTCCTGGCTCTCACCAGGTTGTGACTGGGATCATGAGAGAAGCTGCAGGGCTCACACAGAGTGCAGGAGGTACACACACTGAGCAGAGACAGACAGAGGACGGACGGGGACAGAGAGGCGGTGGAGAGCCAGAAAAAAAGTGAATTAGAGAAAGGGTAATTCCACATCCCATGTTTCTATGAGGCAGAGGCATGTGGGAAGAGAGTGCAGAGCAGCTGCAGTTGACTGTTCAGGGAAACAGAAACTGACGTGTCAGATATCTGTTCCTTCAGCCTCCTCCTGTCACTCCTTTCATTTCATTCTCTCAGAAAGTGTATTTGAGTTTCTGTATTAGTAGAGTGGTGTATCGAAACGTCAAAAACAAGCCCCTAAATGAGTAAAAAAAAAATCTAAGCATTAAAATGAAAGTGCTTCATTATCCAAAGATTAAAGGAATAAGTCACCATTTGGGGAAATTCTCTCTTTCTGTCTTTCTTTCTGAGAGTGACATCATCTAAATCTTATATTTGGGTGTTACAAGGGACTTTAACTGACTCTGTGAAGCAAACCAGGTTTTCTGTAACAAACTCTGATTCTCTCTCTGACTCTGACACAGAGCCTACAGCAGCTGTGTGGGACACCCCCCCCCCCCCAATTTCATTTCTTCATTCATACAATGGTGTATATTAAAGCACACATCAAAGTTTAAGTTTTAAACAATATGAAATCCTGGACAGACATTAGTTTTCCCGAGGACTTTTATATTATGGTGATCAATCAACGTGAGGACACAGACAATGATCCGTGACATTGTGGATTCATCCTTCTTAGTACACTGTGACTGTGTGGACATGAGGACAGCTGTCAGACTGTCAACCAATTCCTCTGCACAGAAACTAGTTTAAAAGTGAGTTTTTTTATATGTATGCTGCATTTGTCTTCATGTGTCAAAGCACTTCATTTTGAAATATCTTCATTTACAGTTGCTGTCATCTGTATTTTGTCCCCATCAGGTTACAGCTGATGAATATATTTAAAAATCAAATATAGAATATGGTCAGATTCCAGCACATTAAAGAAATACATGTCTGTTTTTTTATAATAAATGTTCCAGTCTGCATCAGCACACATGCATATTTCTAACTCCACTGGACTAAGATGGAGGCTCTGCCTTTTGATTACCCATTGCCATGGTGAATCATAGCATCAGAGCTCCATTGATAATGATGCACATGCTTAGCTCAGAGTGAACACACTCAGAGATGATTAAAGTAATTCTGATCAACTGTTGTGGAGCCTAGAACTCAGAGTTTCCCATTTCTGGCCGAGTCAATTCAGAGTTCAGGATTCGACTCAGGAACAGGATCTGTCAGTCAGGAGATCTTTGCAGCACTACAGTACTTTATAATAATGAATGTCACACATTTCTTCTTTTTCCTTCATAAAAAATTGCAGCTTCTGGATATTGCACTTGGCCATATTATGATTTCAGCAATATTCATATTCATGTTCATATATTTCATCACATTTTAAAAAACTCTTACTTTAGCAAATATGGTCTTCTCAGTTCCTATGCGCTATATTTACTGAAGAAAATTGACTATAAAAAACACCTCCCTACTGTCTGCTCGCCAGGCATGGGGAGTAACTGATTACATGTAATGGGATTATTTAATCAGAATACAAAAAGGTAACTGTATGCCATCACAGTAATCAGATTACAGTTACATTTAGTAAAAATGAGGATTATTAGTAGCTACAACTTTAAAATATATTTTAAAATAAAGAACAATATACTTCCATTCACAGTGCACACACATTCCAGTCTCACCACTCTAGTCCCAGTGAAACCATCTAATCTTGTAATCAGTTCATTATCACAGCAACCAGTGAAAAAATACTTTTACTGGGTGGAAATTTCACTGTTATTTTATTTTTAAATCAGAAAAGGGGAACAATGTCACAATATGAAGTCCTGCCTTCAGCTGTGAAAATACTGTTATCATCTGAGATGAGACTAATAAGAGTAAAATCATTTTTACTGTTTTTATTAATTATTCTTGCCAGCCATTTCTGTTAGGTATTTGTTTCATCAGATCTTTTCATTATATCATTATCATCCTACCTACGTTGTAAATTTCTTTCAGCCTGTATGGATGTGAACATATATAAATATTTAATTTAAATAACCAGTTAATGTTACAGGTTGGACCAGTCAATAACATTAGCTACACAGAAATCCAGTGAGTGAGCTAACCTGTCGATGCTACTACTGATATTTTTGGGAAAGTATGTGGTGATGCTGGTGACAGGGATGTGGGAAGGTAAATACACAAGCCCAGAATAAGTTTATATAGTTTACTTTAAGTGTGTGAAGTAGCTACTCACACTTCACACTCAAAGTACATTTAAATATGCATAATTACTGTTATTAATCTAAACATGCATTCACACATAACAAAGGAAGGAACATATTAGACTAAACAATTTGAACATATTCGGTATTGAGGTATTCTAAAAGTAAAGGAAGCTAATCAGGTTACATTACTTTGATATTGTGATACTTGGATTAGCTAACTGACTATCAGGTTATCAGTAACAGTATCAGAATACATTTTTCAAAGTAACCCTCCCAACCCTGTTCAACGACAGTTCAGGCATTAATGTGCATTTTTCTGGAGTTTTGCTTAAAAAGTGTTGTATATGAATAGAAACCTGATCAAAGGAAATAATTAGTGAATGAAAAAAGTATTTCTGTTGAATTACAAGAGAAACAAAGAGCAGAGGAGTGGTGTGTATGGCATGACTCAACTGCTGTTGTACATCAGTGCTGGAATTAACTTACAATTACAATACAATACAGTTACAGAGGTGATCTGCAGTTAGCCAGTTAGCTGCCAACAACATGTACCTGCACTGGTAGCCTCCTCCAGTGGTCTGGCCCCTGCAGGAGGAGCAGGGAGGAGTGGAGGATGTTGGAGCTCCGGGCAGAGTGGAGGAGGAGACCTCAGGGACCTGCTGGGCCTCCGCTCCTCCTACTGCTTCCCCTCTACCTCCACCTCCTCCTCCTGCTCCTCCTACTCCTCCTCCCAGGGGCTTGTGGATGCAGCACTGTCCAGAAAACTCCCGGCAGATCTTCTCCACCGCCTCGCGAACCACCTGGTCCTTAAACTGGGAGGTTTAGAGGAGGGGAGAGTGGGAGAAGGAAAGGGGAGAGTGCTCACTGATTTGGACTGGGCTGTACCTACAGAGATTAACTTAATGTAAGTTTAGTTCCGTTCACACTTAAAAGTAAGTAGAGCTCTGTTGTACAACTAAAAACTTATTTCTGTTTAGTAACACCAGGTTGACTGATATAAATCAAAATTCAATGGAGTTGCTTGCTTACCCAATGTAAAATAATTCAATAAAAAAGAAATCTGCATGCTGGTGGGACCCAGAAAGTATAATAGAGGGGGAAACCTGTTAACTTTCAGGTGCTCTGTGTTCCTGAACAAAACATTACAATTTTTGCTAACTAGTTTAAGTTAATAAAAAGTTACATTGTCTGCTAGCTGAATAAAAAAGTTAGTTAGCTTAGTGATTGGCTGTATCACAATGGATCAGCCAAAAAGCTCTAATTCTCTTTTGAGAAAAAAATGTTGACTGAATTAATGGACCAACATGGCCAAATAATAGAAGATTAAAAAACAAACAACCAACATGGCCAAATAATAGAAGATTAAAAACAAACAACAGCACAGTAAGGGAAAAAGACTGAAAGAAAGAAAGCATCATAAAATGTAGTTGAGTCTGTCCCTTAACTTACTTTGAGGAACTTCATTATTTTTCTCCATCCATCCCAAAAAGGCAGCGATTTTAAAAGTTAAACCTCCACAAGTGTAAGTTAAAAGTTGATACTGGATCACAATTTAAATTGAGCTTAAACTTTTGATTCAACAGGATTAAATTTAATCTCAGTTTAGAGTTAGGTGACCAGAATTCTGAAATGGAAACTGGGGACATTTCCAGTTTGGCAGTCAATAATCAATATCATTAAAGTGTCCAGTGTTCTTAAGGATAAAAAGGGTGACAATTTCTGTTTCCCTTTTCCCCATAAGTCCAGTTTTCTTTAAAACACAGTTAGAAACGGGGGCATTTCTGGAGACAGTTCCAGCCAGGGACAGGCCACCAAAACTGGGAACTGTTGCTGGAAAACAGGAACATCTTCTCATCCTTGTTACCTAGTTACCATCCTAAAGTAAAATAAACGGAGGTTTAAAGTTGACTTTTCTTAACTGACTCTTTTCACAGCAGCCATATTGACATGAAACAGCCAGTACACACAAGTTACCAATGATACTAAGGTCCCATTCCAGACCCTCTCCAGTGAGCCAACATCTACAACAGCAGCACCCTGACTCTGTTTGACCTGAATGGAATGGAACCTTAATTTGTATCATTGCTGACACCTGTTTTTACTTTAGTATTTCATGTCAAAATGGCTGCTGTGAAAAGGTCTGTTTTAAGTACGTTTTTAACTTTGGTGTAATTTAAAGTTAAGCCATGATATTACTGGGTTTAGAAATGAATCCTTCTGCTGAACTTCTGCTCCTCTGTTACATCTGTTCAGGTCTTACTCATCAGTGTATGTCTCAGTCAGTTCCTCAAGAAAAAAAAACTGTCCCCTCCATCAGGTTGTTCTTACCTTCTCCATATAAGAGGTGAACCAGGCTGGAGGAGTCTTGTCTTCTTCTTTGGTCCCCTTCAGTTCTTTCATGATCACCTGTTCAACAGAAAGAGAGAGAATATTCATGTAGTAAAACCTTCAAATCAGTGTCTTTATTACATTGTTATCAATTTAAATGACCAGACAGTTTTCACTATAATTTCACCTGCAACCAACTCTGATATGATCCACACCAACAGACAGAAAACTGGTGTTAAAGCTACTTTGTACAAAATGTTTAAGTGCCTACTATCAGACTGTTTCAGATCATTCTGATAGACTGTGAGCATGGTGACCTCCTACAAAGCAGGTGATGATCAGAGGTGAAAAACATCTGGAGGAAGACATTTTTCATGTAAACCTGTAAGTGTTTTCACTGTGCTTTCTTTTTGTTATTGCCTTGTTGTTACAGTTTCAGGTATTAAAGGGATGCTTACAGCTCGCTGGAGTCATCTTTCCTATTTTCTGTATAGCTGTATTTGGGTAGGTTAAAAGCAGTAATTCCACCGGTAAGAAATCAAACTTTGATCACATCAATGACTATATGTCAATCAGACCGACTAGGACTTTGATCTGATAGAGAGCAGAGAGAAAAAAAGTTTTTAAAAGTGTCTGTGTTCAGCTCTCAGTACTTATGTAGCTTTTAACTGGATCTCAGTGGTTTGAAATTGAGTTTCTTTTCTGTATTGCTGTTTGTACTTCCAGTAATTTGCTTTATGTTACTGTTTCATGTTCGCTTTCAACTGATAGGAGTCATGTTAAGTTAAAGCTGATGAAAACCCAACATTTCCTAATTTGCTTCATAATAAAAGCTTTTAAATACCAAAATATCAGACTTTTATTGTGAAGAATTTATTGGAAGAGAAGTATTTGTTTGCCACAGCCACTCTATGCGAGCTAAGTTAGTCATGAGTGAAAGACACTCCTTCATGCAGGAAGCCCTGTGGTAAAGGAAATGTAAATCCCTGCCATGTTGTGCTGAGTGTTCACTAGTACAAGAACATTGTTCTTCTAACAGACCTTGTCACATTCATCAGTTTTCTTGCACTAGGAATGTTCTCTTAGGAATTGTTCTGCTTTAATCTGAGTGAATCTGGACTTTAAATGTGATATAGAAATCAGAGACAGCTGTGGGCTCACCATGCCCTGTTCCGGCACCGCAGCCTGGACTTTTCGACTGACCACCTGGGCCAGAGCAGGGCAGTGCTGTGGGGGTCTGAAGCCCCTCTTGGGCTCTGATGCACTGGTCTTCGTGGTGGGGACCCTTGCTGGCTGGCCCCGAGTCTCGTACACGTTCATGTGTAGTCGGTTCCCTTGCCTCGCTGCACTCTGGGAATCAAGGAAATGGGTTAGTCTCACCTGCTTCCATTTTTGGATCAATTTCTAGAACAAACTCTGTGTGTCATGTTTCATTGGCTCTGGCAAACTTGTCTGGGCTCCCCCCTCCTGTGACAGATTTCCACCAGTCTTGGATCTGGTCAGGCCAATCACAGCTGTTTATTTAAAACTGAGAGAGTGGAGTGAAGCTTGATAGAATGACTGACAGAAGAGCCTCACTGGTTCAGATTTCAAAAGATCATGTTTCTGTTACTGCATTGTCTATTTCTACCACTAAAGCTTTTAGAAACACATTTTAGTGTACTTTTTAGCTGTCATTTAAGAAATTTTGTTTTGTTTTCTGCTAGAAAAAAGGTCAAGCACCCTCCCAACGTGCATGTGTTGCATTGGTTGTAGGTCTGGCCAACTGAAAAATGTATTTTGGACTGCACTTGTTGGAAATCAAAAATTGAAAAAGAGATTTGTGATTAGTCTGGCAGTACCAGACTTCTCAAAGGACTTCTTAAATTGCACTAGAAAATGACTAAATTCAAACCCATCCTGAGCCCTGTGTTTATGCATCAAAACAGCTTGAACCAAAGCTAAAAGCTAAAAGCCTGCTGGGAGCAGTCAGGTTTGTGTCAGGTAGCAGGACTCTACTTTCATATATCTTCTTCTACACTGATCCCAAACAGAAAGTGAATGGATTAACCATTTCATCTCTCAAAAATGTCTTTCCTATAATAAGTCTCAATACTGTCACTGTCTTCACATCTTTACCACTGCTATACTTTAAACAGGCAAGATGAATGTACTAGTATGTACTGCACAGTACTTATTTGCTTTTCATAAGTATAGAAATGTCAACAATGACTGCACTTCAAATCAACTTACCTTCAATGCCTCCTCATACTCCACTGGAATAAAAACAGAATCATTTATTGTTAATATTGATATTATATACATATACTAACATAATAAATATAATGTATGGTAACATTAAAATTAGAGCTGCTATGATTAATTGAATAATCAATTATTTAATGAATCAAAAACTATTAGGACAATTGATTAATCAGATTGAATAATTTATTACTGATTTCAGCTTCTTCAATGTGAATATTTTCTGGTTTCTTTACTCCTCTCTGACAGTAAACAGAATATCTTTGAGTTATAGAGTTGAGGATGTCATCTTGGACTTTGGGAAACACTGATTATCATTCTTCACCATTTTCTGACATTTTATTGACCAAACAACTAATTGATTAATTGAGAAAATAATCAACAGATTGTTTCATGTTTATGTTGACTTACCTTGGCTGTTAATGGACACCTGGAAGAAGGAAGGAGAAGATTCTTTATGTTGATTCATATCTATTCATCGTGGTTAGTAAAACACAGTCACTGTGACGTCATCGCAGTTATCTCAGCCTGGGTTTATAGATGAAATGTTTCACAGACTGAGAACTGAGGTTGAGCTGAGGCCTGGGAGGGTTTACAGAAAGATGTCTCTGAGTTGCATTTGTGGAAATGTAGGCTCCAGCATTTTTGTTGCTTCTGTTGCACCAATTCTGACAATTAACAAAAATCTATCTCTTGCAAGTCGCTCCACTTCATGGACGTGCAACACTAAACTGTTGGAGCACCTCTGTAAAATGACAGGACAGCAGGGCTGGGGAATTACAATAAAAGTAACCAAAACCGATATTTTGATTCTCTAGCTAACCTAATCTTAGCCATATATAATATTTGATAAATTCATCCCTTTATATAGGCTTCCACCTATTACTTAATAAAAACAAAAATAATACTTTCTGCATCCACCAGTATGCAAGGGTCAATGTGATGTAAATATCATCATCAGAGGGTGTATGTGTTTGCTCCCCACCAGCATCCACGTAGGTTATACCTCCAATTGTTGTGTGTGTACACACCCACTCAGCCAGAGCAGAGTGCACTGAGCTGTGTAAGGAGTGAGAGGAAAACAGTCTGCAGAGTCAGACTCTCTGCACTCTTTTCAGGACTTATTTCGACCAAACCAGAGTTGGTGATTGTTGGAAGAGAAGACAGACTAAAATTTGATGAGTTTTGCGTTTTTCAGTCAATTCTGAATGAAAGTGTGTTTTATGAGGAGTTAACAGCCAATTACCCTCATCTTACTTCAGTAAAAGAGAGAAACCTGAATTACGTAGGTGATTGGTTGTATTTTTAGGTTTAAAAAAGGAAGATAGGCATGAGAATGTTTCATTTCTTGACACTTTGTGAGTTGGAACATATGCACCATACGTAACGTAGAGAATATGCTGCTTGCACAAATCTCCCAGCTGAGACTCCAGAGGATGGGAGGAGGTGGGATGGGGAACAAATATTTTGCCAGTCACCAGTTGATGGGAAAATTTTAACATATGGCCAAACCTTATGTTATAGAGCCAATAAACAGTCTCTCACCTCCTCGTTCTCTTCATCGAAATATGTCAGCTGAAGACTGCACAGGCCAAACGAGCGCTTTACCTGCACACACACACACACCAAGACACACACACACCAACACACACACACACACACACACACACACACACACACACACACAAAATAAGATGTGATAAGAACACTGGATGATAAGTCAGCTGTCCTTTTTGGACGAGACATCACAATGTCAGACTTAACAGTCATTTCAATTAGGATGAACTCAGTGACTGAGGTGTGTAGGTATCTGTATGTGTGTGTGTGTGTGTGTGTGTGTGTGTGTGTGTGTGTGTGTCTGTGTGAGAGGGGATGGGGTGGGGGTGATAGTTGCCAGGGGACTAACTAAGTGAGCACAGTCTGTCCCTGCATGTCTGTATGAAAAGGTGACCTCTGAGGAGACGGGACGGCTCATGTTGCTCTGTTGCCAGCTGGAAGCTGGATGTTCAGCCAGTGACTCTCTTTTTCTCTTCACATACAACAAATAAGTGCTGCATATTTCATCCAGTGATTCATGTTGGATGAAAAACAGATAACACTAAACCTGCACACCAGACTCACTTGCATCTCTCTCACTGGTAAAACAACAAGTCAAAGTGACGTGTGTGACTCAGCAGCACTCAGACAAATGAACTCTTCCAGGCTGCTGTGGCCAACAGAGATGGTGCATAAATCCAAAGGTGCTCTGAGCACATATTTCACTTTCTTTCTTGACACTGGACATTTACAATGCCAGAGATTAAAAACAGGTCTTCTGGTTCAGTGGCTGCAGGTTCACTCTGGCTCACTGCCACACTATTAGCACCTTTTTCACTAAAGTAACAAGACAGAATGTATCCTGACCAGTTCAAGGAAATAAATCAGGAGATGGCAACAAACATAAGGTCCATGTACTTTCCAGGGTTTGACAGCTGTGCTGTCAATCATGGCTGGTCAAGCAGATGTCAGAAGGATGACTACAACAAACATGCCTTTGTCTGATATGGCAAAACAACACAAGTATATTCATCTGTGCTCACTGATTACTATAAAACTGTATCAAACTTCATTTACATTCACATTTCCCTCTCCACCATATGAGCCCCAGGTGGCTGTGTACCAATCAGCTCTGAGTGAGACTTAGACAACAATTGGGTGACAGCTTAACAACAGTGCAGCTGCCTCAAGTGTCACTTGTGTTATCTACGGTGACTCATCAGACACATGGGTTTGAATGGCAGCCACAGACACAGACTAAGACACACTCTGCCTGGCCTCCTCTTTCTTCACCCAGCATCTTTCTGACAACATGATCATGGCTCTGTCTGTACAGAACAAGTTAGTGTTCTTTTTGTCTTTTTAGCCATTGTGTAAAAACTCAACAACAAGGTTCTTCCATTACCAGTATCAGAAATGCCGATAATTCTATTGCTAGTACAGGCAAGTACTCAAGTTTATGCACTAATCCAATATCATGTAACTTATTAGCCTCAAAATGGGACCCTGTTACCTCCCAGGAACCATAAACCAATTTTTAACTTGAGCCAGGCCATACAATAATTAGATCAATCACATCACATCCATAGTCCATTTTCTAATGACACGTTCTTACATATGAAGTCTAAAAACAGAAAACAATTGAAAGAAACATTAATATATAGTATACAATAGGCCTGTGTGGTATACCAGTTCGTACCGAAAACCGGTCTTTATTTTCGTTATGATATGAATTTTTCATATACCGCCATACCGGTGAATAGCCCAAACAACGTCTGGAACGTGCGCAGCGGGAAAGTGTTTCAGCTGGGACCCATTTCACTGCTGCACACCAACACCACAGGCGTGCTTCCTTGAGCATGCGCACTAGGGATATTAATGGTGACTAATTTCCCTGTCAATTTAGACTAGTCAACTAGTCTAACACTAAGAAAACACTCAGAAAGCAGTTAAAATTTAGCATAATTTATTAATTTATAATGTTAAACAATGTCCGAAAAAAATACTGTGTGTATTAAGAGCCATTTGAAGCCGTTAATCACAGTCTACAATCACCAAATCATACTTTAAATGCCGCTGAAATGCACATTACTTTGCACTGTGCAATACAAACCTTACACATTAATGTACAAAACATGGGCTATTTAAAGCCAATCAACTGCAGAAATTCTTTTCTCATTAGAAGAAAATGTGGGTAAGAACACTGTTGCATGAAAAAAAAAATACCATCAAATACCGTGAAACCAATATGATTTTTTTAAAAAACGTGATATGAAAATTTTGTCATACTGCCCAGCCCTAGTATACAATATACTGGACAACACTTAATTGACTTAACTTTAATTTTGGTTCACAAATCGAGCAAAAAAGGAATCTTGGTTTGGATTACAAAAAAAGTCACAACTTGGGTTGAAATCTATGGTAGAGTATTAGGGCCAGAGATAAGGAAAAGAAATTAAAGATAAGAATAGTGATTGTTTTGCATTTCAAGAGTAAGCTGAAATCTTCAGAAGGAAGTTGAAATGCCCAGAAAAAAGTTGAAATGTCGAGAACTCAACATTCTGACTTATTCTCAATGCTTCAACAATATTCCAGTATTCACTGATATTTTTGTGAATGTCCTGCAACATGTCCATGTGTTTAAAAAGTGTTAGCCTATTTAAGTACTAAGTTTGTTGCTTTTAAAGTACACACCAAACATAGCAAAATTTTAAACTCCAAAAGTGTCACTACAAGGGTTCTATTTTAATTATGTATTCACAGGTTAACAACCACCCTCTGCAGCATCTACCCAGGTCCCATTCACCTGGCCCACATCTGATCTCACATGCTGTCCTGGACAGCCCCTGAAATGAATACACATCAATAATAATTAAGATATACACTGAAACCTGTTTTGATTATTTGTAAAATATAAATACTCTCACTGTTCCAAAAGTCAAATTATTTATTTTAAAAGACCATAAGGATTTGTAAACTATTGAAAAATAATTATTAAAAATGGTAAATTATTGTAACTGAAAACCTATAATACTCAGTGTTTCCCCTGTCCTGGTCCTCAGAGCTCACTGTCCTGCATGTTTTAGATGTTTCTCTGCTCAAACACACCTGATTCAAATGATCTGGTTGTTATCAGGCTTCAGGCTATCAGGCAGAGGCTTCATGACGAGCTGACATCTGAATCTAGAGAAGGCTTTCATATTTTTTATGACCTTGGGGCCACCGTAGGTTTACAACCTGATGTCACTAAATCTTACACACGTTTAAGGAACATTATCCTATTAGATATTACAGCCGTGATGTGATTACTTTGTGTTGCCCTTTTAATGTGGGTTAACATAACTTATTTTTTTCAGTGTTAGCTACCCCTTACTACTGTGCCAGTGCACATTTAAGATTAGTGGATTTCAAGTAGCCCCCCCCCCCCATCTCCCCTACTGTTACCTTTAAATGTTGACTAGTGAATGGAGTATTGGTTGTGATACTATACTCTGACCTGACATGAAGACAACACTACACCATGACAGGGCGGAGGAATACATCTCAAATGGTGGATGTGTGATTCAACCTCTCAGACCAGTTCTGTAGAGCTGGTAAACAGCGTTTCCATGACGACAAACCACTATAATAATCCTGTAAGGACTGCAGTGTATCCTCCCTGTCCTGTCCTCTATGACACTATTCCGTCTGTGCTGCCAGTCTCATGGTTCACTGTCCTCACTGCTTTAACAGACACACACTCTATGATGGTACTGAGTGTCAGTAGCATCTCTGTATAGCATACCTGCAGCTGGGAGGCTATCCCCTTAAGGGTTAACACAACACTCCGGTGTGACACACCAATGTCATCGATAATCACACCAGCAGTCAGTAAAATGTGTGTGTGTGTGTGTTTGAGAGAGAGAGAGAGAGAGAGAGAGAGAGAGCGAGAGAGCAGGACAGGTGTGTGTATGCTGTGCTCGGTGGTGTGGTGCTGAACGGGCCCGGTGCTTCTCCCTCTCTTACCATGGCCTCCATCGACTCCCAGCTCTTGGTCTCGGATCCCGACAGGAGTAAATTTTTGGAATTTCCCCTGAAATTCACCTTCAGGTTGATGTAGAAGTCCATGGCGGTGCCTGTCTGCACACTAACACATATTACACACGACGAATACGGGACGCTCTCCTCGAACAGCCAGCGTTATTTAGGTTAATCTCGCCAATTCGCTCCACTGTGACTTATCCGACTGGGGATGAGGCGTATTTTGTGTTTACATCAGCAGCCTGGACACGCCCACCCTGCACCACGTGACCGGAACAAAGCGCACCACTTCCGCTTGTACAGAAAAACAAAAAGTAGTGCGCCCCAATAGTATATGTACATCCTAGGTCTATCAAACTGCATCCATGTGTCTCACTTGCGTCTGAGTGTTCTTAAATGATAAGATAAGCTGTCACCGACGTTTCTCTGCGCGTAGCTCCTGTACCAATTGCGCACCACTTACATACATCCACTATTAATCATAAACTTACTTTTTATGAAACGGCCCATCAGAGCTGCAGATCAACTGGAATCTGAGCACCATAATCCTGCAATTAACACAGATTTTTAAGTGGATGGTGAATAGTAAGGGTATGCCTCACGTCTCTTAAATTGTTTTCCTCCCACCAGGGATTCATGCAGAGATGCCAAGCGAGGAGAAGGGCCATTAGGGGTGCTTTTCTTTTTCTTTCTTTTTTTTATTTATAAAGATTTTCCCAGGAGAACTAGAGGGTTTAATAAAAGTTATGATTTCTTATCCTCCCTTAGGATTCCAAATGTGATGCCACTTCTGGTGAAGTCAGGGAGAAAACAAACTTTGGGATCCAGCCAGTCATGCGTATCACCCCAAACGGCATTGCTGAATGGACTGATGAAAAATAAGTGATCTGTGGTTTCTGTGTCCTCATGACAGAGTAAACAGTTCTTGTTATTAGTGTCAAATCTTTGTCTGAGGAGATCACTTGAGGGATATATGTCACTAAGTACTTTGAAATGAAGCTCTTTTACTTTTGGAGGTAAAGGTATTTTTAAAAAGTTGGTACATAATTTCTTTTAAGTTGATTGACAAAGGGTGTGAAAGCCTGAGTTCCAGATGAACTGCAGTAGATACAGAGTATATGTAAAGAGACCACACATCACTTTATTTAGAAGAGTCCCACTTGAGAAATCCTGCCACTCAGTTATCAATGAGGGAAGGTGATAATGGGCAACCACATAGGGGAGTGCATTTTTACCAAAAACTGAAAAAAAAAGCAGTTGGAATACTTTTAATGACTTTATCATATTGTTAACGCTTACACTGGAAATCAAATTTTACACAGAGTTCCATCTAATAGATGAGTAACAGACCAAATACTTTTCTCCATCCACACACTGAGAAGTAAGGATCTGTTTTTGAAAAGGATAAATCTGCAGTTCAGTATGGGAACATCATGGGGTGTAAAGTTATGTTGGAACATCTTTCAATACAGCAATGTCTGTAAGTTTTACTGGCAATTTTTGAGCTAAGAAATCACAGCATAGAAAGTCAATACTACTTTGATTTTGAACACTTCCCTGGAGACAGAATAGCACAAACTGTTATTGTTTACCATAAAGGCTCTTAACCATTTGATCTTTAAAGTTGCATTAATACAGTCAAAATCAGTGGCCTGTAGCCCACTGTCTTCATAATCTTTCAACAAGGTTGCTTTCTTTAAATAGTGGGATTTCCTTTTCCAGATATAGTCAAATGTAATACACACAAAATGTATGGTCGCAATTTCTGTAATTCTGTTTTTATATAGTGTACACAAAATTATGTTATTCATGTTCTTACTTTGAGGATATTATTTCAGGGAGGAAAACACTTGAATGGGAGCTTTAAGGGTTAATTATGGCTTCTTGGCAAGCCTTCTTTGCAATACAGTTGCATATCAATGTCACCAGTAGGAGGCAGTGTGGCGCTGTGCTTGTACCACAGACCCTCTTATCCAGCGCTATCTCTTGCTTCCTCAGTCTATGGAGCGAAGCTGCATTGAACTGAAGTCCCTTTCACCTGTCTTTTCTCCTGTTTTCTACAGGAACCTTATCTGTATATGGGTTCTCGGCCTGAGACCTGTAACACAAAATTAAGATGTTGATAGTTTTAACTGCTTTATTGGATATGGGGAGAGAATAAGCTGGATAAATGCATCTTGAGAGACTTTTCATCTTTGTTATGAATATACAACCAAGGAGAGAAAGATCTCTGTTCAGCTACCTGTCTAACCTTGATTTGCATTCATCCATCCTGTTCCAGACATTCAAGGATTCACTCAGTTTATTATCTCTGTAATGTGCACACCTGGATATTTGACTGGAGACTTGTTGGGAATACCATATGGCTATAGTTCACATTTTTCCAAACTCAGTTTCAGACCAGATGCTGGAGAGAAGAGATCAATAGTCTCGATGGCTTTTGGAACCTGCTTGACATAAAAAAAAAAAAAATAGTTAAGTCATCTGCTAGCTGACTTACAACTATATCGCTGTAAAAGACACTCAATTTCTCAACTTAGAGTTTTTAACAAGAATTGAAAGCATCTCTGCAATTACAAAAACTGATGGTGAGACAGGGCAGCCATGTTTTATGCCTGTTAATTGAGAAACGAGGAGAGGTGCCACCTAATAAGGAAACTGAGCTGTTAGTATTGTGATAAAAACATTTGATTGTCTTCCTGAAGTTCTCTCCAAAGCTGCAGAGCTCTAATGCTTTGAAAATAAAGGGTTGTCCTACCATGTCAAATGCCTTATAAAAATCAAGAAATAAGATAAAGCCATCATCATTTATGTAATCGCTATATTCAACTAAATGAAGGACTAGTCGGATGTTGTTATGTATTAATCTGCTTTTCATAAATCCTGACTAAGTCTCACTTATTATTTGGGAGAGTCTTTCTTTGAGACGGTTTGAAAGTATGTGTATTACTATTTTATAATCGATGTTGTGGAGCGTTATTGGTCACCAGTTATCTAGTATTTTGGGGTCTTTGCCTGATTTTGGAGTAAGAACATTCACACCTTGTCTCATAGTTGGTGGCAATAATGCTTTTTTAAAATAGTTTCTTTGAGAGTTTCAAATAGAAGCATTTTAATGTGATCCCAGAAATGTTTGTAGAAATTGGTTGTAAGGCCATCAGGGCCAGGGGAACAGTCAGGCTTCAGGCATTGCATCTGCTCCTGATGTGAAATCTCTGCACACAGCTATTTCTGAAATCCTCACTTATTTGCAGGATGAATCCTTGAATTTTGTCAAAGAAGATTTTTGGTGAGAAACTAGAAGAATACAAATTGTTACAGAAGGATAGATTTGGGTCAGAGCATTCATTATTATCAATTAGTAATATCCCTGTTATTTTTCACCTGATGAGTTTTTTCTAGTCTGCAGAAATAGGAAGAGTTTCTCTCTCCTTCCTCAATCCATTTTGTTTTGGATCTGATATAAGCCCCTTTTGCTTTATGTGTGTAAACCTCAACCAGTTTGGTTTGTAGTGTGAGTAATTTCTTTTTATCTGTGTCAGAGATAATGGGGTTGCTGAAACACAAACTTATTTCTGTGGTCAAGTTGATCCTCTCTAACTTAGAGGATTATTTTAATTGTTTACTAAATGAGATGGAGAAGTTTCTAATTCTAAATTTCAGGAATTCCCACTGATGTAAGAAGAAAAGTTAGCATCACCAGTAATTTCAGTAATAATATCTTAAACCCCTTGGCAGTAGGCCTCAGAGTGTGACAGGCTGGCATAAAACTTTCAATAGCCCTTATTTCACTTGGCAGCATTGATAAACTTCAGAGTTTAACTGATATAACAGTGGTCAGATAAGGGGGCAGTAGAGATGAGGCAGTTAGCAACACATCATTTTATGTCAAATTAGCCAAAAATCTATTTTTCATCTGAGAGAGTTATAAAACTTTGTGGGTGAGCGATCCAGCCAGTCATTGTCTACCATATTAAAGTCACCTCCCAACACAATGTTATTGGTTGGGTATCTAAATTTAAGCTCATTAACAAGATTGTTAATTTTGGACAGAACACTCTTATTCTGATTTATATTATTGTATCCAGGGGTGGACTGGGGCTAAAAATCAGCCCTGGCATTTTTGGCCCAGACTGGCCCACAACATTATTGGTTGACTGAATCAAGCACTGATTTTTGAACGCAAGGACAAAAACTGACAGAAAGGTCGGATTTTCAGAACAAAAATTCAAAGACATCTTCAGAGGCCTATACAAACTTGACAAGTTGGAAAACAATTGCAATCCAGCAGAGCAAATACACTATCTGCATATATATGCTCTGCTTTTGGTGCTGTAGTGACACCTATTGGACAATAGGTTGTATACTTGCCAACTCTAAAAGGCCCATTTGCCCAAAAGGGAAGCTGACAAAGGAACTTAACAGCTCAAGACAACCTGATGAGACAGAAGAGAGGATGGAATAGAAAGAGGCAGGGACTCTGATAAAGAATTGAGTCTCATATGATCACACACATAGTATAAATCTTCATAAAGGCATTTGAAGATACTATCTGTATGTTTATGCTCGGCTGGGTTGTCTGCTCTATAGCACCACCATCCACTATGACCTCAGTAATACACATTACATAGAATGATCACACTCCTGACAATGTCAACAAAAACTGAAAATGTATAAGCTTTGTAAAAATAGAAATTATGGCATAACAGTTGTATTTGATTGCATTAGATTGCACAGGTGTACCTAATGCTGTGGCCAGTGAGTGTATATCTACATATAAAATAATGAATTAATAAATATAGCTATAATTAAATATTTGAGACTGACAGCATCAACATGCAAAAGAGATATGACTGGTAACAGACATGGTTAGCATAAGTCAGTGACTGCCAAACTGCACATAACATGGCACAGCAATATGCATGTTTGTCTATTACATTTATAGACCTATGTAAAGTGACACGTATAATGTGTCTGCATGCAAAAACAGCGTTTTTGTTTTTGACCTGAGTTTGTCTTTAAAATTTAGCTCTCTCTCAGCTAACTTCGCTAGTAGTGCTGCTAACTGCAATACACTCAATTGGTTGTTGTTACAGATCTGTCATGTTCATTTGTATTACTGACTCCCCCCTCCACAGGCTCACTCTCCATCACCTGTTGTGTCACCAGGTCCTCTTGCTCCTGCTGGTGATGACGTTGCAATAAGTAGCGTGAAGCCAGGAGGGTAGCGCCAGGATAAAGCCTGGTCTGTGGGGTGTGTCCTCTGCTATCAGATGCTGCTGCTACTGGACCAAATAACACAGCCCCCACTAGACACTGGCCCACCGGGACAGTGCCCAGTATGCCAGATGGCCAGTCCACCCCTGATTGTATCCATAAATATTTTGACTGCTCAATTGATAGAACACATAGGATCCAGTGAACATTTATATCTTTTTTGGAAGTAATTACTTTCTCTGGGAAGTTGTTCAACAGAATTGCAGTACCATCAGAGCGGTTGGTTCCATGGCAAAATAATAACTTATTGCCCCACTGGTTGGTCCAGAACTTTTCATTGCTGTCATTAGAGTGACTCACTTGTAGCAAAACACAATGTGTTCTTTTTACTTTTACAGAAAAGGAAAGCTGCCTTTCGTTTAATGTTATCTCTTAGGCTCCTCACATAAAGTGACATAACACTAATCTGAGTTAACCAAAAACATTAAATATAATAATAAATCAAACCCTGTTCATCCATCTATAACTGCTATGTGGCCTCTGTAAAATGCTACCTTATCCAACGACCTGGCTTGCTTAACTTGCAGTCACAGTTGTTGTCTCGTCTGCCACACCTCCTTGATGAAGCAGAGCCCTCAGTCTCTGCAGATGGGGGAGTCCTTTGATGATTTCCAGACCTCGTCCTGGTGGCGTCTTCTCATAAACTGCATGATGACCTGGCAGCTCCGTCCCTTTTCTCTCCAGTCCAGTCCATCACATCAGCAATCTGTTCCTCCCAGCTTGGAAACATTTCAAGGAGAAGCTCTTCAATTATCTCACTGAGGTTTTCTCCCTCTTGCTCCTAGAGGCCTGAGAGTCTTAAGTTCCAGGGTCGTTTGTACCTTTCTGCTTCAAAAAGTCTCTCTCTTAGCTCTGCATTTTCTTCCTTTAGGTATGAATTTTCTTTTTCCAGTGCCCCCACTTCTGAGTTGCGCTTGGTGATACTCACAGAGTTCAAGTCCATCTGCTGTACAATACAGGCAAGCACATCAGAATTTTCTTTCACTTGTTGACCAAACACCTCCACCTTGTTGTCTAAGCTCCTGATAGTGGCAAGAACATCAGCTAGGGAGGGCTTGGTTTCTAATGCCGGAGTGTGTTGTACCTGAGCCATCGGCACTAGTTGTGTCTGAGCCAGAAGCAACACATGCAGCATAGTTGTGGAACAAAAGCTTGGTATTCATATTGGGATTAGCGTTAGCTTTAGCCTTACCAGCAGTGACTGAACTGGGTCCAGGTTAGTCTTTGTTGGCTGACATAGTCTTTGTTGGCCATCTTACTTTCTTCAGGAGTGTTGGTGAGTTTTCACCATGTAGGTCAGTTGTGGCAAGTGCACTTCAGTATCAAGGACAAACTTTGGTTAAAATCTGGGACCAAACAAAAGGAGCCTGCAGCTATGCCCAGTTCACCATCCAGCATTGAGACTCTTTTTGGATTCACTTAGATCTACAGACACAATCGGCTGATGTAATTTCCTCATTAACATCACTAATTAACCTGTGATGAAGAGCTTTTCACCAGGAAGAGACACTAACATCCTGTTAGATCTCCTGTAGGTTACCTGAAGTTTGCAGACCATGTTCATAGCTGAAGAAATACAGTGCATTCTTGATTGCTGATTGAAGTTGAAATAGAGATCCCCCTTCTGTGATGTGGAACATCTGTTCTTTTATTTGCCTTGTAAAGCAATTTGAAATTGTTCTTTTGATAAGTCATATACAAAAAAACCCTTTATTTATATAATTAACCATAAGATATCTGCTTGTTGACAGATTAAAACTTCATTACACTGCATCAGATTAATATACCCAGTCTTAAATCTTACAATTGAATATAAAATTAGTATTATATACAACACGTGGTGTTTGTTGTCAACATTAAGAGCCAATCTGAGCCTCTCAGCTCATTGATCAGGTGACAGCCAGGTGTTTGCAGTTGGTGGTGAGCAACTGCTGCACCTGGTTCTAAAAACTGCAACCTCCTCTATGTCGTGAGGTTATCATTGCCCACATGCGCATGATGTCAGAGCAAGTCAGGATCAAGCCAGACACAAAAACCGGCATGCACTCTGCACAGGCCTGGCTCATCTCGAACGCACCTAACAGCTCTTCATCAGTAATTGTTGTCACTACTGAAAGGAACTTCATCTCCTCCATCCTTGTGTCTCTTCCTCATATCTGCCTGTCACGTCCTTGCTGGGTGGAGCTAAGATGCAAGGAGAGGAAGCAAGTGGAGGAAACGAGGAGATGAATTGATGAAAGAGATGAATGAAAGAAAAGTATCCACCCGAGGAAATCTGTTTTAAGAGACATGCAACGTCCTTTCCTCTGAAGTGTCACTTGAAGGACGTCCGTTTTGTAATGAGGCCGGCAGCTGATCACAGCTGGATCAGCTGTCAGTCAGCTTTAACAGCTGTACAGACTTCTGGTGGAGTTTGTGTCCATACACGTGCTCTGTGTTAATATTAATAAAGAGTCACGATACTCATCAGTGTCAGAGCAGCAGCCTGTTTAACAAACACTTGCACATAAAGAACAACCTGCGGTCTGTATTTTGACTATACTGATCAGAGGCAGAATGTGTTTATATTATTTATTCATTTTTTTCACCTGTGTTTATATTCTGTTTGTAAATTAATTATTGAATTTCACAGACTGTGATTATTGTGTATTTTGAACATTAGAAATGATTTACTATGTTAAATGTTTAATTGATGTAACTTGTATCAAACTCAATGCTCAGGAATGATCACTCTGACCTGTGACTGAATGAAATGGTGATAAATAATGTAATAATGTTTTCTAACTGACAGACAGACTCTGCTCTCTGACTTTAGTTATGATCATGATTTTAAAAAAGTAAAAGGGGAAATCATGAAAGGAAGAAAGAAAGTTGTGGTGATTTTTTTGGTGATGAGCAGATTGGCTCTGAGTTCATCTGACTCCTCAAAGTGTGCATAAATCCTCCACCAAACAGAGCCTTCAGATGATTTCTTCACTCTGTGGCATTTAAAGGTCCCATATTATGCAAAAGCACTTTTTTGTGGTTTCCCACTGAAAATATGTGTCCTGGCCTGCCTATAGACTCCCCTGATATAACAGTCCACTCTCTCCCTATTTTGCTTGCTCCACCTTTCAGTGAATGTAGGCCAAAAAACTCCGTTCAGATTTAGCTCCCCATGTGACGTCAAAAGGGGAGAAGCACCTCCTCCAGGCAGCTGACACTCCCTGTGCTGTATGTCTGTTGTAGCATTGTGGATAATATGGTAGCATCAACTGTATGCTCACGTGCTGGAGTATCCCAGACAGCATGCATACATCTCACCGATGTCAGCCTCAGATCATGCATGGGCATTCTACTTCTTCTACATCTGTAAATGCGTCTGAGAAGCATCGGCCCATAGCAGGGACATGGTTTGCTAGAGGGCAGGTTTATGTGCTCTATTTCAAAGTCAGCAATAAGTCGGCTGTGGGTTGGCCCACTGTACGTTATCCAATTGGCACCGTTATCCAATGGAACTGAGGGCCGGCATTGGAGAGGGAGATGGAGAGCGCTCCCTCTTATCAGGCCCAACTGGTCTTTAGGTAAGCCCACTTTAAGTAAATCTACATCAAAATAGTTATTTTGTAAATATGACATTTAATAAGGTTGCTAACCCCCGACCATGTGTGCCGGCACAAGTGAAGAAGCCAGATGCCGACTCCTAATAAGCTAGCTAACTAGCTAGCTTAGTAAATGTTAGATGCTTTTGAGTCACAGACTCGATTAGCAAACACCATTGCTAGGTACCTATAAGTCTTTCCAGCACACAATCTCCGTCTGGACAACAAATTAGTGTTGAATTCGGGAAAGGGTCAGGTAACGTTAGTGTTAGTAGCCAGAGGGCTTCAGTGTTTGTACAGCTGCGAAACTAGCGGTTAACTGGCAGCTAATAAGGGGAAGCACTGGGTCTGTGCCTTTATTTAACATGACCCAGTATAAGAGTTTCTCATGGTTTGGTACTGGTTATAGGTTATTGTTGGTGTTGGTGTGGTGTTGGTGTTTGTACTGAAAGTAAAGCTAATGTCTGCCTCAGGGTGTGTCTGAGTTTAGTGCACCATCTCTGGAAAGCACAAGAGACTCCAGTTGTTTCTGTTATGACCCTCCAGTCTATAGCCCCCACCCCCACGTTCGGATTTGACTTTGCGTTCACAAAGTTGAATCCGAACAGAATTGCGACTCTCCTCTAGAGCTAGCTGTAGTTTGGCAGCTATGTGCGATCAAGCCTGGGCTGTCAGACTGAACTACATCTCTGTAAAGTAATCAATCAGCCATATAGGAGTTGGAAACAGCTAAAAGTAATGTGTCAGATAGTTTGTAATTTTAAAAACATATTTTCTTTGACCCACACTGATGCAAACATACAGTATCTCACAAAAGTGAGTACACCCCTCACATTTCTGCAAATATTTAATTATATCTTTTCATGGGACAACACTGAAGAAATGACACTTTGATACAATGTAAAGTAGTCAGTGTACAGCTTGTATAACAGTGTAAAGTTGCTGTCCCCTCAAAATAACTCAACACACAGCCATTGATGTCTAAACCACTGGCAACAAAAGTGAGTACACCCCTAGGTGAAAATGTCCAAATTGGGCCCAATTAGCCATTTTCCCTCCCTGGTGTCATGTGACTCGTTAGTGTTACAAGGTCTCAGGTGTGAATGGGGAGCAGGTGTGTTAAATTTGGTGTTATCGCTCACACTCTCTCATACTGGTCACTGGAAGTTCAACATGGAACCTCATGGCAAAGAACTCTCTGAGGATCTGAAAAAAAGAATTGTTGCTCTACATAAAGATGGCCTATGCTAAGAAGATTGCCAACACCCTGAAACTGAGCTGCAGCACGGTGGCCAAGACCATACAGTGGTTTAACAGGACAGGTTCCTCTCAGAACAGGCCTCGCCATGGTTGACCAAAGAAGTTGAGTGCACATGCTCAGCGTCATATCCAGAGGTTGTCTTTGGAAAATAGACGTATGAGTGCTGCCAGCATTGTTGCAGAGGTTGAAGGGGTGGGGGGTCAGCCTGTCAGTGCTCAGACCATACACCGCACACTGCATCATATTGGTCTGCATGGCTGTCATCCCAGAAGGAAGTCTCTTCTAAAGATGATGCACATGAAAGCCCGCAAACAGTTTGCTAAAGACAAGCAGACTAAGGACATGGATTACTAGAAACATGTCCTGTGGTCTGATGAGACCAAGATAAACTTATTTGGTTCAGATGGTGTCAAGCATGTGTGGTGGCAACCGAGTGAGGAGTACAAAGACAAGTGTGTCTTGCCTACAGTCAAGCATGGTGGTGGGAGTGTCATGGTCTGGGGCTGCATGAGTGCTGCTGGCACTGGGGAGCTACAGTTCATTGAGGGAACCATGAATGCCAACATGTACTGTGACATACTGAAGCAGAGCATGATCCCCTCCCTTCAGAAAATGGGCCGCAGGCCAGTATTCCAACATGTTAATGACCCCAAACACACCTCCAAGACAACCACTGCCTTGCTAAAGAAGCTGAGGGTAAAGGTGATGGACTGGCCAAGCATGTCTCCAGACCTAAACTCTACTGAGCATCTGTGGGGCGTCTTCAAATGGAAGGTGGAGGAGCGCAAGGTCTCTAACATTCCACCAGCCCCGTGATGTCATCATGGAGGAGTGGAAGAGGATTCCAGTGGCAACCTGTGAAGCTCTGGTGAACTCCACGCCCAAGAGGGTTAAGGCAGTGCTGGAAAATAATGGTGGCCACACAAAATATTGACACTTTGGGCCCAATTTGGACATTTTCACCTAGGGGTGTACTCACTTTTGTTGCCAGCGGTTTAGACATTAATGGCTGTGTGTTGAAATATTTTGAGGGGACAGTAAATTTACACTGTTATACAAGCTGTACACTGACTACTTTACATTGTATTGAAGTGTCATTTCTTCAGTGTTGTCCCATGAAAAGATATAATATATAATATAATATAATATTTGCAGAAATGTGAGGGGTGTACTCACTTTTGTGAGATACTGTACACTGCTAGTGATCATCTTACAACTTGGCTTACTTATGACTCCAGTGATGAGATAAATCCATGTCAAAACCAAGTTAAGTTTTAAGCGAAAATACTGATTGTGCAGTTCAGTGAAGGGTTCACAGTGATCTAGTTTAAATTACTATGCATCACAATTCATTTTTAATTGGAGATCCAGTATTTTTCTGATCAGGCATCTGACATGGAGTCTTATTAGATAGATGGAAATCAAACTTTACAGACTAAAAAATGTTCATTATTCTAATGTGCTTTATGTGTCTGTGTTTGAGGATAATAAATGAATAAAATACAGAAATATTAATGAGACTTTTTTGATATTTATTTTAGGTAAATTAATTGTTATATTAATCAAATGATTAAAAATAATCCTGAGATTAGTTGATAAATTAATAATAATAATAAAAAAAACATAAGGTGCAGCCCATCTCATATGGTTCTTTGATCTTCTCAGTGGCTCCCTGTGGCTTTGACAAAAAATTATATAGAAATGACAAAAAGTTTTCAACCATGGTGTTTTCAAACCGTTGTATACCTTGAAACTCGTAACCGGCCCATGCCTACAGTGTAGTGTTGTATATTACAGTAATATTGATCACTTTGTCTTGTTTCTGTTTTCTTTCCTTGGTTTGTCTATCTGTATATGTTTATTTGTGAAGTATGACAAAGACTTGAATTCTTTTAAAGGTGTATCATTGTGCCATATGTGTTCTTGTTTGTCTTCTTCTTTCAAACAGGATCTGTGTTCACCTCCACCATCCTCAGGTTGTCAAACTGCCGCTCTGTCCTGCCAGAGAGGTGTGTGTGACACATTAGAGTAGCACTGAATAGGGTCCGACCAATTAATCAGTTGGCCGAGTTTAATCAGCTGGTTATAACCAATTTTAGAATAACTGCTTGTGAGAATAATGTTATGTTAGAATTGTTTATATGCTGCTTGCCCCGTGCAACACAGTTCCTGCACTGATTAAAATGTCTAATTGATGGAATTTAAAGCATTATAAAACAATAAAATACTGTCCTCAATTCATACCTTGTCACAAGTGTTTGAACTATATTTAAGGGATGGAAAAATAAGTTATTTGTTTTTATGTTTTTTTTGTTGTTGTTGTTGTTGTTGTTTTTTTACAATTTAAAAATTTAATTGGCCAATATGTCTGTCAGTTTTTACTCCATAATATTAGTATCAGCCCCAAAAAATCCATGTCGGTCAGGCCCTAGTATTGAATCAGAGTAGCATTGTATATTAGAGTAGTATTGATTGCTTTTTGTTTTCTTTCCTGTGCTTATTGTGCATTCCTGGGTTTATGTAATAATAGTTGATATGCTAAATGGGTCTTACAGATTCAATTAACAAAATTCCAGAGTGGTGGGAAAAGTCATGTGTGACTTCAGACCTCAAAGTCCCTCCTCCCTTACCACTGGTGATAAGAGCAAAGAGCAGTGGCTTAACTGGGCTGTATTCTACATGGGTTTTGAGGTCAAAGGGGCCTGATATTGGTGTAAACTTATTGTTTCATTCTTCAGCTCCATTTTATATATTCACACACGTTTGTTTTGTCTCTGCTCCAAACCATGGATGTATTATGGTCTAAATGCACACCACTGTCAGAGCGTCTTGTTCCCATGACAACTGACCGGAGAAAGACACATGGCGCGTCATGTTTATGGGCTTCAACTGTGGCTGTGGCCACACCAAGCAGCTGGAGCGGATCCAGGTTCGGTCACGTTCAGATTACCGGTAGTGTCGGTTCTTGTGACAACCCTAGTCTCAAGTCTGAGATCATGATAGCGCCATGTTACAGCAGACAGTGCTTGTTTACCTGCTGTGGCCGTGCTGCTGCTCGGACCCGTGTTGTCACTGGCCTGGCTGCTCCCACCACGACAGAAGAGATCTGTCAGTTTTGTGCATTTGGCCGCATCCTCAATTAACTTTTTTTTTTCTTTTTTGCCCTACGGTTATCTGCACCACACATCTCTTTTTCTGGTGGCTTCTTTCTTTTCAGCATCTTTGCAAATCTCCTCTACCTTGCTTGCTTTTTTCTTTCTTTTTTTCCAGAAAAATAACGGTCACCGTCTGAGCGGCTGAGCCAATCACATTCAATATTCAAATTGGGAGGGGCTGCTCGTATCCCCCCTTATATGCAACAAAATGCAGTGACCCAGTCTGACGTTACACTCCGTGCTACCTGCCGCTGCGAGGGTCAGCCGTGGCAACATTACATTAAAAAAAAAAAAAAAAAAAAAAAAAAGTTTGACCACAAGAGGGCCCATGGGTTTACAAAACCCACCAACCCTACGTCATCTACGCCACTGGCAAAGAGCCAGGAGAATGCCACCAGAATTGGTAAGTTTGGTATGCAGGGGATAAAAAGGTTAAAGAGACACTTATTTATTGGCGCTTTCATCACCACAGGACTGGGGAGATGGCAGACATCTCTACAGCTGATATCTCCAAAACTCTGCAACTCACACCAAAAACATCTACATGGATAAACATCACTACAGGCTGGATTTTTTAAATTTATTTATTTATTTTTTTTGTTACTAATGGTTTGGGGTGAACGGTCCTTTTTAAGATGTAAATACTAATTTTGATCTCAACTGCAGAAGTTAATTTTTGACACCACAAACATCAGAATTTGTCTCTAAGTTTTAACCAGACTTCAGTGTTTCTGTTGTCACCGTATCATTGGCAATCATTGGTGTCAAAAAGACTCAGTACTACTCTGATAAAGACATGCTAGTTTGATTTTTTCAATTCTTTTCTTCAGTTCATAACAGAGAATTCACAGGCCAGACCAGTAACATCCAACAGCTGCCATAGTTCAGCTCCAGCCTGGCAACCTGGCAAAATGGATTCCTCTCAATGTACGAGAAATGACATAGTGATGATATGGCATAAATGAAAAATTCAAGCATCGAGGGCCAACTTATACAGAATGTAAGTATCCTTTACAGATAGTTTCTGAACTTCAGCTCACTAGTCCTTTAAACCCCTTACTTACCATAAAGTCAAGGTAGAGTAGCCAAAAACTGTACTCAACATGAATTAATTATTGTTTTTTTTTTTTTTGTTTGTTTTTTTAAATCTTCTCAAGCATCGAGTTGGGAGCAGGAATTTAAGGCCAGACCAGCTACAAACTGCAATCAAGGCCTAACCTCTACACAGCGTAAGTATATAGTTTATACGTAAGTTTATAGGTTGTTCATATATTAACTAGGGGTGTGTATCTCACTGACTGAGATGATTCGATACGTATCTCGATACATGTTCAACGATATGATATATTTTCTAAATCTTTAAGTGGCCAACGATTCGGTTTGATACGATTCAGCTCTGTCATGATACGATACAATACAAGTGTCAGTCTTTACATTTTGATTCAATAATGCTACATTTGTAGAGTGCTGTTAGTTGCCAAAAAATCCTGATAGTTTTACTAAATATAGTAACAGTAGAGACAGAGAGGGAGACTTTACAGTGATGTTTATATCTTATTATGAGTCTCATGTGTAAATGAGATGAGATAAATGAGAAACTTAAAAACTGTTTAAAATATCAGTATTTTTGCAGTAAGATGATCTGCTGCTCTGTTTCATACGAAGAGTGCTGTGGTTTGGATTAGCGTGGAGGAACAGTGATGCTCTGTGTTACCTGTTCTCACAGTGACATGACGTCTCTGTGGCTCAGACTCATGTCTCTGTAGTGGTGAAAGATCAGGGTCATTTATATCGCCCGGATTGGCGTTACCAGGGCCCAACCCTGGAGCCAGGCTCTTGTTTCAAGTGAGGGGACAATGGAGCGTGAGATGGGCTGGAGAATCGGAGCAGCAGGAGTGGTATTGCCTTCGCTTTACCACACTGTTGTGATGAAAAGATAGCTTAGCCAGAAGGCGAAGCTCTCGATTTACCAGTCAATCTTCGTTCCTCCTCTTACCTATGGTCATGAAGGGTGGGTCATGACCGAAAGAGTGAGATTGTGGATACAAGTGGCCGAAATGGGTTTCCCAGAAAGCATCTTTTGTTTTTCTTTTCAGTTTTCTTCAGCCTTTAGTCATCTTCCTCCTCTTCATCATCATCATCATCATTATTCATAGCCAGATCTTTAAGGGCTTGGTAGATCTGATACTGGCTTTGAACACTGTTTTTTTCACCTTAGACTCTTTTCCACTCAGAATAAAGGACTTTCCAGCCAATCAGAATTGGCTTTCTTGCCATGAATGTATACTCATACAAGGAATTTTACTGTTTTTTTTCTTCAATAGATATAACAGATAACAAAAAAGCTGAACAAATACAGATAAAGAAGTATTATGCACACAAGTATGTGGGAAAAATTGGTATATATATAAAAAGCACCAGTGACCAAGAACATAAATAAGTCTATATACAATACCAATGTACAATATACAATGACAATACAATCTCTCAAACAAGGGGACATATCTGAGAGCGTGACAGGTGAAGTGAAAACACCACATCACTTTACCTATTTGAGAAGCTTATAATCATTTTCTGCTGCTAGAGGTCTCTCAATAAAAACAAGAGTTTGATGATGTTGTGAAGCTGTGTGGGATCATGGGAGTTAATATCTTCATTGTAAACAAACTAACAATCAAATCAAATTAAATCAAAATCTTTGTGTAATATTGCACAGGGTATGTGGCTGACTTAATGGACCTCATCTTTGAGAAAGTCTTTCTGGACCTGGCAACAGAAATGAATGAAGATCCAGAGGACCTGAGTGCACAGTATGAGCTACCAGACAAAGAGAAGGTCATTGTCAATGTGTGTCCTGTTTCAACCAAGGGGAGGTCTGAATCCAACATAGAGGCCCTTGAAATCAGGAAACATGGTGCAAATCTGAGGAACCAGACAGGCTTTGACGAGAAGTGACGAGGAAGCCCCAGCACCAGCTCACATTTTGATAGGCTGATACCTGTAATGACTGAAACAAGTGGAGAAGATGTCCAGTTAGCAGTTTAGCCTTGCAAACATCAATCTTTGGTGTGTCAGAGTTTTTTTTTTCATATGGATTCAGGGAATCTTTCCGTTTTTACCATCATGGATGATAGGTACACCATGTTATATATTATGATATATACATGTGATTCAATAAATGCTTCACAGTATGTGTAAAAATGGTCTCCTGTGAAGTCATGTTTAATATGAACAGTATTTGCTTATTTTGGGATGTGGTGGTTATCAGAAAGGGGTGTAATATGGGACCTTTATGTCTGAGTGTTTTCTTTAATGATTAGAGAAGCTGCCACAGACATTTCCCTGCGAGTAGCTCCTGTACCAAGTGCGTAATTGTGCACCACTTCTCTCCTGTGGAAAAGACACCTCCACCCATGATTCATGCGCTATTAATCATAAAGTTCACTTTTATTATCTGGCCCACCTGCATCACAGACCTGCAATTAACTGAGATTTTGACTCAGGAAATAGATTAAATATGAAACTTGGGAGTGATGCACTTTAGTTTAATCTGTTGATTGTTTTCACTCTGGCATGAAACTGCAATCATGTTCTGACCTATCAGATCAGTTTCATCAGATGCAGCGTCTAACCAGTAACTAAGGGGTCAACCGATTGAAGTGACGTGATTGCCTTTTGTAAAAAACACGTGTTGTGATTGGTTGTTGTAAAATCCCCCTGCATTGTGACTGGCTGTTGTAAAAATTCCCCTTTTTAGTGATGTTCCAAAACCATCTGTGCTGCGATTAGCTGTTGTAAAAACCATCTATGTTATGATTGGCTGCTATAAAACCAACCGTGCTGTGATTGACTGTTGTGAAATCCCCCTGTTTTGTGATTGGCTGTTTTGATTGTTAAAATATGCTAATTCTAATGTTGCTGTTTTTCAATTCTGGCAATACTGCCCACAAGTCAAACATGAAAACAAAATGAAAATTCTGTCTTACAGCAACTCTGAAGGGACAAATTACCTGAAATAAAGAAGGCTTTTAAATCACAATGTTACAAAGGCTCAGTGGGCAATGACTGTTTGCCATTGGCAGTGGAATCATTCACTGGCCCAACCCTGTTTATGGAACTAGGTTGTTGCACAGGAGCATTATAAGAAATATGGGGCCTAAGGACAAACAGATGAAAAGTATGTGTCCATATACATACATTATTAAACCCCAAGCTTCAGCAGTATATGACATGATGTACAGATGTTCATTGATCTAACAGTACATGAATGTAATGGCAGCTGTCTCACAGCAGCTTGTCCTCCTTGTGTCCAAGAGTTGCAGTGACACAGTAGGGAACCACAGCCACAGTAGCCAGAGGCACTGTGGCACTTTTACAGAAGGACAGCAGATAGAACAGAGCTCCGCTGTGGACAGATGGCCGGAAAGCAGAGTCAAACAACTGCAGCAGCACCAGTGTTGCACTCAAACAAATCAGCCTGTAGATGGCACTCTCAGTCCGCCTGGCAGATGCCACTCTGTTGGTGTGAGCATGCAGAGGATAGTGCAGCCCCAAGCCCAGGCCCAGCAGCGTTCCGGTATTTCTGAACAGGCTGGCTAACGGGCTGGTGTCTGCGCTGACCCACTCTGCTCGCTGGCACCAGCACCGTGCTTTCTCCACACTCCAGAGGAGATCCACGCCCACCAGCTGGAGGCACAAGTACAAGAGGAGAGCCAGGGAGAGGAGAAGCAGGGAGGTGAGCAAGTAAGAACACAGGCCAGCTTCTGAGATCTGCTGGGTCCGACTCAGAGATTCTGCAACCAGGATACCTGAGGGAAAAAAGACTTTTTAAATTTTTAGTCTGTTATGGTGTTATAGTGTACTATGCAATAACATTCAAACACTTTATTATTACACTTTTTTATGACCTTTTAAGTTAAAAACACAGGATGCGGCCACCATGACAAAAACACAACCAATGACGACTGAATGAATGAATATAATTATAGTGATCTTGATTTGATCTTTTATTGGATCACCTGATTGTCTATTTTTGTTTTTATTGTAGTTCCTTTTAGTTCTAAGCTAGTCTTTATAGTAGGGGGGTCACAATTTCAACATTAAATCGAAAATCGATCAAAATGAGCTTTCATTTTCAGGAATTGAATAAATAAAGGCTGAAACTGCAATTCTACAGTTTTTTTTTTTTCGCCACCCCTGTCTACTTCGGGCATCCAAAGAAACAAACAACACTTTGAAGACGTAATTGTAACTCACCCACTGTTATATCAAACTTAATACCGTCACATTTTTGTTTGTTTGTTTTTAAGAAGAATTTGAAAATTTAAATGACAGTTTTCAGGGCATAGACCCAATGATCTGTTGATCCTTACAAAAATGATATGCCTATTCAAATTGGAAAAAAAAGATTTTATTAAATGAATAAAGGAAGAAATTTAGGAAGCATATTTAAATTCAGAGAGACAGGGTGCCCCAGCACTCAAGATGTTGCTTCAAATTAGATAACAGGGTTTGATAATTAGCCTTATAAAGACCTGTGATCATGTGAAACCCATATACCTAGATATCCCAATTTTTTAGGGCTGATTTCAAAAGGAACTAACCCAAATTATGTCTTTAATAAACTGTTATTCAACTGTTTATTTCAGATTCATTTGAACTAATGTATTTATTCTTTCCCAACTTTTAACATGGCTTGAGGGCAGCATTATGTGCTCTCTCCATACCTATGACAACTCCTGCGATGACCTGATGTGGGAAATGAGCAGCGACAAAAACCCTGGAGAGGCACACACACACCTGCACGCACCAGAACAGCATCCACAGTGAGACACGCATACACCTGGAGGACAGATACAAATGTGATAACTCTGACTTCATCCAGTGCACAGAGGTGTTACACAGTAAATAAAGGTGAGGCTGATCTTACCATTTCCTGATTTGATGTCCTTCTGTCTTCAGCACTGTGGCGAGGAGTGATGACATCATGGTGTAGTAGACTGCTGCAGTTCCCATGGCATGACCTGACGGACTGCCTGTCACAGGACAGAGTCAATTTGTAAGAGACAGACCAAAGATGATGCTGAATTAACTCACATGTCACTCTGAAGGTGTGGTCGTACCTGGGCCAGTCTCACAGGTCATGGGGAACTGCTCTATCATTGGTTGAGAGGAGTTGCCATAGTAATCTGTCTCCTGAACCCACCAATAGGGACGCTCTCCAAATAGAAGCCATTTGAGCATCAGATTGACCCAGTCTCCCACTACTGCCACCCACACCAGCTTAATGCCTTCAGCTTGCTGTACATGGAACCATATGGGGAACAACAGGAAGAAGGTGTTTTGTAGGTCCGTTGCCATGGAGACTGACAGGAAGTAGACCTGGCTATGGCTGAAGTGGGTCTGCAGGTAGTATGTACTGCTCACTCCGGAGCTGTGGAGCAAATCCATTACCACTGCAAGACAGGAGGTTGGAGGTGTTATTATCTGTATTTGTGAATTCATTAATATTGCTGAAACAGAAAACAGAGCGTGTGTTTGTCCTAAAGTTATGTGTATGTCGGGTGTCATGTGTCGGATGGCATGTAAGGGCTGTTGCTGTGTTTCTTCAGCTATGCTCTCGCATCTAACATTGCCCAGATCTTTTGCATATCCTTCCATATCATGCCTATAGAGCAAGAGCACTAGAGACTTTGCCAGCCTAAATTTAAGGTTTAGCTTTCCGCTAACCTGAATGGGGATTAAATGATTTAATCATGCAGCTCTTCTAGTTACTGGACAGAATTGGTCAAATTCTGATATAATCATTTTGTGTCACTCATGACGCTCAATAAAATGTATTCATATGTTTTATGGCTGATTCCTTCACAATGTAAGCATATGAGAAACTTGATTTTGGGCCGCCGTACATCATATGGATATGTTCATTACACAGTGAACATATGCACTTCTTGGAGGCTTGGTTGTAACAAGTTCAGCTAAATCAGAACTTTCTGGGTTGAAAACTCAGCTGTGTGTTAACTTGGACTCAGCTGCATCAGAACAGCTGTAGCTTAACATCAACATCATCAGATACACGTAAGTTACTTTATCCACCTTATATTTCTCAGCAACAACAAAGTGGTGCCCAGCAATATTTTGCTGTTAAACTTCCTTTCTACCCTGAAAAAGTTTTACTTTCAGTACATTTTCTTGATAATTTAGCAACCCCACTGGAACAGCATACAGTATGCCTACTCTAGTTGTATGCTGTATTATGCCAATAAATGTATCAGTCCATACATTACATTTATGGATATGAAGGAGTATTTAATTTGTGCATTGACATAGTTGGCTTACTGCCCTTTACACTTGGCAAGCTGAGCAGAGGCAGATGTGATACCTTTAAAAGGTGGTCAATTTGCCAACACTGAGCAATATATTAGTTTAAAACTTACAATATAATGCCGGCAAAAGATCATATGTAGTAAAAGATGTGCACTTCTTGAAATTAATGAAATGATCATCTGAGCTGTAATAATCTGCCTTTAAGCATGACTTACAATATTAGTTAAACCAGGTGCACCGCAGGTTTAATTTAAAGGTGCTACAAGCAGTTCTGGAGAAAAAAGTTAATTGTTGAGTCCCAGTCATCAAATACTGAAACTTTGGGTTGGTGGATTGACCAGGATTCACCAGGATTTAAACCTCAGTTGCACCAGGTGGGCAGAGGGTTAGTGTTAAACCTCTATTAAACCAGAGGGTTGTATTATGAAGCAAGCTCAACATAGCCAGGCTTTCCTTGTGTTAGCTGGCTTGATAAAGCCTAAAACCCCAGTCACAGATAATGAATGTCACAACATTTATCAGCTTTCTTTGTTAGCAGGTTTTCTTCTTCAGACTCTGTGTGTTTACATAAAACAAGTGCTTGATGGATCATTTCATTCTTTTTCTGCACAAAACAGACCAAACATCACCTACTTCAGTCAAGATGAACAGGTTGTTATGATGGAGAGCTACGAAGAATATAAAAAAATATTATGGCAGAAATTAACACTGTTGCTACAAATAAGGCAAGAGAGAAATGCTGGCAGACAATTATTAAATGTGTAACTGCATAAGTTCATATATTTCTTCCATCACTCAATGCACTCTGTGGATCTCATTCACGAACAATGTGTATGCACAGATTTGTGCTTAAACCGTGCATACGAATGTTTTAGGCATCAACATTTTCTTACCTGAATTTAGAAGTGACTTGGACCATGTGTACACACAAATGATGACAGCCTGGCTGTCTTAGAAAATGTTGAAAGACACCTTTTAACTAAATGTAAAGCATATCAAACCCACATTCATTAAAAAAAAAAAAAAAAAAAAAAAAACTTTTAATAGAAGTCTTGGAAGTGTTTTAAAGTTGATTTATTTTATTTAATTTTCCTTGTTTTTAGGATTTTATCATAAGTGTCATGATCATCTGCTTTGTGCTAGGGTCTTTTATTGCACTTTATGAACGTACTGTGCTAGTTTATTTATTATTATCATTGTTATCATTTATTATTATCATCATCGTCACTGGGTAAAAGTCTTTGCTGGACGGCATCACTTTCACCTTCATTTTTTTTATCCCACTCATGAACATTTCCAATAATTTTGGTGAGTCTCTGATCTTGGGCTGACAGATCAGGTGCTCTTTCTCCTCCACCTGTTTCCATATTTTATTTCTGGTCTATTTTACTTTTTAACTCATCGACTTAAATATCAAACTATTTCTTTTTCATCTGAGACACAGTCCGTTTCGATTATTGCAACCCAAGGAGTTTTTCATGAGTCCCAAAAGTATCTTTTCTGTCCTCCTCCGTGGACATGGGCAGTGTAGCGGTGTGTCCACAGTACAGACTGAATGGGAGCAGGCAGTGCTCAGCGCTGGTTAAAGTAGGTAAAGGAAACATTTCCTAATTGTTTCACAGCGGTTAAGCTCTGAACACAATAAATACACCCACACAGCGCAGCAACGCATGGTTCACTGCCTCCACCATGCTACTTTCTTATGCAAACATATTTTCTTAGAAAAGGGGGGGGTGTCAGTATGCAGATTGCAGGCAGCAGGTACGAGCCTGACATTTAGAATGATTCTGATTCACTAACATGTGCACAGTGGTACGAACAAACTGGGCTGGTGCGCATGTTTGATGAATCAGACAGTGACTTTGTAGGAACTTATTTTGTGGGCACAGTACAAACATTTCTACACACGATAGTGAATGAGGTCCGTTGTCTGCAGACCTAAGACAAAAGCATAACTGCATTTTTTTGCATCACCATCTAAGCAATACTGTAATTACATGGCTTTGGTTACATTACTACAACAGGTTTGTATGTAACATACTCACTCAGCTGAGAATTTATATCACTCATATAGATTATTAGGAAAACATTACACTGAACATAACTTCCTTTGGAGCAGGTTAGGTGTTCAGCATAAGTTACCATGGAGATCTATCCAGGTAAAAAGAGAGCCACCTTCAGGACTTTAGGCTCAGCATACCTCACTAATCTATTAACTCTCACTTCGTGCACCAGGACACATCAATGTGTTTTAAAAGGCCACTGGTCCACACAGATTCTAAAAACCTTACACCACAGTTATGCTAAGACCAGAGCAACAGTATCCTGGTAAGACAATAACTTGTCAGTTTTACCAAACATATAATTAGTATAACTAGACAGAATCATACTTACACTTTTGTAATGAGATCCCAGTTAGTACATCGCTGTCTTGACAGATTCAGTTTGGATGTTGGCTGCACCAAAAACAAGTCAGTCCTTAAGTGCTGCTATAAATGGTAGCTTAACCAGTGCAGTCAGGGTATGTGTATCAGTCAGTCCTGTTTTAAGTGGTCTCGTAGGTGTCTGCAGAGATGCCTGTTGAGATGCCCTAAAGTGTTGTGTAAGTTTAAAGCCTGTGTGTATCTGGTTTTTAATGTGATGTAGTATTTGTTAAGTGTTTGGAAAAGTTAAAAACAGCAGTGCAGGTTTTGTTTGTGTCTGTGATGGAGAAGTGGGTTGTGAGTGTGTGTGGCTGTGTTCTGCTAGCTGGACACAGCGTCTCTTTTATATTGAGACAGATCTGGTCCTCAGGCTTGGACTTTGGACTGGAGTGAGAGAGAGAGAGAGAGAGACAACAACAGGGCAGGGGGCAGAGAGAGACAGGGAAAGAACAGGCTTGATATGATGACATAGATAAACATGGTTTTAGACAAAAGAAACTTAAGATCAGCTACTGTAGTGAGGCACAGCAGATATGTCGAACTTTAGATACCCAAATGTTGTGGTTGAGTGCTGTTTTATTTACCCTTTCCAAGAGTACAAAAGTGTAAAAATGGTGTGCGTGTGTGTGTTTGTCTGCTCTAACATCATCTGTAATCAGCTTTTGCATGTCCAGCTAACTAGTTCACCACCAACATACTGTTACTACCAACGCAATCATCATTCACTAAGTAGGTTTCTTTAGTTTGTGTGTTACAGGTTACATACACCATTGAACACATCAGACATCTTGGGACTGACTGCTCCTACCTGTACAAATATGATACATTAGGATAAACTGTCAAATGTATGATTCAAAACCAACTTTTTGTACAAAACACTGTATAATTCATTAATTCAACTCATCATTTCAAGTCAAAAGAGGGGAAGTTAGAAAATTAGAAAGTTCTTAAGTGTTCTGTCTCTGCCTGGACTGGGAGCTCAGAGCAATGGGGTGATCGAGCACAGCGTGCAAGACCAGGAGGCCAGTGTGACAACAGGGAATACAGTACTGACTGGCTTATAGCAGTTCTGACCAGAACTCTGACTCTGGGGACAGGAGAGGTGTGAAGCAGTAGAGGAGCAAGAGGTAGGTCAGACATCAACAGTCTGCAGAGTCTGAATATTTTCACATCTAATTCAGTGAATTAAAATATTTATTTTAAACTAGAGTTCATGGTTGGTGGAACAGTGAAAAGACAAACCAAGATGGTTTTGTTGAGGTTTTTTTATGTGGAGTTTGAATTAAATGTATTTCATAATGAGTTAACATGGCAATCAAGCTAGTCTTAGTATGGTAAAAGAGAGAAACTTGAATTCAAAACTTGAAGATCTACAGTTGTATTTTTCTGTTTAAGAAGGGAAATAGGTGTAAGAATATTTCCTTTTGTTTTTTTCATTTTAGTGAAAAAGCTAAGAGAGTTTGTGTAACAGTTACCTCACTGTTTGCACACATCTCTTATTATAGGGGATTAGAAGTGGCATTATAAGATAGGATGGGCTGAGGCCAGCTGATTGGCATACTAACATCAGGCAATATCTCTGCAACAGAACACATGGACATCTATGACATAATGTTGAAACTATTATTTCTTCACATTCTGTTGATAATTTTAGTATTTATTAATGTTTTAAAATAAAATTCTTACATACTGCACCTTTAAAAAAGATCAAATGAATACAGGCAAGTGAACCTATCAGAAAACAGAACAAGAGGAGGTTAAAAGTGAGGTTGCTTTTTGAAAAATAGTGCATTTTTCATGTTGACCAGCACTGCATGTGACACTGTTCCATTTCCCAGCCACAATTTTCCACTGTGACACAGGATTGGGTCATGTCGTGATTCACCACATGGCTGAGGAGGAACACACATACGCATGCATGTCCACGTGTAAACACATCTGCTGGTCTGCAAACACACATGCATGGACACACACAGACTGTGTTTGACAGAGCATCCTCTGCACATTCCCTCTCCACTCCACCACTCCTTGACACCCCAGCAGTCTTTTATTTTTTGTCTCTCTTCTATTTCAAAATCACCCTCAGGTCTTTCTTCTCTTTACAGCTCTTAAATTTCACTCTCTTCTATTGTAACTTCTTTCCACTATGTGTCAATGTACCAAACTCCCAGCTTTCCCTCCATCAAACCTTAAAGGAACAGAGATGTCTACTACAAACAGAGATGGATGGGTTAGAGAGGTATGTTGAGACTAAATGCAGAGTATTCCCTGTCATAAAGATGGCTTTCTTTACACTTGGCTAGATCACCACAAGATCTGACTAGATCACCAACGAGTGATGGAATATTATGAGAATTACTATAGACAACACACTTGTACAAACCACAAACCTCAACAGGACACTCCAGTACTACTCCTTCTGCCCAAGCAGACCATTTTGCCACCGAATTAGACCAGAACCAATCTTTTATGAAAACAATCATAACAATACTCTTTTTATATATAAGAGTAAGATGCTACAGTAAATTATTGGTTCTGTGTTATCATAGAGAATATTTAAATCCCTTCATGCTTTATTTAGCTATGGCTATTAGGGAGAACAGTGAGCCCCCTGAACTGACACAAGTGTGCCAGTGGATTGGGATGAGATTGATGATGGGATATCATACCAGTTAGGGGTGTAACGATTCACTCATGCGCCCGATGCATCAGACTTTAATGTGTTAGATACAAGTGCATCGGTTCAGACGGCCCTGCATCAGTAAAAAGCTGAATGAATCGGAAACAAATCGATGCAGCACTAGCATATCGATACATTTCATTGGGATGCGCATACGTTTAAGTTTGGCATCAGGGAGCTGCCACTGTTAACTTTCCTCCGTCTTCTCTCTCCTGCTGTCTCTGCCTGCACCGCTCTCACTGGACGCTCACAAAACAAGCGCTCCCTCCTCCCTCTCCTGTGTCTCCTCTTCATTTACTTAAACCAGGCCATGCTGAAAACAGCGACAGAAGTGACATTGTACCATGTCGCACCACTAAACTTTCATAACGCTTAAGTGTAGAATAAGTTTGGATTTTATAAGAAAGATGAGAAACGCTGCTGCAGATCATTTATGTAAAACGTGTCAGACAGCGGAGTACAGATGCCCCGAGTCTGACCCACAGAGACGTCATGTGACTGTGAGAGCAGGTAACACAGAGCATCACTGTTCCTCCACACTAATCAAAACCACAGCACTCTTCATATGAAACAGAGCAGCAGATCATCTTACTGCAAAAATACTGATATTTTAAATAGTTTTAAATTTTCTCATTTATCTCATCTCATTTACACAAGAGACTCATAATAAGCAGTGTTGGGACTAACTGTAACGCCATTATTTTTTGCAGTAACTAGTAATCTAACGCATTATTTTTTAAATTCAGTAACTCAGTTAACGTTACTACATGATGCGTTACTCTGTTATTTTACGTTATTTTTCAAGAGTACCCGCCTGCAGGGAAGATGGCGGACAAGGGCGCTGCCATAGCTCTACTCCATACCGGAAGTCCAAACCGGAAGTTGGTCTTTTTTTTTTTTTTTTAAACTTTATTTAACGTATATAAAACAAGACTGTTAATGAGATTATTCACACAACAATTCAACATAATAATCAAGCGCCAATAGTGGAAATATTAGCCTTTATACAGTATGTAAAACTGAGGTGTTAGCAAGTAGAAGCCTAAAATAATTACTAAGTGATAATGTTAATGTTTCATTGATTTACAATTAATATTAAGACGTTATTAAACAATGTGAATAATATGTGCGTGTGTGTGTGTGGGAGGGGGGTTCTCACATCATTCACGCTAGAACTGAACAATAATCACCTTCACATTAGCGTGGTTAATGTAACTGTTATTTATGTTGAGTGTTAAAAAGGAGGCCAGCACTGTAAATCATTAGTGGTAATACAGTGTAAAGACTATTGCCCAGATATTATGCAGGATCTTGTTTGCAGGAAGCTGGCATGCTCTCCCTACCTTTCTTGTATATGGCCCAGCCTGCCCACCAGAAGATTCCTTCATTAAACACAGGACACACTCCCCACACATTCTTTGCTCAAAAGCATAGGAGAAAAGCTTAGCTAAATGATTTCAATCCTGCTGGACGTTTCCTCACCCACTAGGGATCTTCCAGGATGAGAGAGGGGCATCATGAGCAACACAGTGGCCCCAGACAAGTGTGACTGCAACAGAACAGGGAGTTCCTGGGTCTGGAGAGGTGTTCATTTACAGGTTTAACTATTAAATTAATGCAATAATTAGATTTTCCTATTGTCAGATTGTGAGTATTCTATTAATTCTATTAATAATTAATAATTAATTTCTGGAATACAGTTAAACACATTACATTATGCTGACAACATTAAGAATTTGACTTGGACTTCTCTTTTTTGTGATAAGTTTTAATGCGTTCCATCTCCAAATCTTCCAAAATAGAAAAACAAACATACAAAGAAATAAAATCAAAAACAGGGGAAAAGTATGAACAACAATGGAGATGAGCAAATGAAACAGAACATGAAACAATGAAAAAACAAAACAAAACAATTAACAATAAAACAAAAGTTAAATCAAGGTCCCACTGGCCATCATGATTTCTGCCAGCAGTCGGGTCATGCCTTGTTCTTCCAAGTTTTTGATCAGCATCTGAAACAGTTAAATGATCCAATCATACCTTGTGGTGCTCTAGAGAGTGCACTGTTTTGTTTATATGCTTTCCAAAGGAATAAAATATTGACCACAATAACCCCAAAATTTCCTTTCCTTTCCCAAGCAAGCTAGATTGACCATCTTACCTCTGGGAGCATAACATCGAAGACAAAATCCAGGAGTCTTATCTCCCCTCTTTATTTGCGCTCCTACACCTGTGACCTCCTCAATGACCCTCAGTAGCTCAAAGATCTATTGAAAAGAAAAGTACAAATCAATAAATTCTTCTTTTATATTTTACATCTATGAGAAAACACACACACAACTGATGACATTTTCATTTACACGCTGGTCACTAAAGTTCAGGGTCCTCAGTTTCAAGTGTTGTTTCAGATTAACTGAAGTGGATGGGTTCTGCCATAGGAACATCCTATTGGAACGGATCGTTCCATTCATCAGATCATCGTGTAAGCTCTGAAACCAAAGGGTAAAGAGTGAACATGTAATCACTGATAGAGAATGTAATTACCAACAACACAGTCTATTTGAATGTTACCTTGATCTCCCTCCCCCTCCTTGCTCAACAGCATCCATTATCCTGCAAAGATGAAAAAAAAAATGAGGACTGCCAGCAGCTACTGCAAAATCATTTATCAGTAAGCATCTCCAGATTATAGAAAGGAAGTTACCTCCACCTGAAGTTCACCTGACTTTTTGTGATAAAAATATTGTAATGTAATGTAATGTAGATTGTAATGCTTGTGGGTCAAAACTGTTATATTCTTTACAAAACTTTAAATTCTTTTGGGAACATTATGTTGTCTTTATAGGACATGGTTTTAGAGAGCAGACTTTTTTTTTAACACTACCTGTGAAAACAGCTAATATTTGGGGTTAATAATTCTCCCCAAGCTGGCATTTTCTCATAGGGTTTAAATAAATTTTCATTAAGCCTTTCTTTGAAAAGTGCAGGCTTAGTATGTCAGTGTTCATCTTTATTTTTGTGTGACACTACATACAGATATTTAAGTAGTAGTACCTTGGTCTGTCATTCATATCTGTGTATCCACAGTTGACTGAGATGTTTATGGCACTTTCCGGCACATTTCCTTGCACATTTGGCACTGCACCCATTCCAGAGACGCAGCATCTGGGTATAACAGTCTAACTGCATAAAAGACGTTAACATTTTATGTTTGAAATTAAACACATACACTATCCAATTGTTATCCTTGTACAGTGCATGTGAAAGCATTTTCACAAATACAAAAGATATTCACTTTCTTAAAAACAGTGAATAGGCCTTGAAGTGTTCAGTTCTTAAATTAACTTTTAAACCCATCTCTGTCCTGTGTTTTGTGATGTCTGGAAAACACAGAACAACTTTAGGTCAGCCATGCGCAGTCGTTCGTTATCAGAGGCCGTCTCTGCCGTGGTTGCCTGAGTAAGTCAATTTGTAGAATTAGATCCATGCCTATCTGGCAAACATGTCATGAAAATTGTAATCCAGATAATCTAGCATCAAGGACTCTAAAGACAACCGTGTGTTAAACTGCACTTTAAAGCAGTGCAACTCAATATAACACTGATTAAATTATGGCAAGCTTATACATGCAAAAACACATTATCATTCAACAAATAAAAATGATATGATCTCAGACAGATATTTATCATCATACCCTGGAAATGCACTGCATTTGCGGAGTGGTTTTCAAGGTGCCTCTGGATCACACTGTCAGTTTTACTAATGAATTTGGGACAGAGAGGACACCCAAACTCAGAGGACGACAAGACTGTGCCCTCCAGACTGGAGTCTTTGGTTAAATGGAGGGGTGCATCTGAAAAAGGAGATATCAAACAACATTGATATCTAGAAAACTTTACAGATCATAAGGTTAACACCACATGTGCTTCTTTTTGCTTATAATGTCCTCTCCTTCAGCGCTCACATTCTCACTACACGATGTCCTGCTATCAATAAACGCAGGTGGCGATGTTGCACACTTTCTTTAGCTAAGCTAACATTAGCCTGGACCATTGAGTCGAGCGGAGAAACAACCTTCCCAACTTATGTTACTCTAATTCTTTGATACATTACATTTGTAGATAGCATAGAATTGTATCTTAGATAACACGCTGTACTTTTTAGATAGAGGATAATTAACACTCTTTCGCTTACCTTTCTATGTCTTCGTATCTTTGTATCTACCGTCTGGATGTTCCGTGATGATGGAGTGCCTTATAAGCAACAAGATACACGAAGTCACATCCACTATGATGTCACATCCAAGATGGCGGCGCACAGCGGTGCAGCGGCTTCTCGAGCTCCCGGGACCAAGTCTTATTTTAAAAACCTCTGTGGCCGTCTTTGGCACTAGTTTAGTGCAAAACTCGCAGGCGAAGTACAGCACAACCGAACTGTTAGCCATCAGAGGAAGTTCGGTGATCACAATCTCACCGCCCGGCTAAAGGCTAACAGACCGCCGATTCCAACTCTCTTTCTGGCCAACATCTGCTCTCTGGACAACAAGGTGGACCTGTTACGTCTGAGGCTGAGTGCTTCTACGGAGATGAGGAACTGTGCTGTTCTTTGCCTCACGGAAACCTGGCTTAACAACAACATGCCAGACTCAGCCTACCAGATCGACGGACTACAGCTCTTCCGAGCGGACCGCGACCACCGTTCGGGTAAAACACGGGGAGGAGGACTCTGTATCTACATGAACGAGCGCTGGAGTATGAACTGGTAAAAAGCCACTGCTCCGAGGCGATAGAACTCATGACTGTGAGATGTCGGCCGTACTATCTGCCACGGGAGTTTACCGCGGTGTTCGTCACCAATGTTTACATCCCGCCGGGTGCTAATGCTAATGCTAACGAAGCACTACAGGAGCTACACGACACCATTAGCTCACTGCAGACGAGGCATCCGGAGGTGTTTTACGTGATTGCAGGGGACTTCAATCACGTGAAACTGACGGACACTCTGCCCAGTTTCTACCAGCACGTCACCATCCCCACGCGTGGAAACAACACTCTGGACTGCGTGTACAGTAACATCCGCGGTGCGTACAGAGCTCTTCCTCGCCCCCACCTTGGCCTATCCGACCACATCTCCATCCTGCTGGCGCCAACATACCGCCCCCTGCTGAGACAGACCAGGCCAACCAAGAAGACAGTCACTGTGTGGCCCAGGGACGCAGCCTCTGTGCTCCAGGACTGTTTCCAGTGCACAGACTGGCAGATTTTCAGGGATGCAGCCACATGTGAGGGAGAGCTGGACCGGGAGGAATACACCTCCTCCGTCCTCGGATTCATCTCTAAGTGCACTGATGATGTCACCACCACCAAGACACTAACCTGCTACCCGAACCAGAAACCCTGGTTGAATGCTGAGGTCAGAGCTCTGCTGAAAGCCAGGGACGCTGCGTTCAGGGCAGGTGAGGCACCAGCGCTCAGAGAGGCGAGGAAAGAACTGACTGCAGGCATTGCAAGGGCCAAAGCCACATACGCACAGAAAATCCAGGGTCACTTCACCACAAATGACCCCTGGCGCATGTGGAAGGGCATCAAGTGCATCACGGATTACAACACCAAGGACGCACAGTGCCCCAGGGACCTCTCCTTGCCAGACGCACTCAACAGGTTCTACGCCCGCTTCGAGGATCCTGACATTCCCCCCAGCACCAGACTTATACCACCATCCGGTGACACACCCCTCAGTGTGACCACTGCAGACGTGAGAAAGACCTTTCAGGGAATCAATCCCCGCAAAGCTGCAGGCCCCGACAACATCTCAGGGCGGGTACTGAGAGACTGTGCACACCAGCTGTCCGAGGTGTTGGCGGACATCTTCAGCACCTCACTGTCACTGGCATCTGTCCCCACCTGCCTAAAGACCACCACAATTGTCCCTGTCCCCAAGTGCTCCACAGTGACAGGCCTAAATGACTACCGGCCCATAGCTCTCACCCCGGTCGTCATGAAGTGCTTCGCGAGGCTGGTCATGCCCCACATCAAGAATGCCATCGACGTCACTGTGGACCCCCATCAGTACGCATACCGGAAAAGCCGCTCCACCGACGATGCCATCTCATCGGTGGTCCACACAGCCCTAACCCATCTGGAGAGCAAGAACTCCTACGTCTGCCTGCTCTTCCTGGACTTCTCCTCAGCGTTCAACACCATCATCCCACAAACCCTGGTGCAGAAGCTCTCCTCTCTGGGATTGAGTCCCACACTGGGGAACTGGGTCCTGGACTTCCTGACTGACAGACCCCAGATTGTCAGGATCCACAACACCGTCTCCTCCTCCATCACCCTCAGCACTGGCTCGCCCCAGGGCTGTGTGCTGAGGCCCCTCCTGTTCACTCTGCTGACGTATGACTGCTTGGTGAGACACCCCAGCTGTCATATAGTGAAGTTTGCGGACGACACAGCAGTGGTGGGACACATCACGAACGACGATGAGTCCAAATACAGAGAGGAGGTGGAACACCTGGTGCAGTGGTGCAGAGAAAACAACCTGTGCATCAATGTTAAAAAGACCAAGGAGATGGTGGTGGACTTCAGGAAGGACAAGCGCCCCCCCGCTCCCCTGTACATCGGAGGAGCAGCTGTGGAGGTGGTCTCCAGCTTCAGGTACCTGGGTGTGCACATATCCTACGACCTCACCTGGAGAGCCAATACCTCCCGTCTGGTCAGGAAGGCCCACCAGCGTCTCTGCTTCCTCAGGAAGCTGCAGAGAGCTGGACTCGGGAACTCAGTCCTGAGGAGCTTCTACCACTGTGCGGTGGAGAGCATCCTCTGCACCTGCATCACCGTGTGGCATGGCAGCTGCACCGCTGCCGAGAGGAGAGGAGCTTCTTTCCTGAAGCTGTCAGACTGCTGAACTCGAGCCATGCTCTATAGACCCCCCCCAACTCTCTCCATCCCTCCCCACCACATACCTGCACCACACACACTTTACCGCACTAAGTCACTTTACTAAACTTGTGCTTTTTAAATACTTGCTCATGCGTGTTTCTCTTAGACCTAGCATTAGCAGTGCTGATCTCAGCCTCTTTAATCCTTGTACCTACTATAGTCTTACTTGTATATTTGCCTTACTTGTATATTCTTCTTTTGCCTTACTTGCACTCTTTAAATACTTTGTTTTTAATTATTTATGGCTCAATCCCAGACCCGAGTACCAATTTCATACCATAAACTGTAAAGGTGAGCTGGTATGACAATAAAGTACCTTGAGATGCTTGAGAAGACCGACTTCCGGTTTGGACTTCCGGTATGGAGTAGATCTATGGCGACGCCCTTGTCCGCCATCTTCCCTGCAGTCAGGTCCCTCTCTTATTTTTTGTGTAGTCTCGGCTAGAGACTGAGCTGCAGCCAGAGCCGTGTAGTCCTGAATCTTCCTGTGTGTGTGTGTGTGTCAGCGGGGAGACGGGAGAAGACATGCTGTGTGGGTGTGTCTGTTTACAAGACTGGTATCATCATGGCATGTAAGTTGGATCTTGGATCAAAGATCTTATCTACTGCCCAAAATAGCAATTCAAACCTGTTGAAACACCTACAGAAACAACATGCTGCAACCAAGCTAGTAGCTAAGAGTACAGACACAGACTGATGCCACTTCACCTCCACCACCTAAGCAACAGTGGCTGGATTTTAACCGAGGGACTGCTCCTGCTAACCAGGAAAAAGTTGATAAAGCCATTGCAGTTTCTACTGTATTAATCTCCAATGCAAAAACAGTACTGAAATGAGGGCTATAAGGGCATTAATGGGAGACCTTTTTTCATAGTAACTAAAAAGTTACTTTTTAGTGTAAGTAATCAGTAAAGTGTAGGGTTCTCTAAAAATGAGTAAAAACATTCATTTTCTATTTTACTGTGTTTCTGTTATTTGAGTGATGGTAAAAATATGCAGATTCTGCCTTTATATTGCTTTTTCCTAGGCAGAGCCAGAGAGAGAGCTAAGTCAATGTTTGGAGACTCAAACTAAAGTTGGCCCAGATATTGCACTGCCAGAGAGACTTTAACCGGCCACAGTAATCTTTTCATGTATCTCAGTCGAATGTGAGCAGTTTTACACGACGGTGAAGTTTTACAAGCCGCGCTAGCATGGACTCCACTTCTAGCTCGTGCTGTGAGTTAGTTTAGTGGCAGAGGGCTAGCCTGCTTCACAGAACGGACACAAGGAAGTCTGCACAGACATTCGTGCGCGCGTGAGGACGGAGCAGACGGATCGGACGGCAGAGAACGAGGACATGTCGCAGGTAGCTGGAGCTATGGGACTTGGCGGGAGCTGTCTGGACACCGCGCTATGGCCTGGCTGGCTGCACCGCCATACTGCTTCAACAATGCGAGGTCGCGTGTGTAGCATCCCCGGCTGAATGACGGTCATACTCTCCAACTGATGCTTCACAGTGTTTTATTCCACGAGCCATTTTTTTGTCACATACACCATGGAACATCGTGTAACGCCGTGTAACACCATGTAGCACCGTAAGAGCTATGAGAAAGAAAATAAAAAATACATACAGTTATCCTTCTGTATGTTAATGACTTATTTTTAACCTTATAGGTTTTACACAATGAAATGAAATACTGTATTTATGTATATTTTAACTGCTACTAACACGACTGATGTAACAATCATGAATAAAATGCACATTTTTAACTGAATGACAACCTCCCATGGAGTGCATTGTATTTATAATATTTAACAGAAAATAAACATTTTAACTGTTCACTTTTAATCACACATTGCTTTTTAACCGCATGAAGTGCTACAAAATACACACAAACACCTTCTGTTACACTAGCAGAGCAAATAAAGAAGTAACCGGAGGTCTGTTTATGACAACCGGCCCCGATAGACGGACACGGAAGGTCAGCTAATGCTAGTTAGCACTCGTGCTAGCGATAACTTAAACACATTATAAAGACCATTGAAGGTATGAAACTTCGAGCCTAACGCTCCACAACACATGACAGGCGATAAACGAACCTTGTGCCCTTATCAGCCAGGTGCTCATGAAACACTCTTTCTTCCTTTTAGCAGACACGCTTTTCACTTCACAAATACGTGTTTAGTTCTGTTGACACACTTTCTTGCTACCAATAGAGGATCGGAAACCCGTGTTTTCGGCGAGGCGCTTTCAAAATAAAAGCACAATCTTACGTCTGCTCTAAATAAAGAAAATAAAGGCTTGGCTTTAAAGAATATAATTAAATAAACATAAAAACACGTTTATAGCAATACTGTGGGTAATGTTAAAGGTCATTTACAGCATGAGTAATTGCCGTTGGAACAGAACCGAGTGAAGGATACAGGCACCGGACTGTGTTAAAGCAGACTGTGTGAACTGTCCCGGTCTCAAAAGGTTAAGTTCTTTTCACTGGACAAAACTTCATGTGCACCAACTCTTCAAATGGGCCCCAACGGTTAGGAAGATTAACCAAGCGCTTGGGTTAGACTTTACTGGTACCATTATCATTTATGTGGACTGTGAAAAAAATACTTGTGGGTATAGGCGTGAGTACTGGTTACTGTGTTTTAGTACACAAAAGCATCCATCCATCCATTATCTTCCGCTTATCCGGGGCCGGGTCGCGGGGGCAGCAGTCTGAGCAGGGACACCCAGACTTCCCTCTCCCTGGACACTTCCTCCAGGTGTTCCGGAGGGACCCCAAGGCGTTCCCAGGCCAGCCGAGCGACATAGTCACTCCAGCGTGTCCTGGGTCTTCCCCGGGGCCTCCTCCCAGTGGGGCATGCCCGGAACACCTCCCTAGGGAGGCGCCCAGGAGGCATCCGATGTAGATGCCCAAGCCACCTCAGCTGACTCCTCTCGACGTGGAGGAGCAGTGGCTCTACTCCGAGCTCCTCCCGGGTGACAGAGCTCCTCACCCTATCTCTAAGGGAGCGCCCCGCCACCCTGCGTTGGAAACTCATTTCAGCCGCTTGTATCCGAGATCTTGTTCTTTCGGTCATGACCCAGAGTTCATGACCCAGAGTTCAAAGCCCCCTTATGGAAAGTTCGACACCAGGGTCAGTTACGTCGCCCGGATTGGCGTTACCGGGGCCCCACCCTGGAGCCAGGCCTGGGGTTGGGGCTTGCAGGCGAGCGCCTGGTGGCCGAGTCTTTGCCCACGGGACCCGGCCGGGCCCAGCCCGAAGGAGCGACGTGGGCCCGCCCTCCCGTAGGCCCATCACCCGCGGGAGGGTTCAGAAGGGGCTGATGCGTTGTGATTTGGGTGGCAGTCGTGGGCGGGGGCCCCGACGACCCAATCCCAGGACATGGAATCTCACAGTGGGGACATGGAATGTCACCTCGCTGGGGGGGAAGGAGCCTGAGCTAGTGCGGGAGGTTGAGCGGTACCGGCTAGAGATAGTCGGGCTCACCTCCACGCACAGTCGGGGCTCTGGAACCCAACTCCTTGAGAGAGGCTGGACTCTTTTCTACTCTGGAGTTGCCCACAATGAGAGGCGGCGGGCTGGTGTGGGCTTGCTAATAGCCCCCCAGCTCAGCCGCCATGTGTTGGAGTTTTCCCCGGTGAACGAGAGGGTCGCCGCCCTGCGCCTTCGGGTCAGGGATAGGTGCCTCACTGTCGTTTTGGCCTATGGGCCGAACGGCAGTGCAGAGTACCCGGCCTTCTTGGAGACCTTGGGAGGGGTGCTGGAAGGTGCTCCAACTGGGGACTCCATCATCCTGCTGGGGGACTTCAATGCTCACGTGGGTGGCGATAGTGTTACCTGGAGGGGCGTGATTGGGAGGAACGGCCCCCCCGATCTGAACTCGAGTGGTGTTCTATTATTGGACTTCTGTGCTAGTCACAGTTTGTCCATAACGAACACCATGTTCAAGCATAAGGGTGTCCATCAGTGCACGTGGCACGGGGACAAGGTCAATGATCGACTTTGTGGTCGTGTCAACTGACCTCCGGCCGTGTGTCTTGGACACTCGGGTGAAGAGAGGGGCTGAGCTGTCAACTGATCACCACCTGGTGGTGAGTTGGATCCGCTGGCAGGGGAGGAAGCTGGACAGACTTGGCAGGCCCAAACATACTGTGAGGGTCTGTTGGGAACGTCTGGTGGAACCATCTGTCAGAGAGGTCTTCAACTCTCACCTCCGGGAGAGCTTTGACCAGATCCTGAGGGAGGCTGGAGACATCGAGTCCGAATGGACCATGTTCTCTGCCTCCATTGTTGACGCGGCCATTCGGAGCTGTGGCCGTAACGTCTCCGGTGCCTGTCGTGGCGGCAATCCCCGAACCCGGTGGTGGACACCGGAGGTAAGGGATGTCGTCAGGCTGAAGAAGGAGTCTTATCGAGCTTGGTTGGCTCGTGGGACTCCTGAGGCAGCCGACGGGTACCGGCAGGCCAAGCGCGCTGCGGCCCGGGTGGTTGTGGAAGCAAAAACTCGGACATGGGAAAAGTTCGGGGAGGCCATGGAGGAGGACTACCGGTCGGCCTCGAGGAGATTCTGGCAAACCGTCCGGCGCCTCAGGAGGGGGAAGCAGTACCCTGCCAACACTGTTTACAGTGGTGGTGGGGAGCTGTTGACTTCGACTGGGGATATTGTTGGACGGTGGAAGGAATACTTCGAGGATCTCCTCAATCCCACTGACACACCTTCCGTAGAGGAAGCAGAGGCTGGGGACCCAGAGGTTGACTCACTCATCACCCAAGCTGAAGTCACTGAGGTAGTTCGGAAGCTCCTCAGTGGCAAGGCACCGGGGGTGGATGAGATCCGCCCTGAGTACCTCAAGTCTTTGGATGTTGTAGGGCTGTCTTGGCTGACACGCCTCTGCAACATCGCGTGGCAGTTGGGGACAGTGCCTCTGGACTGGCAGACCGGGGTGGTGGTCCCTCTATTTAAGAAGGGGGACCGGAGGGTGTGCTCCAACTACAGGGGGATCACACTCCTCAGCCTCCCTGGTACACAAAAGCATTGTTCTGATATTTCTATGCATTTGGATTCTTGAGTGAGCATTTCATAGGTGAATACAGTTAAAAGATTAAAAAAAACACACCTAGGTAAATATTTCATAAGTGATTGGTTTATTAAAAATACCACCATAATTTGATTTGGTTTATAAATAAGCTAAAAAGAAACTAATTTCATAAGGGTTGCTTTTCATTAAAAACTGCTGAGATTGAGTTCAAATTAAAAACTTTCATTTCATTGATGTGAGTTAAAACAAAGGGTAAAAAGAGTTGAAATCCAACGAAAAAAAAAAAGGGTTAATAAATAAATGTTTTGTGTTTTACCTTTACCTATGGTTGTTTAACATTCTTTTGGAGTAAACTGTATTTCTGAGAGCTTACGTATTTTTGCTAGTGCTTACACAGCATAGTAAGTTTTTCAGTGGAGGCACCGCGCTAAATATTTTCCTTTTTCTCATCCCATTGATAGGGTCCTTTTTATTTAAAGCAGTAGAGAAAAAACCCAGCGAATTCTTTAGCTGAGAACCTAGGACCTGTTTAATCTTTGTGAGTGTGACTTCAGTGTAAATTATAGACACTAAGGGAAAGAAGGGGTTACAAAAGTAACAGAGTTACTTTTGAAATAAAGTAACTAGTAACGGTAACTAGTTACGGGTTTTCAATAACTAGCACAACACTGATAATAAGATATAAACATCACTGTAAAGTCTCCCTCTCTCTGTCTCTACTGTTACTATATTTAGGAAAACTAGCAGGATTTTTTGGCAACTAACAGCACTCTACAAACATAGCATTAATTGAATCAAAATGTAAAGACTGACACATTGCATTGTCTTGTATTGCATCATATTGTATTGTATCGTATCGTGTCAGAGTTGAATCGTATCGAACTGAATCGTTGGCCGCTTAAAGATTTATAAAATATATTGTATTGTTGAACATGTATCGAGATACGTATCGAATCGTCTCAGTCAGTGAGATACACACCCCTAATACCAGTGCAAAGTCACTCTTGCTTGAGTTTTCTGCTTTGATAATTTTGGGTATATTTGTGTTAAATGTTTTCACTGGTATTATATTTCCTTTTCTCTTTTTTAGTACTAGTACAGTGAGCTTTCAAAACATGCCTGTTCTTAGGAGGCTGACTGTTTGACCTCTAGTGTTGTGGATTGCAGCTTTCTGGAGAACTGATTATTATTCCATTAATCTGTTGACTAATACTTCAGTTATAACAAAGAGTGCTGTTGTTGCTCAATTAATATAGACTAGCAATTAATTAAAAATATAATCTGCAACATTTTCTTAAACAAAGAGGTCTGACTAGATCAACCAACTGCACATAAACACACTGAGAAAAAAATGAGTTGATGCTGAGAGAAACAAATGTCTGAACCAAATTTACAACCATTATTGTAACTTATTAACATTACCTTTCCCATGTTGTTGTGTTCTTTCAGCTGTCCTATTTTCACAATCACAACCTCGCCACCACCAGTGTTTCGATACACTGACCACATTAAGTACCTTTACACACCCCTTCCATCACCTTCTTACAGACATACTGTATACATTACAGTAGCTAATGGATCGTGAACCATATGGCTACCTACACACTGCTACATGTTGTCTTGATTGAGAAAAGAGGTCTCACACACACACACACACACACACACGCTTAAAGTTGACAGCACACTCTCATTCTTGGGGTTGCTGTATTTATCTACCGTATTTTCCGCACTATTAGGCGCATCGGATTATAAGGCGCACCTTCAATGAATGGCCTATTTTAAAACTGTTTTCATATATAAGGCGCACCGCATTATAAGGCGCATAGAATAGAAACTACTGTAGTGGCTGGGGGTTGCGTTATGCATCCACTAGATGGATCCAGGGTCCCGTTTCCCAGAGCCTTCGTAGCGCTACGTGCGTCGTAAGTTGTATTTTAAGGTCTCCCTTAAGGTTGTCCCAACTCTGGGAAACAGCCCATAACCTTAAGGGAGACCTTAAAATAAAACTTACGACGCACGTAGTGCTACGAAGGCTCTGGGAAACGGGGCCCAGATAAATCAGTCAGTTGTTGAATTCTCTCGCTGCTGCTCTATTCCCATGTTCTTCTGCGTGACTGATAGCCTTGAGTTTGAACTCTGCGTCGTAAGCGTGTCTCTTGAAAGGTGCCATTCTGGGGTCTTTATTCACACACAAGTGGTGTGGGACTGGAATTCTCCTTTACCGTTTTTACCGCTGTTACTTCAGCGACGCCCCCTGACTACGGTAGCCATAATTAACCAATATTGATCCATATATAAGGCGCATCAGATTATAAGGCGCACTGTCGGTTTTTGAGAAAATTAAAGGCCTTTAGGTGCGCCTTATAGTGCGGAAAATATGGTACTGCTGTAATCTGACTTTTGGCCACACCACTAATAATGATGATTACTGAAAACTGCACATGATATGATGCCTGTCAGACTGATGTCAGGACACACTGTGTTAGTGACTTTACAAAATGAATATCACAATGTATTGAAGATTACTCACATAGACTTCCATGACAAAGGGACTTCCTAAAAACTTGCTACTTCACCTGAGGGTGTTGCCACACATCCTGCATCACACAGTGCTGTGTGCCTGATGCAGGTTTTTGTCAGCTCGCTTTGGGTCATTTCATCCCTTTTTGGATAAATTAGCAAAACCATATCCTAAAAAGTTGTTCATTGCCCTAACCCCAAGACCAAACTCACAGGAGACCTCACGCCTCATTGTAACTGTCAAGTCAAACTACGATCCCCATAATCATGGAGGCTAAAGGAGGAAATAAAACATAAATTAAAAGGACTGAGCTGATGAATAAAGGATGGTAAAAAAAAAAACTTCCACATGGACGACAAACAGAATATTCAAGGAGGAACAACTGTGTGATTGCCCTGTGTGCAGCCTGGACCCTTAAAGGTGGCGCACAGCCTCAGAGCAGAAGAGAAGAGTAACAGTGTTGGTGTAGACGCCACCACAGTGAGAGGCTGGTGGCGGCCTGGTTTGAAACTCATGCTGGACCTGTGCAACTGGAGCAAGAGAAGCAGCCGGTAAGATGGCAGGACTTTAAGTCTCAGACTGTTTGCTGCTCAGTCTCGTTGTTTGCCATCGTTAGCTTAGCCACAGGGTCGGTCGCTCTGCAACACGTGGCTCCATTGTTAACCCTTGAATAGCATGTCGCTAGTTTACTTACCTTACTAAATGTTTGAAAGTTAATAATATGTTGTCTGTGAAAGGAAAGGGTTTATTGTAATGGTGGTTTAATTGGTGTTATTAGATGCATTTTAAGTGCTTCACTTTTGATTACAAATTGATTGTATTGTGTTTTACGATTGATTGTGATTTTGTAATTCATGATTGCATATTTAAAACATTTCATGTTTACATTTTTTTTCATATTTAAAACCTTTGAATAATTTAAAAAGCTTGTGTATTTAAAACACTGCATCATTTAAAAACACTGCATTGGTAAAAAACACATGCCTGCATAATTTAAAAACATTGTGTATTTTAATTTGATTAATTCGAATAAATATGATAAATAAATATAAAGTTTGATCTAAAATGTTTAAGCATTGTCAATTATAAATGTTAAAATACAATAACTGTTAAAACACATTAAGTGGTAAAACAGGAGAATTTATTCAACAATTAATGTGAAGCGCTGAAGTTCACTTCATTTACATTTAATATAAGGTAAAATAAGGCACTTTCATGGGTTAAAATATTTATAAAGGTGTTTAATTAATTTGTTTAGTTTTGGCACTTATTTGCACTTATTTAACATTTTATTTATTTATTTATTTTAGTTTATTTGCAGTAATATGCATCATGTGCAATATTTAACATTTCTCTTTTTTCTATTTCTTTTATTTGTTAAAGGTTTTTCACTTAAATTAACTAAATGAACCAAATGGCCGAACTAAAATTTTCAGAAGTAAATTGTTGAACTGAACCACAGCATCTTCCAATAAAAGAAGGAAGGAAAAAAAGGAAAAACTGTTTCGTCATTTGAGTGAAATCCAGTCAACTCTGAGTTGAGATCTCCATCCTTTCAAGTTGGGAAATTGGACAAGGACTTTAAACTAGAACTTGACAGTGACTTCAGCCAGAGATGATTTTTTATATTTATGTGATCATCAATTTACAAAGACACACTTACATTTTGGCAGCTTGTACTGCTGGCATGGCTGCAACTGTGATTAACATCAGACTTCCCTGATTTTCACATGACTTTTATCAGACTGAAGACTTTCAGAAGACTTTAAAGTCTTAAATTGAGCATCATAATGTTATACTGGAAAATATATCCAATGCAGTTGATTTACAGTAGGTGAGTAAACTCTCAGCCTCATTTCTACAAGGTGGATAAACTGTTTACTTTGGTTTACCCCTCACTACAAGCCTGAACTACATAGTTTAAATATATATTGATAAGATAGACTAAGTTATGTCCAACAACAATTACATACAAAGATGTCAGGTCTGTATTCTGATATTCATGTAGTATTTTGACCAAACGGGCTCACAAGGCTTACAAATATCCAATAAACTTATCTCATATCATATGTGTGTATTGTTCAGTCTAGTTTGCCTAATCCTCTAAGCTTTAGGAAGAAAACTAGCCTATATTTACAGATGAGGACGAAATTATTAGCCCCCCTATGATTTTTTTTTAAGTATTTCCAAAGTGCTGTTAAACAGAGCAAGGAATATTTAGCACAGCTTTTCCAAACATTGTAGTTTTATTTTAGGTGTTTACATTATTGTACTTTGCACACAGAAACAAAAACTACCTGGGTCAAAATTATTAGACCCCCTGATGCTAATAGTCAGTTGTGTATCCTTTTTGCTGGATAACAGCCTGCAGTTGTTGTAGTTTTCATCAAGTGTCAGACACGTCTCCCGAGGAATCCCAGGCCATTCTTTTTTGGTGAATCTCTCAAGCTCCTCCAGGTTTGATGGTCTTCTGGCATGGACCTTGGTCTACAGTTCACCAGATTGTCCTTAGCATACTTCAGTCTGGCTTGAAGATGTCTTTTCTGCAGAAGTGGAGTTTTTCTTGGTCTACAACCTCACAGTCCATTCCTGTGCAGGGCTCTACTGATTGTCGTCTTTGAGACTATAATTCCCGACTTTGCTAAGTCATTCCCTAGTGTCTTGGCAGTTATTCTGGGGTCTTTAGACACATCTCTAACTAGTTTTCTTTCCAGAGTCTTTGAAATCTTTCTCTTCCTACCTCTGCCAGGCTTGTTCTGTACTGTGTGGCTCTCATTGAATTTCTTGGTGATATTTCTCACCCAGTTCTTGACACTTGGAAGATAACTCTCAGTTTTAACTTGATTTTACAAGCTTTGAGCATTACAAAGTTAAAGCACATCATTGCACAACTGTGGTTTGTACTATGGCTCAATAAAAAAGTCAGTTCTTAAGGTGGCTAATAATATTGACCCTGGTAATTTTTATTTTTCTCTGAAATAATTCTGATATTGTGTGCAAATAGAAATAATCTAAAGAATCTAAAGAAAACTAGTATGTTTAGAAATGCTATGTTGAAAATTCCTTGCTCTGTTAAAAAAGCACTTAGGAAATAAAAAAAAAGAATAAAGAGATTGGTTGATGCATCAACAGGTCGCTGAATATAAGGAACTTAATTCCTCCCCCAAAACAAACCCTATTTCCCGTCAGTATTGTCCATGCGGACATGCACTGGATCGGTGTCCACAACTTGGACAGAAGGTGCACAGGGAAATATTAAACTTTTTAAAGGAGAAAGGTCGTGTTTTGCTTGCTTGTGTACAGGACACCTCAACAAGAATTGTGACAGATGTATTATTTGCAGACAGTGCAACCAAACTCATCCCAGCCTTCTACATATTGAAAAAAAGGAAAAAGTTACCCATGGAGATATAGAACTGGCAAGGAGAGAGTTGCACAATGACATCATCTTGTGGTCATACAGGGGCTGGCCACAGTAATGGTATTCTCCCCATCTTACCGGTACAAGTGAAGTGTGCAAAGTGAAATAAAGTGATTAAAACTTATGCTTTTCTGGATCCAGCAAGCATGGGTACCTTTTGTTCTGAAAAGCTGGAAAGGTACATTACAAGTTGTGTTTGACTGCAGAGCAGAATTCAAAGGTGTCTCTCTCAACAGTCAACTTCTCCAGGGTCCAAACCTGATCAGCTCATCGGTTGATGCGGTTTAGACAGGACCCTGTGGCTATAATGGCGGACATACAAGCCATATTCCAGGTGTCCAGGTGGCAGAGGAACATGTGGATTTCTTAAGATTTTTGTGGTGGCCTGAAGGTAACTTGGACCAGGACCTTACTGAGTATCGCAATGGTTGTAAATTTAGTTCATGACATGGGAGTGCATCATTTGGATGATCAAAAAGGTTCTCATGTCAGTTCTCTGTCAACAAAGTTTGGATAATGAAGGCTTTCAAATGTGCTCTGTGAGGTGGAAGCAATGCTGAATGACCGCCCTATTACAAGATTGTCTGAAGATCCAAATGACCTTGAAGCTTTAACCCCAAATGATTTGCTTGTAATAAAGGGAAAACAGTTCTACCTCCAGGACTCTTTGAAAAGAGTGATCTATATGCAAGAAGAAAATGGAAACAAATCCAATATATCGCTGACCTCTTCTGGAAGAGATGGGTCCATGAATATCTGCCCTTGTTGCAAGAATGACAAAAATGGACAAAGGTAAAAAGGAGTTATTTGCCAGGGGACGTTGTCGTCATTGTGGATCATACAGCACCACATGGATCATGGATGCTTGGAAGAATACTGAAAACCTTTGCTGATAAAAAAAGGTCTTGTGCGTTCTGTTCAACTGCAGACAAAGACAAATATCATCAAATGACCTGTGACTAAAATCTGTCGTGTGTGAAGCTACAGATTAATGAATGATATCATGTTTGTGTATTGACTGTAGATTATGCAATAAGAAACACTGCATGAGTTGGTAACGCCTGTGTGTTTGAAGTTGGATTTTTGTTTGTATTTTATGGCTCCTTAGAAATTTTGTTTTAGAATTGCTCTGTTTTCTGCCATAGCAATTAGGGGCTGGTGTGTACGAGCCATGTATTTGATTTCTGTTTAATGTACCTGGTTTCTGTTTCTGTATATAGTAACTCCCCCAAACGCTAGGGGCGTGTAGAGGTTAGGCGTAAGGCCATAAGAGATTTAAGGTAATAGCATCATTCCCAGGTGTTGCAATTGGAAGGAGGCAATCAGTTTTTGACTGTGTTCGGTCAGTATCATGGCTGTATTTTGCTTGTTTTAAGTTGTCTAAAGTGCCGGATAATTGAATACGGAACAACAAATAAATGCAGTGTGACGACAATAAGCAACTGGTGAGCCTAGACCTCGTTTTTCCAAGTTCACGTGTGAACAATTGTAGCCCAATTAGCAGCCAGTAGCGGCTAAAGTATAGGACCTAGTCACTACTAATGTTTTGTCAGAAGAGTTGTGAGTGTTTGAACAGTCTGTTCAAACCCTCCATCCAGCAGCTTGTTGAGCAATGAAGAAAACCCGTCCTGAAGCTCCATGTGCAAAAAGCAGGTTTCTCTGGAGTGGCAAACCCTTTACTGCAGCAGCATGCAGCATGTGTGACAGTCTCCCAAAGAACACTTTCCAAAAGTTCATAAAAAAAATAATGAATATCCTCTCTTTTAACCAGAAACATCCATATCATGTCCATGCAACAGTTCATACTCACTCAGAAGCTTGGTGCAAGAAAATCATGCTTGGGGTCTTTTTGTGTTCTTTTTTTACGTTTTAAAACTGGTCACTGGTCACTTCAATTGTACTGGATTTGGCTGCAACGCTGTTTTCTGCTGAAACCCCGGGAGTGTTTTGTGAACTGGAGATCTTCACCCATCCTCACATCAGCACAGGGGTGAGTGGATATTGAGTGAATTTTCATTTTTAGGGGAACTATCACATTAATGCTGCCATTTATTTCTAACATGAAAACTGCACATTAAACAATACAACTTCATACAGCAGATTTAAACATGACAGACAGACACTTTGTCTGTAGTTGCTTCAACATTATTTTAGTGTGTGTGTGAAGATGAGTTCATGAAACAAGAAGTTCATAAATCCAGAATGTTATTATAAAAAGCCACCCCCATATTTTATTTAATGTAATTGAAATTTAATTTAATTTAATTGTAATTTCATTTCATTATAGCAATGAAAAACATACAATGTCCCAAAGGTAAAATGTCCTGCCTGCCAAAATTCTGCATATGAAACAGTGTATACAAAAATAGGTGTTGTTGCCTCTTTTTGACACAAGAGGGAGTATCCCCTAAAGTGAGCATCTCTGCCAGAAATAAAGTCATTTCGTGCTGAATTGGACAGAGATGTGTCAAAATGTGATGTACTGTTCTCATCTGTGTATTTTCAGCGAACAAGCTGGAATGAAAGTAAAAGAAGAAAATCAAAATTCACACTGACTTTATTCAAGTGTGCAACATGCGGATCATAGACAATGTCATTTTTAAAGTGTTAATATGCATCTCTAAATCACCAAATGGAAGTTACCATGACAGCGCGATGCACACAGTTTCTGCTGCTTTTGCATTATGTTACATTTCTACATTATTTGTTCAGTGATATTACGAACATACAGCTCAGCAATTTATCATTTTTAACGTCTTCTCTCAGTTTATAAGCTATATCGCTCATAAACAACCTTGCTAGGACAATAATTAGTTAAAGAGCGGTGCTTTTTATAGACGATTTAATCTGAAACTCTGAACAAAACCTGCTCCCGACCAGGTTATGAGTTTAGTATAAGTTACCATGGTGATCTAGCCAGGTGAAAAGAGTGCCACCTTCGTGACACTGAAAACCATGGCTTCTCTCAACATATCACACTAACCCATTAGTCTTGCTTTGTAGTACACCCCTCTGGCTACCCAATACACAAGCAGAAAACGGACCTGAGGAGTTCAAGGTCTACTCAAACCAAGGGAAGTTTCAACATCATACTGAAAATAAACATTTCGTCATCTTAATGCCCATAAAGTCACTATACACATAGCAATAATGTAACCAGGTCAGAGTTCAAGGTATATCAGGACAATTTCCAACTGAAATACATTACAAAGAAATGTAATAGAATTAGTAGGGTACTACATTAGACATGTTTTAAGTTTGGAGGAATAATCATCACAATCAACCATGCAGTAATAAGGGTCATGGAGCCCCTATTGAAGATCCCTGTGTTATGGCAAACAACCAAATTGTCTATACTCACAAATAAATCACATTAGAGACCAACACAGTCACACCACCAGGCTAGCAACTAGGGGTTCTCTAGTTAAACAAAAACCCAGAACAGATGCAGTGTGTAGATCTGTAACTTATAGAGCCATCACAATATACCAATGTTGCCTCTGATTACTGAAATACCCGGTAAGGAGATTTAAAAGACTGTGTTAGAATGAAATTTGTAGTGTGAAGCATCTGCATTCATATTGATGCTTTTTATGTATTACATATCTTGTTTTATATATTGAAAATAAAATAAAACAAGACGAACAGAAAATAAAAAAGCCAATGTACCTTTACCTGACTGATGTGTAGCCAATATAAATTCAGAGATTTAAAAGGAATATTAAATGATGATTAAAATTAACATCAGAAAGAATACTACTAATTATCATCCATTTAAACAGTTTACAGACCTAAATGAATACTGTCAGGTGTTGAGATTGTTCTTAAATAACTGTGTCTGTAGACAATCGTACCAGTCAGTTTGACAGCTGATACTGCTATTATCAGCTTGTAATCAGTAGCTGTTGTTGACACTAAAAGGAACCAAGGATTTTTCATCTTGCAGCTTCATGTTCTCTGTCCTTGCATCTCTTCCTTGCATCTCTCTCTCATGCCCTCACTGGGTGGAGCTAAGGTGCGAGGAGAGGAAGCGAGTGGAGGAAATGAGGAGATGAATTTACCAAAAGAAAAGCACCCATGGAAACTCTGTCCATTACATCCTATGACCTCAACACCTTGCCCTCTGGTCTCCGGGAAAGAGTTAAAAGCAGAAATATTGACTAACCAATTATATATATCAGCATTATTATCTCTGTCAGGTGTAAGTTTAGAGGGGATCATGCAATCGCCTGTATGCGTGTGCATGACTGACGGATCTGGAGCTTGTCCACAGCAAATCTTATATATACTGAACCCATCAGCTTAATTTTTTGCGCACATTTCTGACTGTATTTTGAAGGACCTCTACAGTTCACAATCAATAAAAAAATCTTTTTGAATGCCCCCACGCATGCAACATCTGTGCCCAGAGGCATTATGTTTTTGGTCAGCCCATTCTTTTGAATGTGATATCTAACAGCTTGAGCCAGTCCTTCAAACTTGGCACAAATGACCACTTGGACTCAAGGATGAACCTCACTAAACACGTTTTTGGTCATAATGCCAGACTTTGTGCACCGAAAGAACATTAAATTTTAAAGATGATTGCTGTGGGTGTCATGGTTTGGGATTCTGGTTGGTTGTTTCCTGTTTTATTTTGATAGTTTCTGTTCCTCCCTCATGTGTTTTGGTTTTACTTCCTGTCTTTGTCTGTGTTCCCTCCCTTTGTGATCTCTGATTGTTTTCACCTGTTCCTGATTGCCCTCACCTGTGTCTTGTTTTCCTTCCCCTTCCTAGTGTATTTAATCCTGTGTCTTGTCCTCTTCCTTGGTCGGTTCATTGTTTTCTGTCACTCGCTCGCTTGTTCTTGTCTCCATGCTTACCAGTGTTCCCTAGTGTTGTCTTGTGTATGGTTATTTGGGTTTTTTCTCCTGGCCTGTTTTTTTTGGATTCATCTGCCTTGGTTCATGTAAGTTTTGTTGACCTTTTGTGGATTAAATATACCTTTTTGAACTGCTCTCCGCTGCCTACCATTGTCTGCATTTGGGTCCTCCACTTTGTCAGCCGTAACAGTGGGACCTGTAAAAGCCTCATATATTCATATATTCACACATTGTGCTAACAATAACATACTAGTTAACATTCTGATAACACTGACTAACTTAAGATGTGACCATTCATGTTGCTTTTTTGGGAAAAGGAGAGAGTTGACCAAGGTGACAAGTTTGCTCAGCTGTTATTGAGGATCAAGGCGTAGGACTTAGGAATATCCAGTTTTGACAGAATTTCACATTAATGTCTAATAGGATACTTGCAGCACTGCAGAGCATTTAGTTATTTGTAACTATTTACATGTAATTACAAATGTTGGTAGAATGAAATGGAAACAGAAGTGGCCACAGAAAGGGATTTTCCATAGCAGATCGAATGGTGTGATCAAGCATTTGGACCACCAAGTGCACTGTTGAAGGCTGACTTCATTAACATTGTTATAATAGATTTCATGGTCAAAGATCAGCACACTCACTATGTTTAACTGTTGCATTTTAACTTGCAAAGTGAGTGATGCCCAAATAGACGCAAGCTGGTTCACATTAAAAGTTGGGAGTAGTCACCTTCTCTGTCCCAAAATCTTTATTCATTTGCAATACATAAAAATAATAACCATTATGACAAGTTTTTTTCACATTGTTTTTCATTTTCAATAATTTCGTAAAAACCTTTCAACATATTGTAAATTAGGTGTTTTGAGAGAGAACTAGACTTTTGCACCTCATCTGTAGCTCTGTTTTCAGTATTTAGAGAATCTGCCCCGTGACGGTAAACTTAAACAAATAATGGTATTTTAGGACCTGGGGAACTCCTCCTACTAGTGCAGCTGCAGTGAGACCCTGAATCAATGACAGAAACTACTGCAGGAAAGTCGCCATAAAATGGCATTATAATAAAGAGAAAAGAGCCTAATGAGCAACACGCTCATCCCAGGAGTTTATCTGCTCACTCGGTTACTTTTGACTTCACCTTCAGTTGTGTTCATTCACCTGTATCACAGAGCTTTGCTGAGTGCCAAGGGGACCGGGCAGAGCTGTGACAGAGCCGACAGACAGCAGCTCAGAGCCGAGGAGCCCTGGATGAGAGGGTGGGTAGCAGACTGGTGCTTCTGGAGGAAAAAGACACTGGAGTTGCTGTGATGCCGGCTACTTTACTGACAGGAGAGGAGCTCAGAATGTATGTTACAAACTTTTAGGATTAAAAAGAGGATTTATCGTCTCTCCTGCTTCAACTTTTTGCAACAACAACGAAGAAAGCATGGAGCCGCTGACCAGCCAGAGAGCCCAGCTTTATTTTTTGATACTTTTGAGATTAAAAAATTGATTTATTTTTACTCCTGTCTCTGCAGCAACAATTCACAAAACAATTATGGATGTGTTGACCAGTCAGATGAGAGTTTGTTTCGGGATAAAAAAAAAGTGGATTTACCTTCATATCTGCTTGTAAACCTGTGTGCAGCAGCACCATGGAGGAGTCCACCATTCTGTTTACAGGTAAATGACGCACAGATGCTGTGCTTTTGTACTGACATTTTTGGCCGTGCAAGTCAAACTGTGTGCTGCTGAGTTGCATTTTCATGACCGTTTATATTGCAGTGAGCCTGACTGGCCGCAGGCTGCAGTCATGTCATGCCGACTGTGGCCCAGTGGTGCCGAGCCTCCCTTCTGCCCCTCTCCAACAAGCAAGTGTTGTGATACTGAGCTCATGTGTGTGCAGGAGAGCAGAGAGAAAGACATTTTTAAAAGTCTCTTCATGTTCAGCTCTCAGTACTTCAGTTCATCTCCACTGTCAGTGTTTTTTACCATCAGATGTCCGTTTTATTTCACACAGTTGATGTCTGTCAGTCTCTGCACGCTCATGATTGCTGCAATAAACTGTTGCTTGCACTCATGAAACACGTGAAATAAAAATACATGCAGTATGTGTTACAGCCTCCATACGAAAAGAATCATGGCTCGCTGGGGGCAGGAGGCTGCAACATATAAAATGAGGACACCACACCAAAAAGGTACTGACTTAACCCACAAGCTTTATTGTGAAAAACCCAAAGTGTTGAACAAAACACAACATAACTAAGGGGAAACAAAAGGGGGCTGGAGATCCTGGCCAAAAGGAACAAAAGAAGGGAAGACGCTGGGCCAACCACACAATAGGCTGTCGATCCCAGCGTCTCCCCCTAAACTACCTACAACAAAACTAAACCTACAGTAAACAAAAGAGACAAATAACTAAACTACCAGTAGTCTCCAGCCCAAACTAAAACAACAAACTCCCAGCACCTAAATGTGCAAGAAGATTAAATCTGCTTGGGGAGAGAAAAAGGAGGAGGAAAAAGGTCTCCTCACTACCTGTTCTGTTGTCCGTGTGTGCTGTATACCATGTGCCAGCCCCCTGTCTCTACACTCTGTTCCTCTTAACCCCTCCTCCTCTCTCTACCTGAGTGCTGATTACACTCAGGTGCACAGCAGGCAGAGGGAGGAGGGAGACAAGGCTGACAGAGAGAGTGTGAGAGAGAGAGAGAGAGAGAGAGAGAGAGAGAGAGACTGCTGCACCTAACAATATGTTGGACAAATACATATATATATTGCTATTCAAAGTGTGTCATGAAGTCAACTTTTAGCCTGTTGGTTGATCAATATCAGAGTGCATATACTGACTGTGCATATTGTTTTTGGTGCTGTAATGGAATATTAATTTATCCATTCATTTAATTTTGTTTTAATTTTGATTTATGCAGTTGCAATCCTCCATATCTCACAAACCTGAATGCTGCATCTACTGTATCACAAGACTTAGATGTTGAGGTTTTATGAGACAGTAAAGGCAAATGTCTGATAAGGTTCAATGAGTTTGGCTGAGAAACTCAAGAAACAAGAAATTCCACAGGGTGCCTTTAGTAACATGCTCTTTTGACTGCAGAAATCTAGAAGAAGATGTTATACTGACTCAGGAAATGTGGCTGCCATTGGTTTCATCTCTGTTTCATTTTGGAAATGTCTGTTTGTCTTGGGATGAACAGGATCACTAGGAGGATGCCACAGGACCAACAGACGCTGAGGACAAATAGAATGATAATCAAATTCATGTAATGTATACTTGTGGCAATAATTATTATTGCTGTTGCTCTTACCTGTTTGGGTGTTCCTTCTGTGAGGCAGATCATGATGACAGCCCAGATGGGTATTACAGCCACAGAAGAGAAAGCTAAGGCCCAGCCCAGATAGCAGGCCCAGTCTGGGTACACATAGCCCTTACTGGATGTGAGGGGCTGGTAGTTCAGAAAGAAGCAGATGAAGCAAACCTGGAGGGAAAGGAAGAGGAACAGTCAAGTACTTCTGTGAGCAAACAGGCTGCACCAACACTGCCAAGTCTCAGAGCTTATGGAAGTAAAGCTTTTATCTAATCATCATAGGAAATGAGGTCTTTAAGACAGCATTCAGTACAGATGACAATATTTTAAGGCAGACTTAATATGTGGGTCTCTTTGACTGTACATGAGGCTTGGTTTCAATCATATTTAACCGGTAGAAAGCTTTTAGTGCTCATCAGAGACTCCTGGTATTCCTTAAGGAAGAATTCCTGGTCCAAGTTTGTTGTCATTGCTTATTCTCCCATTTTCCCCATGATATCAATTACCATCTTATGATGATACACAACTGTACTCCCAACTAGTCAGTCAGAACAGAAGAAAGCTCTTGGATGAGAGGCGAAACTTCCTCAAGAACTCTACCAAGTCCAGTTGCCTACAACAACCTTTTCTACAAATGCCATGACCTGGATGACTGAGAATCTACACAGACATACAGCTAATTCAGAATGCCGTGGCCAGAGTTGTAAAGGTCCAGTATGTAATATTTGGTGGTATAGCCTAGGTTTTAAATTTTAATCATTGGTATTACTTTTTTTTTTTTATCTCTGGTGTTTCTATCATTTTATTCCACTGACTGGGTCCATATTTATTAGGTGTTTCAAAGTCCCTATACTGAAAGTGGATGACCTAGGACAAACCTCCTATACTTACTTCAACAAGTCACTTATGATGTGTTGTTTTCTGTCAGCATTGTTGTTTTTTGTTAAAATGATCTCTTCATTAGATTACTATAATTAAGCCCACCAAACACCTCTCCTCTTACTATCTTTGCCATGCCTACATCTCCTAGTGAATTCTAACAGGTTAGGATTCCATTGGCTGAGTTAGGAATAACTTGTGGCCTGACCCTAATCTCAACACAGTTTTGTTCTGTGTGTAACACTGTGTAACTCACAATGCAGATCAGAGGGGTGAAATAACGCCAGCACAGTTGGAAAAAAACCCATGGTTTCTGTCCTGTCATTTCTTTGACTGCATCACACAACCGTTCAGCCCCTGCATGATAATGAGAAATGTTAGTAATAATTTAAATGGCAAGACCTCCTGGTGCAGAAGCATGGTATGTATCACACTCATGTATTCCCCTGTTACCCATCTAAAATTTCTTCTAATCCCAGTTTTGCCAAACTATGTTTAAAATTAGTATTTTTTTAAGTGGAGCTCTGTTCCACAATTTAAAAAAATATCTCAGTTTAAACCAAAATGAAAAAGAATTTATTCAATGGGGAGATGCTTGTTGGACTTCAAGTGCCGTTGGGATCCAGTAAGTGTAAAACTGGGGGCTGAAGACTGTTTACGTTTGTTTGCTCTATTGCCTATTCCTTAACAAAATGTTATTTTGGTGGCTAGCTAGCAAAAACTTAATTTAATTCCCTTTAACTTGCGGGCTAGCTAAAGCTAGTTAGAGTAGTCATTCTACTCATGTTGGCTTGGCAGAGAAGCTTGTTTTCTTCTCCTTTGAGAGAAAGTAGTTTGCTGAATTAATGGAGCAAAATAGCCAAATATTTAGATTAAGAAGATTAAAAAACTGACAACAGCATAGTAAGAAAAGAAGACACTACTTTCTATGTGCTTACATGATAACATGAAATGTCAAAGGCAGCAATTGGCAGCAAACAGTGGAAGTCTTGTACATAAAAAACATCTTAATGCACTTTATCAACTCATCAGTGATTAAAGTCAAAATATAAAAAGCTTTACAATTTTTCTATACACCATTTTAATAATTTGGACAAGATATAAATTGAGAGGTGTGGAATAGTCAAATATGAACATAACTTCCGGTGTGCTGGGTTAACTTTTAGACCCAGGTAACTGCTGAAAGATAGCTGAATAGGACAACTATATCTGGTCAATTCCAGAATAACTAGAACATGATATTAATTCCACTTACCAAAGACCCAGCCAATGGCCACACACTGGACCAAAGACACAAACAATATACATGCTCCATTAGCACCATAGTAGTCAATGAGTTGGAACAGGTACACTCCTCCCTGCACAATTCAGAACAGAAATATATAGTATATGTAGTGTAACAGGGAGTAAGTGTGTTACAATTGTCAAGTCAAGAATAGATAAAAGCATGTACAATTTTTTGTAGATCAGCAACAGATGAAATGTTCTAATTTTAGAAATTATCCTGAGGTGTAAGAAGTATGACTAGACTACAAATATGATTAACATATTTGACTTGATCATCAAAACACTGGTTAGCACCCCTAGATTCCTACCAGCTTGCTTCTGACAGACCACCAAAATTAGTTCCAAAAGAGCTGATGGAATTTGGGTGACCGAACAATTACCTGAGACTTATCATCATCAAATTTGAGGAAATTGTGGGGCATCACGTATTTAAGACCAGAGAGACAAGATGTGAGATTTGCTAGGCTGCTAGGATCTGTGTTTTAACTGCATGTTTAACTGAATATTGACAGTATAAAACTGCAAAGCACATGCATGTTTATAGAAACATAAGGGGGACAAGAATGGAGCCTTGTGGGACACCACAGCTCAACTGAGCCATACAGAAAGAAGCTTATGCTTAGTGTTAGCTGGTGCGTTTGGGTAAGGTTTCAGCACCTGACAGGTGAGAGGCGTCTGTAAGAGGAAGAAGACAGAGCAGAAAAAGATGAGGAAGATTTCTCTGCACCAGGGTCTGCGCATTCGTCCTGGGAACATGTCAATCACTGATGCTGTTATCGTTTCCAAACCTGCAAACTAACACACACAAGCAGACAGAAAAGAGAATAATTTTTACCAGTTTTACCAGTTCTGACACAGCTGAGCCAATCGAAGTGCAGCAGCACAACAAAAGCTTAAGGAATAGAGAGATCTTCTCATTACGGTCTGGAAAGTAGTGATTGGTAAATGAAGCTTTGTGGAGATTTGGGGCTTTTTTCTGTTTGTGCTGGAAAGGATTTGATTCTTCAGGCCTCATACTCAGTGAACACAACGACATCTGGTGACTGAGGCCAAAGCACCTATACCTCACTGATACTAATAGCTTTAGTCTTGTGTCTATAATAAAAGTCCAAGAAGTCTGCGTGTCATTAAATTTCAGACATCTGCAGGATGTCTCATGGTGAATATTGTAAATTCTTCAGTGCTGTGCCACCAGCACATGTGGACTTTTCTGGTCTGTCATTGTGCATGAAGCCTTGGCTGGGCAGGGAATTCTTCGACTTAGTTTCCCCATTGCTTACTTGACCCCCTTTCAGTTTTGGGAGATATTTTTGTAGCTACTTTTGGTAGATTTAGGAACTAGTTCATTGGTCATTTGTTATCAACTTTTGTGGCTTTATTAAAAGAAGTTTAGCTCTCTTTTCAAAAAAAAAAAAAAAAAAGTCAGATAAAAATAGTTTTGCCCTATATATGTAATGCTTATTATCATGTATTTAAGAGTAAAACATGAAGGGTAATCAGCTGTCTCCTGTATTAACATGCTAAATACTGATTGCAGTGGATCAGTCTGATGTGTGAAAGAGTGTGGTTTGTAGTAGGTTGTGCTTGTGATTTAATTAACAGAAAAAATGAATGCATGAGTTTTAATGAAGTGAAGGAGAAGGTTTTCATACTGTATAAAGCAGCTGTGGACAAGAGATACTGTATGGATCGCTTATATTCATTCATTGGGTAAATGCAGACTTATTTAGAGACATTCCTATTTATCTAATTTTTATGGTGAATTAAATGCACCTACTGGCTGGAGAATGTTTCAGTTCAATTGGTGCTGTACACTGAACATTCCAGGTGAGACTAAGCAGCCCCAGGTCCTTATGTAAGGGAGAGAAATCCTTCAAATTCCTCATTTTTATCTCTTGTATCACCTGTGTTCTGACAAGCTAATATGCTACCAGGTTGGCATATCCCAAACAAATGATTACTTTTTTTTTTTGTTTTTTTTTTTTTGTTTTACAGTTTCATTATTTCTGGATTAATTAACATTTATATCATCCTGACTTGCTGAGGCTCACATTTTCCAAAGCAAGTCCTGCAAAACGCCTCTTTTCTGCAAAGTTCACACCTAAACTTAATGTTTCCAAAATATATTTTGTTTCATCAATTCAATTCATTACAACAACTCATGCAGACATTAGTTTATTTATCACATATTTTTTTCCTAGGATGGCAAAGCAAAGGCAAGACCTGCCCTACTCTGTTGCTGATTGATCTGACCTGAACCCTAACCTAATCATCACTCCTCATGTTTATGCACACCAGAGGGATTTAGGGTGTTTTCACACATGTAGTTCATTTGGTCTGAAATAAAAAAGAAACATAATTGTATTTTAGTCTTGGTGTGGTTTGTGTTCACATGGATTTTTTACAAATGAGCCAAGAGAAGGTATCATTAGTTTGTCAGAAACTACTTTCCTCCTTCCCACTAGTTTTGAAATCATGCTAAAATCACATCTCCTATCATAAAATCCTGTGTTTGATTCATTTGCTGTCACACCACAAACAAACCGCACCAGAGCGTGTTTGGAACTGCACCCAGACCCACCATTTCAGGCGGACTCGGTCTGGTTCCTCGGTTTGCACCAGGGTTCGATTGACAGCTTTCACACCAGCCCAGCTGAACCACACAAATGGACCACAATCCATTTTAACCGGCCCAAATGAAGCTGGTGTTAAAACACATTGGAAGTGAGTATAAGCAAAGCTGGCTGAAAAATAATTGTGCATACTCAAAATACATCTTTATATGTAAAGTGTATACTTTGTGCAGGACACCAACAATATCTTATGTGTTCTCCTCATCTTACCACTGTGTCCAGTCCCAGCAGAATGAGCATAATGAAAAAGCAGGTGGCCCACAGCTGAGGCAGTGGCATCATGGCTACAGCTTGAGGAAAAGCAATGAATGCTAGCCCAGGGCCTGTGGGACAGAAAATACTTTCAATTTTTGTCCTTTTGGCTTGACTTGTATTATATTTTGTCTAGCAATAATATCAGGGTACATTTGATTCATGTGTGTAACAGGCTTTAAATCAGACCTGATTCAACCACCATGTTGATTGGAATTCCCTGTTTGTGGGCCATGAAGCCCAAAGCTGAGAAAACTGCGAAGCCTGCAACAAAGCTGGTGCTACTGTTGAGCACACACAACCACAGACTGTCTCTGTATACACACACACACACACACACACACACACACACACATACATACACATACATAGAATTTAGTGCATAGAGCAGAACTGAGAGGGAAAACATGACACAATGAATCATAAAAATGTGGATTACAGAGACAATTTTTGAAAGTCTTTCCTTCAACATATTCATGGTGTTGTACTCATTTGTACACACCAAACGTGATGGAAGTAGTTGTGTGAAAAATGAAAAAAGAGATCTTGAAAGAGAAGGTTAAACCAGTCTTCTTTCTCAATTTCACACACTAGAACAGTCTTCAAACAGTGTTTCATACACAAGGGGTGGATTCAAGGGTGTGGTTTTGGTTTAAGAGGTGTGGGACATAATGAAGGGACAAAAATATTGTCTTTCTAGGACAATATTCACTGTAAATAACAATATAGATTGAATTATTTTTGTAATCATGAAAAATGCGGCATGATATATTCAGGTATTTATGTCAGGTTGTATATAAACCCCTTCACCCTTCACCAATAAAGTAGGCCAGCCTCTTGAGTCTGAGAGCAAAAAAAAGTCAGTTACACTTTTTTTTTTTTTTTTTACACATTTAGTGAAACCTGGCACTCAGGAACAAAACCTCAGCCCAGATTTGTACAACTATAAGCACATTCTCAGTCTCACACTTTTTGCTAAACACTAAACACCGTTTTTTTCTAATCACAACACACACTTCTCTACATTAGACACAGAAATATTACATTATGGCATTTCAAAATATCACACATATAACAATTGGTCAAACACAGCCATCAGGTGTACAGACACTCAGATGCACAACTGTAAACTCACCAATCAGGCATAAACACAAAGAAAAGTTAAACCATTCTGACAAGATCACAGGTGAAAAACAACTTTTCATTTAAGTTAAAAAAAAAAAGTAACATGAATTTATTGCAATAAAAGTAATAATAATAATAATAATAATAAAAGAAACTCGAGAAACTTAAAACTTTGCTTCACTTTCTCCCTGGGACAGGAGAGTTTACAGTTAAGCAGCTGAGTGTCTGTGCACCTGATGGCCGTGTTTGATCCACCGTCTGAATTGTGCTGTATTTTGAAAGGCAGTGCTAGATTTCTGTGCCAAATATAGAGAAGTGTGTTTAGTGATTTAAAAAAACACTGTGTTCAGTATTTTGCAAAAAGTGTGAGGCTGAGAATGTGCTTATAGTTGCAGTGCAGTGCAGATCTGGGCTAAAGTTTTGCTGCTTGAGTGTCAGGTTTCATTGTGTGTTATTTTTAATTATAGTGTGCAAGTGATTGCAAAAAACTGTAATAACTTTTGATCATAAAGTAGTCTAGATGACACACACTGATTTTGAAATCAACTGGATTATTTCTAGGAGTAATTTGTTAAAATAGAATGTGTGGAAATAGCCAAAATTGACCAAAAGGGCTGACTTCCTGTTGGGTTTAAGTGATGGGTCCAAGAGTATATTTATTGAGTCGAGGATCATAAAAATACAAATGAAAGGGCATAGAGGATATACAGTCATGTGAAAAAATTGGGACACCCCATTAAATATTCAGTTCTTTATTAAGAAATGTTCACATATGGATGTTCTGCTTCAGCTTTAATTTTTTTACAGATGGTCTCACATGTTCCTCAAGCACCCTCTAATACACAGTAGAATTCATTGTAGATTCTATGATGCTGAGCTGGCCAGGTCCTGCTGCAGGAAAGCATCCCCAAACTGTCATATAATGATGTCAAATGCGCCTGCGCATTTACTAGAGTAAGACTTTAATTCTGCCTGCACTGTAGTGTAGGAGACTACAAGGTCTTGCAGAGGCTTGCGAGTGTTGCTGTTTGTTTTGCTGTCTGCCTGACGTTACATTAAAGGGCTGGAGTTAAGTGAAAAAGGTCTCCTTCGCCATCATTTACATGGTGTCAGAAGTAAAAGCGAGGAACGAGAGAAGCCATGGCAAAGTTTAATCCTCCGACGAACTTTCCCTTTGATAAGCCTGGCGAGTGGCCAGACTGGAAACAGCGTTTGTGAGATTCAGGACCGCCACGAAACTGGACAAGGAAGATGGCGCCGTCCAGGTGAGTCAGAAAACATCTATAGATTGTTTGCTTTTACCGAGGATGGACACAGAAATGACTTCAACCAAGTGCTCGGCAAGTTGGATGAGTATTTTGTGCCCAGAAGGAATGTGATACACGAATGTACGTGTTTCCATCAGCGTACAGAGACCGGGAGAGAAAGCAGAGAATTTTATCAGGGCTTTGTACGAACTATCTGAACATTGTGACTTCGGTGCGACCAGAGAGGAGGATATCTGTGACAGGATCATCGTGGGGATATTGGACAAAGATGTTTCACGGAAACTGCAGCTGACGAACAACCTGACACTGGCGCTGACCATAGAGATGGTCAGCCAGTCTGAAGAGGTAGCTTCACAAGTTAGCATGCAAGGAGAGGCAGCCGGGATGATCCGTGAGGTCACGCACAAACACACCAAACACCGCAGTAAGCAAAAGGAGGGAAATAATGGACAATGTGGAAAATGTGGGAAAGCAAAGCACAGTAAAAATTAAAATTGCCCTGCTAAGAAATCCACATGCAACTCATGCAACAAAGGTGGACACTGGAGCAAAGTGTGTAGGAACAGGAAAGCAGTGAGTGAGGTCACAGAGCAAGCAGAGCAGCTGCAGTCATATTTTCTTGGGGCTGTGAGAAAAGCAGATGGTTCTTCAGAGCAATGGGCCGTCGAGTTGCTGGTGGGCTCTACACCGGTGGAATTCAAAATCGACACGGGGGCAGATGTGAACATCATCCGTGAAGAAACCTACCACTCACTCATCCCCAAAACACCACTGCAACCTGCAGATATTCCACTGAATAGCCCAGGTGGCGAGTTCCAGTGCATCGGACAGATTCAGAGCACCATAGCCTACAAAGGTAAAACCCACCCACTCACAGCTTATGTCATCCATGGACACACTGTGAACAACCTTCTCAGCAGGCCGCCGTCTGTGAAAATGAATTTGGTGAGGAGAGTGGATGAGACTGTGACTGCCAGCGTACATGTACAGGCATATGGAGAGCATGGGACTTTAAAGACTGAACCTGTGAAAATACAACTGAAAGACAATGCTCAGCCATATGCTGTACACACAGCACGAAGTGTTCCTCTCCCCATGCTGCAAAAGGTAAAGGAAGAACTGCAGAGGATGGAGCGAAATGGCATAATAGAGAGGGTGACACAGCCCACTGACTGGTGTGCACCCATGGTGCCTGTTTTGAAGAGGAGCACAAGCCTGCATCTGCGTCGACCTCAAGAGGCCAAATGAGGCTGTTAAAAGAGAAAAGTATATCCTACCCATGGCTGAGGAGATCACAGCAAAGCTTAGTTGAGCCACAGTCTTCTCTTCACTGGATGCTGCCAGTGGGTTCTTCCAGATACCTCTCCATCCAGACAGCTGTAAACTCACTACCTTTATCACATGTTTGGCCGCTTCAACTTCAAGCGGCTACCATTCGGAATAACAAGTGCACCTGAGATCATTCAGAGGAAGATGATGGAGACCCTCCAGGGGCTCGAAGGCGTAGAGGTTTTCATGGACGATATTCTTGTGTATGGGCCACAGAGGAGGAGCATGACAGCCGCCTGGAGAAGGTAATGCAGCGCATAGAGACGGCTCAACAGAGAGAAGTGCTCAATCAAACAGGGTCAGCTGAGATTCCTCAGGCACCTCATCAACAGGTCCGGGATCCGTCCCGACCCAGACAAGGTGGAGGCTATACAGCAGCTGTCACCACCAACAGATGTGCAAGAGCTGAAGAGGATCCTGGGAATGGTGAATTATCTTGGAAGGTACATTCCCAACCTCTCAACAGTGGGACAGCCATTGCATGAGCTCCTGAAAAACAAAACGGTATGGACATGGAGTCACGCACAACAAACAGCCTTTGAACATATTAAAGAGCTGCTAACAACTGCACCACTGCTCGCCTACTACGATGTGAGCAAGCCAACTGCTGTGTCGGCTGACGCGAGCAGTTATGGACTGGGAGGCATGCTGCTTCAACTCCACGGGGAGCAGTGGAAACCTGTGGCATATTGCTCCCGACGGCTTAGCGAAGCAGAATCTCGCTATGCCCAGATTGAAAAAGAAGCTCTGGCTGGTGTGTGGGTGTGCGAAAAGTTTGACAGATACCTTAAGGGACTGGAGCAGTTTAAGCTCATAACAGACCACAAACCGCTCGTACCCCTCATCAACAACCGCAGCCTGGACAATGTACCCCTGTGATGCCAGCGTCTTCTCATGAGGCTCATGAGATTCAATCCAGTAGCTGAATACGCTCCGGGGAAAACCCTGATTGTTGCAGACACCTTGTCACGTAGTCCGCTGGCCAGCACCTGCACAGAGATTGAAACACATAGTGAGGTGGCCTGCTACGCAGCTAGCATGGTGGCAGGGATCCTTGCATCTACAAGCAAGTTGGACGAAATCAGGATGGCGACAGCCGCTGACCCCAAACTGCTATCTGTCACAACACTCATAAAGAGAGGATGGCCTGAACACATAAATAAAGTGCCTGCAGATTGAGAGCCGATGTTCAAGTGAAATCAGAGCTGTCAGAGCACAATGGCCTTGTGCTGAGAGGGTCCAGGATTGTTGTGTCAGGATCAATGAGAGGTGAGTTACTTCAGAAAATCCATGAAGGACATCAGGGGCTCATCAAATGCAGACGGAGAGCGGGTTCATCCGTGTATTGGCCCGGACTCTCGTCAGAAATAAACAAACTTGTGATGTCATGCCAGGTGTGCTGTGAACTGAAAAGAACACAACAAAGAGAGCCTCTCCTATCCACACCGCTTCCGGTGCGATTCTGGAAGAGAGTCGCTATGGACCTTTGTGAATACAAACAACAAAACTACCTTGTAATCTCAGATTACTACTCCAGGTTCACAGAAATACTGCACCTGCCTTCAACATCAAGCGCACAAGTGATTCAAAAGCTAGAACAGTCTATGCCAGATTTGGCATCCCAAATGAGGTGGTGAGCGATAACGGTCCTCAGTTTTCTAGTGCAGAGTTCCAAGAATTCGCCAAGCAGTTCGACTTCAAACACTACACATCCAGCCCTCACCATTCCCAGGGCAATGGGCACGGCGAAGAAAATCCTCAAGCAGGAGGACCCCATTCTAGCCCTAATGAGCTATAGGGCCACTCCCTGCTCTACCACAGGCTACAGCCCAGCTGAGCTATTAATGGGGAGGAGAATCAACATCACACTCCCCACCTTGGAGAAAAATCTCACCCCAAAATGGCCCAGCAGGAAAGCTGTAGAAGAAAAGGACAAGAAGGAAAAGGCTAAACAGGCCCACTATTTCAACCATTGCCATGGAGCCAGACCCTTACCTGCCAGGAGATTTTGTGCTCTCCAAGCTGGATCATGAGAGGTCCTTGCCAGCGGTGATCTCAAATGAGAGCGCCACCCCGAGATCCTTTATCATTCGGACTCCACAAGGAGCAGAGCTGAGGCGGAACTGCCGTCACCTCCAACCAGAGCCAGTTCCCCAGCCTATCCCAGGAGCGCCCAGTGAGAACACAGTGACAGACACCCACTCTGATAAAGCTACCATGTTAGGGACTGTTCCTGTGAGTCAGAGTGTGGCTACACCCTCACATTCCCTGCCTACCGAGATGGTGACCCGATCTGGACGGATGTGCAAACCAGTCAACAGACTGGACTTGTGAATGAATGAAAGACATATGGCCTTTGGGGGAAAAAAAAAAAACAAAGTGAGGGAAAACACGTGAAAAGAGTATTGTCACTGATGCTGACATTGTTCATTCGTGTTGAAATGTTGATATTCACGTTGTGAATGCAGATTTGACCATTGATTTGAAGTTATGAGGGGAACTTTGATACTGTAGCACTTTGGAATTAGAAAGCAACCAGTATATGGTGTACAGTATAAACTCAACTTTATTTTCATGTTCATGATGGGTGCTACTAAGATAGCCATTCATTGACAGTGTTCTTGATGTTACTGAAATAACACAAAAGAGGGGGAGATGTCATATAATGATGTAAAATGTGCATGTGCATTTACTAGAGTAAGATGGTAATTCTGCCTGCACTGTAGTGTAGGAGACTTTGCTGGACATGACCAAAAACACTGGTGAGTGATCACTAATAATAATATTACCAGTGGAACAGGAAAGCACCCTTTGAAGGTCATATTAAGGTGTGAAAAAAATAATCGATTCTAGATGATGAATTGTGAACCTTTGAGTAAAATCAATATTGCCTGTCAGTGGGATGAAGAGTCCTCCATGTATCAAGAAAACATATATCAGTGCAGCAGCCAAGCAGAGATTGCCCATGCCCAAGGTTAAGCTGGGCTATTTTGTGAGATCTATCAAGATGAGGACTTCGGCAGCAATTAAAGTCACCAGCCACCACAGATGATGAGTCCGAGAACAAGGAAAATACTTCTGTGTAAGCATCACCGGAACATATGGAGGGGCATAAACATTTAAATAGGAGATAGCATCGCCAGAGAGCATCCCTTAAATCATAACATCCCTGCCAGATGTGTTAGCTTTAACTTCCACCTCTGTCAGGTGTAAGGAGTTATGAATTAGGATGGCTACACCCGTACTCCTAGTAGTAAAGGAGGAGAAGTAGACTTGGCCCACCCACTCTCTTTTCAATTTTGAATGTTCACTGTCATTTAAATGACTCTCTTGGATCAGTGCTATCTGAACGTCTTCTTTTTTTTTTTTAATAATTAAAAATTTTCTTGCGTTTGATTGGGTCCTGAGTCCTGTGGACATTGCATGTACTAATTTAGTTAGTTTAGTGGTATCAGCCATAATCCCACAAGGTGTAAATGTCTGTATCCGTATGTCTGTATGCCTGTATCAAAAACAAGACAGTAAAACTGTGTGGAGGAAAAAAACCCATACCAGCTCCCCAAACACCTCCTGAAACGAGGCGTCTAAAGTACCCTATACTGTGCATCTTAACTGTGCACCAAACCAGTACTCCACATTTGACTATATTCAGCTACAAATGTTTAGGGAAAAACAATAGTAAAATAGATGATGAACAGAAACGAAACGTGTGTTCCAACTCACCACACTCAGTCATGTAGGATAGTGACAGCTAAAAAAGAAAGGGAAAAAGAACCCATGATATAAGACCAAAGTGTCCTTAGCCGTCCAAATTTAAGAGCCTATGCAGCTGTTGTATGACAGAAAAATGAGAAAGCTGTCCATGGGAGGCGTCAGCTTGGTCTACCTGGAGTGTCAGGAATATGGTCTCCACAAAGATGCACTGGTTGTCCACAGAAAGTAAGATAGCCCTTTTCCTTGCCCAGTAAGAGGATATGCAACTTCACTCTGAAATGGTACACCTTCAAAATCATGAGAAGTCTGGGTGGGGCATTCGGACCTGAGCCTGGCTGGGAGGCAGACTGGAGGGTGCCAATGGAACAGTGGATTTCAGCTCAGAAAGTTTCAATGAGTTTAACCACCAATGAGGGGGTTGGGTTGTCTTCTTTCTCATCTACATGTGTGGGTGATGATGAGGGGTTAGCTTTGTCGCTACTGTGCCGAGACAGGGCTTGTCCTGGACAGTCCTGATGAGAGCAACCTTTCTCTGTTATACTGAGATGTCCCTTACATGGTTTGAAAATAAAATATGGCAAAGATATAATGCTAAGATGACGTTTGTTACTCTATTAATGACAAGATATGTGAGAGCTGGCAAAGTTGTGTCTACTCACTACCCATGATCCCACATGACACTTTTTTGTGCATCTCATAGTGATATATGTGTGTACCGATTTTCGTGCATATTGGTGAAATGTGCCGGGGGGTCTGTTGGCGAAATGTCCATCACCAAATCTTTCACCAGTATTTTTTTTTTACTACAACTACTGCGTGTGCCAAGTTTCATGTGCCACTGAGCATGTTTAGCCCTTCAAAAATGCAATAGAAGAGGACAAAGAGAAGGAATTAAAATTAAAGCTGCAAGCACCATTGGATGGGCTTTCACACCCCCGTGCTCCTCAGAGCGTGCTGTGGCCATGACCATATCACCAGGTGCCAACTCGTCGATGGGGCGCTGAATTTTCACGTGCTTCAGACACCGAAGGAAGGAATTCAATGTCACTTCCTGTCTGCACTAGGTGGTGTTATGACTACGACTCCTGATTGTCATGTCGATGTATTCAGGGCAGAACTCTTATCAAATGTGAAGTTTGGTGCAGAATGGACCATGTACACCAAAGTTATAGCAATTTCATGATTCAGGGCAAGAATCAAAAATTGACTGAAGACTGGCCTGTTCCTGAACACATCAATGCATTTTAGACAGTACAAAAAGGAGTTTTGTGCCACTTCCCATCTCTAGGTGGCGCTATGACTGTGGCCCCAGGATTGGCATGTAGATGTGTTCAGGTTGGGACGTTTATCAAAAATGTTTGGTGCAGATTGGATCAAAGTGTTCCAATTTTGTGTTCCATGGCAAGACATCACAGTTGATGCCACACCATGGCCAAACTGTTCCACGCTATCCAAATCTTTCAATAACTTTAATAACTTGGAAGTCAGTGGAAATTGTTAAAATACAATACTTGGAAAATGCCAAAATTGATGAGTAAATTCAAAATGGCTGACTTCCTGTTGGGTTTAGGTAGTGGGTCCAAGAGACTTTTTAGTGAGTCTGTGCATGATACATTTTCATACATGTACCTGAAACGGTAGACAGGAGCTGTTTTGCTGAAATTTTGTAGGGGTGCTATTGAGCCAGTTTACAGAACTGACTGAAGACTCTGTCTGTTATTGAACATGTGAAGTTTCTGGCAGATTCGACCAAGTATACTTAAGTTAAAGCAGTTTCCCATGTCATGGTGAAACATTGAAGTTTGCCATGCCATCATGGCAGCGCCGTTTGACAATACGTCACAGTCCTCACAGTACAGCATTACCAAGGTTGTAAGGCATTTCTGACCAAATTTGAGTTGGATATGGTCAACCTGCTAGGAAGAACATATCAAAGTGTAAAACTTACCATGTCCTGTTGCCAGTAGGTGACGCTATGACTGAATATTGTCATTTAGATGTGTTGAGGGCAGGACTCTTATTAAACATGTGACTTGGGTGCAGATTGGCCCATTTATACGAAAGTTATAGCAATTTCGTGTTTCATGGTTAGACATCAAAATTCGACACCATGCCACAACCACGCCCTTTTAATAATTTTTGATCACAAAGTAGTATAGATGGCACATACTGATTTTTAAGCTGTATGATGAATTCTGTAGGAGGAGCTTGTTAAAGTAAAATGTGCACAAATCATCAAAATTGACCATGAAATTCAAAACAGCTGACTTCCTGTTGGGTTTAGGCAATGGTCCAAGAGACTTTTTGTACGTGTGGTCATGATACATGTGTGTACTAGTTTTCATGGCTATTGGTGAAACGTGCCGGGGGGACTGCTTTTAGAGGTCATTGTCAAATAGTATATCAGCCAAGATTTTTCACCACGACTAATGTGTGTGCCAAGTTTCCTGCACCATCAAGCATATTTAGTCCCTCAAAGACATGATAGAAGAAGACAAAAAATAAAAAAGCACCCCTGTGCCTGTTGGGGCACGCTGCAGCCATGACACTGACTGGCCAATGAGGCGCTGAATTATTACACACTTTGGACACTGCGAGAAGGAATTCGATGTCACTTCCTGTCTCCACTGGGTGACGCTATGACTATGACTCCTGATTGCCATGTACATGTGTTCAGGGTGGGACTCTTATCAAACATGTGAAGTCTGGTGCAGTTCAGACCATTTACAACAAAGTTAGCAATTTCATATTTCATGGCGAGACATCAAAATTCAACGCCATGCCACAGCCATGCTGTTCAGGATTCACAAAGTCTTTTAATAACCTTTGATAACAATGTGGTTTAGATGGTACACACCAATTTTAAAGTAATCATGATCAATTCTGTGTTTTTCGATTTAAAATGCAACATGTTTATTGCCAAAATTGACCACAAAATCCAAAATGGCTGACTTCCAGTTGGGTTTAGGCAATGGGTCTGTGAAACATGCCAGGGGGGATGCTTGTTAGAGGGTGTGGGAAAGCCATTTGGTCACGCCCACCACCAAAACTCATTTCCCACGAAATTTTTCACCACACCTAACATGTATTCCAGGTTTCATGGGCCATCGGGCAAGTGAAGCCCCCCAAAAATGCGACTGAAGAGGAGGGAGAAGAAATAAAATAATGATAATCATTTGAGCAAATCCAATAGGGTCCTCGCACCATTCTGTGCTTGGGACCTAATTCCTTAGTCCTTATGAATGAGAATTATTTAAAAAGACTTAACATAATTTATGCTTTAGATTTTAGCCAGTCTAAAGAGCAATTGGTTTGATTCCTAAGTGCTGAGCACAAGAGAGCAAATGTGCCTGGCCATGCCTTTGTTTTGCCTTCATTTTCAGGCTTCTTGCCCAGGAAGTTCATTTGCTATCTCGCACATGTGAGATAGCAAGCCACCTGTGCCAGCAGTGCATCCAGTTTGTGACGGGTATAAGATAAGGCCCCTTGTCTCATTTGAAATATGCTGGCTGGACAGTAAGTGGACAATGTTCAGAGACTTTAGCAAGCAAATTAAATGTTTTCCCTGAAAAAAACAGCATGTGCCAAACCCATCACTTTAACCACGACAACAATACTAATACAGCATTGGGGGATGCATTAAAAAACTCCAAAACTCCAGTAACATGACATCCACAGTGTGTTAGTAGAACTACCGATTGCTTACCTGTAACAGTTGTTCTTGACTTTGTTGTAGCTGCCAAGTGTGATTATAGTTCCTGATGCAACACCATAAGAAAAGAGGACCTGAGAACAAGCCTCCATCCACACCTGATTAACAAAGTTGAAAAATCACATGAAATTAGGTCATCATTATTATATGTCTGTCATGGGGGTTATTATTTTATCTATATCCTTTGTTTGCTGATGTCCACTGATAACTGGACCCAGGGAAATTTTACACTCACAGTTCAAATTAAAAGTAAAGTACCTTTGACAAACAGAACTTCACAAACAAACTAGACCCTGTAAATATGCTAAATTTGCCCAAGTGGTCTCACCTGAAGGTCTGCAAGACGTGAGGGATCTGGATACAGGTAGTAGACCACACCCTGCCAGGCACCTGGCAGTGTCAACCCCCTGACCAGCAGGATAGCCAGTGTCACATAGGGGAACACAGCCGTGAAATACACCACCTGAAATTTCATTTGTTATTTAGCATATTGCTGACCATTTATTATAGATTATAAACACTGCTGCTATGCTCCTGATAGTGTTGGCTGTTTCTTTGGGAAGGGCTGAATGTTCAAAGAAAGTTTCAAGTCCATTGTTGTCACACACCTCAAGGCTTGGGCAGTAACAAATGACAGGAAACAGGACTACATAATCTGGATACAAAATTGTAATCCATTACAGTGACAGATGTAATCAGATTGTAATTATATTTAATAATACATGGACTTATTGGGCTTTTAAGCTTTTGATTGATAGAACAACTCTTAACAGGAAATGGGAGTGACAGTAGGGTGAGGACATGTAGTAAAGGGCCGCAGGCTGGAATCGAACCCATCTCTGTTGCTGAGGACTCAGCCTCTATACATGAGCTACCAGGGAAAACCGCAGAATTGTAATTTTAAAATACATTTTAAAATAAAGCCCACTGCACATACATTACAACACAGCATGTGTCTCAACACCACTCCGGTCTCAGTCAAACCAGCAAACCTTATAGTGAATTCATTGTCACGGCTTCCAGTGAAAAAATGCTGCAATGTCTATCTGTCTGTCTATCTGTCTATCTGTGTATACGTACAGCTCTGGAAAAAATGAAGAGAGCACTCTCACAAATGTTTCTTACATCAGCATCTCTACATGTGTGGCAGTCAGTCCATTCCAGTGTTTGTTGGATTCCAACACAAGCCTCCTCATTCTACTTAATGAGACACTGATTAGATGATCACCTGAACCAAATCTTATTTTATGAGGAAGATTATAAAAACCACTGCTGTGATTAAAGATTGAGATTATCCCACCAATATTGATTTCTAAACTCTTCACAAGTTAAAATATTAGTGTTGTGTTGTTAAATAATTAATATGAATGTCTTTTCTTTGCATTATTCGAGGTCTGAAAACACTGCATCTTTTGATATTTTGACCAGTTGTCATTTTCTGCCAATAAATGCACTAAATGACAATATTTTAATTTCAAATTTGAGAGAAATGTTGTCAGCAGTCTATAGAATAAAACAAAAATGTTCATTTTACTCAAACACATACCTATAAATAGTAAAACCAGAGAAACTGATCATTTTGCAGTAGTCTCTTCATTTTTTCCAGAGCTAATGGAACATAATATTTTAATATTATGATACTTTGATTAGCCAGCCTTCAAGTTTAATTCTAAAAAGTGACAAAGTTTCTGTAGAGGGTAGGTTGTGGTGAATGAATGGGGAAAATACGGGAGGAGACTCAGTTTTAAGATCAGTCCAGTGTCGTGGGGCTAGAGTCCCATCTGATACCAGAGGTCAGTGTTGACTTTTTATTTTTAGGCCTAGCTGACTTATTATTTTCAGGATTTTACTATTTTCTGTTTTCATCCAGTTTGGTTACATTTCGGCAGCAAAACTACTTGGTTGGGTTTAAGAAAAGATCATGGTTTGTGTCTGCAATGCTGGTGTAAATAGCCACATTTTGCACCCCAGGTGCAAACAGCATTGTCAGCCACTCCCCTCTCTCCCTGCTAAACCTAATCAAGTAGTTCTTGTGCCTTCATTGTGCCTACAAGTCTACTTGTAGGTTACATATTTATTTTTGCTAACTTGACCACAGAGTCCTGCATATGAAAAACAGACACTAGAGGGGTACCTACTGTACCTGCTGAACTCGACGGGTTGGGAGTGAGAACACATTGGTTACAGAGTGTGGACAGAGCACTGCTGAGGTGCCCTTGAAAAAGGTACCAAACATCTTGGAGCACCGACACCGTCACACTGACATCTAAATGCACGTGTGCATTTGTGTTTATTTCAGGCCTGTGTGTGTGATGTAAATGAAGCGTAAACATTTTATATCACCACTTGGGATTAATTAAGTGCAAAAACTAATTTAATTTATTATATCGGAGACAGGTTTGGCCCCTTGCAGCAGTGTTCACAGACCCTTCCTGTGGAGCGGACCCCTTTCCAGACGCAGAAGTAGCAGGCCACCCAGCAGGCCAGGAGACACAGCAGCAGCTCCCATCTTATTGCACCAACCTCTTCTATTCCCCCTGACATAGATAGCACTCCTCTCCTGTATGAGGACACCACACATTCCATGATGGTTACACACATGAAGAATTACTGAATGGAACAAGAAAAGACTTGATGTGACAACAGTGACTCACTCCCAGAACTCAGAGACCGAAGACTTGGTAACATTTCCTGATGTCCAGTTTACTGTCACATTGCCACTGTGGATTGCAGTACTGTTTGCAGAGGTGAGGTCCACGCATCTGTCTGTTGATAGGTAGGCAAATGATCATATTTTCACATCATTTAAAATTCAATAATTAAACTAATAATGAAGATATTTAGGTGATTTCTACACAGCCTTTCTTTATTCTGCATATGCATGTGAATGTGATTGATGCTATACACAGTCCAGTAAATGGATTCACACTATTCCACTGATCATCAGGCAGGAACAAAGTTGCTGTAGTTAACTAAAACTAAACTAAAAACTAAAAATATTTCTTTAAAAATTAGTTAATTGAAATATAGATCAAAACAAGAATTTAGAAATTGTACAAATGCAATATTGTGTACACAGAAAACAAACTAAAATAAAGAAATATAATTATTTATAATTATTATATAATTAAATATAAAATATAGTTTTTGTCTTTGTCAATTTGGTTAAATCTGTCAACACAACAAGCAGATGCACTAAAGCTGGATGTCTACATTACTGTGAGTCAGTTGCCTTCACAAAATGTTGTATTCGTGTTCTACCTATTCTGAACTTATATCTTGCCTCTGACAAAAACAAAATTAAAAAACAATAAAAACTAAACTATAATATATATTAGACAACTATAATAACTTAACTGAAATGAACAAACTCACTCTGGAGACTCATTGAAACTAAGCTGAACTCAAAACAAAAGTTAAAAACAACATAAAAACAAAAATGAATGAAAAATACACAATTGTAATGCCCCTGAGCAGTAATGCTGCCGATAAAAACAGCAATGTGACAACAGACAGGAAGAAGAAGACTGTTAGAAAATAAACATGCATGGAAACAGGTTTTGCAGGTTTCAGACTTTGAAAATTCTGCTTTGCAAATCTTTTTCTAGAAAGGAAATGCATTCAATCCACCTTTTTCCTATCCTATCCACAAGATGAGGGTGCGACTTCCACAGCTTCCTGTCACTGAACCAGAGGTAGCTTTTCCATGGTAACGACTAATGTTAATCCTCTTTTCTGAAGTGATTGAGAGGTCAAACATGTAGGAACATCACCTTTTAACACCTCAAATGGGATAAAATTATCATATGATAATGATAGACCTGAAGAAGTGGCCACAGATAAGGTACAGTAGCAAATTTAGCTACTTTATTGACTCTGTTGCTATAGACAGTGAAGCTATGATTAATTTGAAAAGCTCTGAGTGAATGAGTACTTTCACAGCAACAAGATCGGTTGCGTTTTGTGTATGTACATTGTCTCCATTGATAGTTTGATTATTGCGATACCTTTTGTAATGATAGTTTGCAAATGACTTGATTGTTTAGAAGTTTGTTGAACTGCTGAGAGTATTTTATAATGGGCAGTTTTCTCATGTGGGTTAGGAATGGAGGATCACACAGAATTTAAAACCTATTTTAGTTCCTCTGTGACGAAGAGCATTTCAGCCGCAGACAGATGGTCTCCTTCAGCGGTGTTGCAGGTTAGATGTAGAGAGCAATGAGTCCTCTCAGAGCCAATCTGATCTACAGATAACCTGTACAGAGAAGCTCCCCAAAGAGACCCAAGTACAGACACAACTGTGGCAAGATGCAAGGAAGCTGTGACTGACTGCCAGCACAGCAAAGAGAGTCCTCAAACAGAGCACTACTGGCCCACAAAAATACCTGAATGAACACTTGTACCCCACCTTCACTGGCAACACAGCAGCAAAGTATGGCAAAGAAAATGAGGAAAAAGCCATTCAGCTGATGGAAGCACGAGGGAACACTGTAGAAAGGAAAGGCCTGGTGGTGCGTCCTGACCAGATGGAATTTTGGATTTAGCAGCTCCTTGAGTGTCCCCTAAAGACTGCCATATCACTTACAGAGTTTCTTAGTCGGCCAAATGGTGACATCTGATGCTTCATCCAGAAAAGAAAATTCATTCATTATGTACTTCCCTTATGCTGACTAAAGGTCAGGTTTAGTTTTTTAGTTTGTAAAACACTGCCAGAAAGCAGGAAACAGCATTGCAGAATTTCCCAAACAGCTGAAGTGAAAGGTGACCAAACATAAAAAAAACCACAAAATAAAAACAGAAAACCCTCCTTCATGCTCATCTGGTGTTAACATGCCAAGTTGACTAAAAAGATGTTATTTACAGCATGTTTTTATCCTGAATCTTCACTGTAGATCCTTAGCTTGGAGCTGTGTTCATGTTCACACGTTCACTGTCTGAACTGGGTGTGTGTGGTGTGACGGTGTGCAAATGGCATGTCTTGAATCACACCAGATAAGCACTATAGAGGCAATTTGTTTTTTTTCCAGACGTTTTTTACGTTTGAAAATTGATCAACATTCACTTGCATTTTTTGAGAGACTGTGCAACACTGTTTTGCTGTGAAACTACACCAGTGTTTTGCGGACTAACAAAATAAACCCGACCCTCAATCAACATGAGGGTGAGTAGATGATGACTGAATTTTCATTTTTGGGTGAAGTATCCCTTTAAGTGATGGAAAATATCTCATTCCTCCTAATAGGCAGAGTGGCGATAATAATGAATAAAGTATTCATAATAATGATGATAACAATAACAATAACAAAATAATAATAATCCAGCGGGGCTACAGCCTATTCCAGCTGACACTGGGTGAGAGGCAGGATACACAAGTTGCCAGTTCATCGCAGGGCTGACATATAGAGACAGACAACCATTCACACTACAAACAATTAAGAGTTATCAGTTAACCCATTATACTGCATGTCTTTGGACTGGAGGAAGACAGAGTACATGGAGAGAATCCATGCGGACATCAGGAGAACATGCAAACTCCAAACAGAAAGACCCTGCGGTGACAGTGCTAACCAATGCACCTCTGTGCCACCTATATTATTATTATTATTATTATTATTATTATTATTATTATTATTATTATTATTATTATCTAGCACAATATATTAATAAAATGCAACCCAAAGTGATCAACAAAAATAACATATCATATCAACATATCATTTATGATAAAATCCTAAAAACATGGAAAATCAATCAACCATAAAACACTTCCAAGACTCTTGTTGAAGTTTGTTTTCAACAAATGCAGTCTTACTATGCTCTGCATTTAGCGAAGAGGTGTGTTTCAACATTTTCTAAGACAGCCTGGCTATCATCATTTGAGCATTTGCATAGTCTGAAGTAGTTCTAAATGTGTGTGTAGAGTACAAACAAATGGTTTAAGCATAATTGTACGCCCATGATTAAGTAAATATAACTTTTATTTACTCTCAGGAAAACTCCACAGGGCATCTTTGATTTTTGGTGGAAAAGAGGAAACCAACTGTAGTCTCATGTAGACATGGATTAAAGTCACATGTTTTGTTGACCATTCCCTCATCTCCAACCACCACATAGCTCTGTAATTATGCGACGCTACCAATGCTGTTACCTGTGACACATAATATTATCACGTGAGTGTCAGCCACGGTAAACATAGGTTACTTTTTGCAATAGAACAAAGAACTGGTGCTGTGTTTGTCTTGGGAGGACGGTTTTATTTTGCTGATCAGTTTGTCTTTCACTCTGAAATGGAAACTAATTGGCCTTAGCTTAGTTAGCCTGCTAACTTTACATAGAGACACCTTTTTTATCATTATTCAACAAAAAAAACCCATTATGCAACAAGTTATTAGCAGTTCATGTTCACTCAGTGTTGTGTTTGTCTTTTCAACAGAAAGAAGGGGTTCAAGTTAGTCCAGTTTTGTAGCCTACACTATTTATTCAGCCATTCAAATTTTGCAGCCAGCATAGGTTATCAGCCAGCATCCAACACAGTAGGAAGGGAAGAGTGAAATAAGGTAATTGCAATCAAGCATGCCACTAAATCCTAAACACTGGTGTTTTGATTTTATCTTTTTGCCCATACATTAAAAGGAGAAAGTCCACAGAAGTTAAATATGTCTTACACTGAAACTGTTTTAATAATACTTGGCCAAGGAGAATGAAGAAATAATCAGTACACACTTTGTCCTGATGTTCTCTTCAATTCTGGAGTTCTGGACCTCCAAGATAGTCCTTAAACATTCACAGATAAGGTCATGATGAACCTATGCCCAAATAAGGTCAGACCCAACACATCTACAGCATATAGAATTAGCCTATTGGTCTGCAAATCCAAAAACAGACAGTATGAATGTACAAGGTCAGAGACCACAGCTTAGCAGCCTTTACTCTCATTCCTTACAGGGTCAGTGATATGATAACAGTTACATCTGCTCTGTTCAGAGAGACAAGACAAACACCTCTCTGACCTTAGCTGCATAACAACACTATGAAATTGTTCCCTTGTTTATCTGAAAGGAGAAGACAGCTGTGTCTACTGTCTAGAAGAAAGACTGTCTGTTAAGAATTAGTGTGGGCCTCTCAATGACTCCAAGGTCTTAGTATGATACCTAAAATTGGAAAATTCATTAACAAATGGTCCTATGCCATTATTAGAGACTGAATTCTAGTGTTTGTTTTAAAATATCTGACAGTGCACAAAAACTGAATGACATTGTGTTGAAAGTGTTGCAGGTCCGATATGAGACCAACATGTTAATCCCATTAATGCAAAGGGGCACATGTCTGACATGGGCTCCGGCTCATACTGTGAGTCAATAAAGAAACAGTGAGATCTCTCAAAGAGCTCAGTATCTTCTAATCTGCTATGCATCCACCCACTCTTATCCCACACCCACCTGTGTTCCAAGGATTGTTGCAGGTGGCCCAGGGGAGCGGGTCTCTGAAGCAGTAGATAAGGTAAAGCAGGGCCCAGGCCAGGACAATGCTGTACAGTCTGCTATAGAGCTGGATCACTATGATAGAATAGCCAGTCCCTGGAGGGAGAAAACATTCCAAAACACCTCTTTAAGATCTAATTCCATATAGCACTGAGAAATATTGCACTGCACATAGACTCAGCAACCACTCCAGATCCAGTAAACACTGTGTTAAAAATTTTACTTTAAATATTAGTTCTTGTCCATTTTTGAAAAGCAAAACCAGCCCAGATGTCCTTAAAAATTTATAACAGTCTGATATTGCTGGAATGGAGAATCTGCTTCCATACAATACAGAGTAGGTGCACAAGCTTAGTTCTGTGAGAACCAGGGCCAAAAACCACAGCTTAAAGAAAATGTAAACACTGCCAATAAACTGAGCTTCATGCTAAGCAAAAGGTTAGCCAGAGCAGACCAGCTCTCCCTGTTTTCCTTGCTAATGTCCATTTCTTGGACAATACACTGAACTCAGACTACAGCTGACATATCGTAATCCATAAGCAATGTCATTCTCTATGCCCTCTACCTAACTCTGTCATCTTTATTGCATTATCAACCTGCCTCTGTATGACAAAACTGAATGATTTATTTACTTTTATAAACGAGACACGATATAGTTAGTTAATGTACTGTCTCCTAACTGTATGTTCAGTGGATGTCGAGTATTGAATAATAGGAAATGTTAATTCTGACGGGTATGAGTTAACAGTTTGACTCAAGCATGAAGGCTGTGTTGTGTTGCTAGGAAAATATCAATAAACAGTAAGGAACTAAATTTGATTAATTTTATCAGGATCAAGAAAAACCTGCTGTTTTTTGATTTTACTAATTTACTTTTGGTAAATAATGATGAAGGTAAATCCATCATATGCAGCTATCTTGGCAAGGGTTTTGGATAAAGGCTGAATCCAGTGGTCCCGAAAGTTTCCACTTTCACTTGGAATTTTGTCTGTTATTCCAAATGTCACAGCAAACCTGAATCCAGCATATTTTATTTGTTTTTATTCCACATTCTGTCCCTCAACATACACTTTATATACTCATTGTTTATTCCTTTGAAATAATTCTACGCAGAGCTGGTGGCAGACACTGTAATGTGTCTAATTTAAATGGTAAAGCCATTACTGTGCTAGCTGCTTTAAAGGTAAGAATTGTTTGAATGCATGGCTCTTTGTGCTTGTTAACTATTTCATTAATGTGCTTGACGTGCTCAACCGGTGAGACACAAGATGCACACTATGCCTCATTATCTGAATTAAATATGAAAAATAATATAGCATGCTATGACCCTATTAGTGGTCCTTTGAAATGTCAATGAAATTTATAAGTATACACAGTGGTGGACAGTAATGAAGTACATTTACTTGAGTACTGTACTTAAGTAGATTTTTTGAGTATCTGTACTTTACTTGAGTGATTGTTTTTTGGAAACTTTCACTCCACTACATTTCAAAGACAGATATTGTACCACTGACTCCACTACATTTCTAGGAAGGTTGTTGTTACTTGTAACTTTTAGTCTAAGCATAGCTTTGAAGTCAGCTGTTGATGTTTTTTCTTTTCAAAAATGCAGATGTCCACACACTGTGTTCCTCACAGAAGAAAACCAATCACAGTACCTGCTCTCAACTGCGATTGATGTAAAAGCAGAAATATGTCATCCAGACACACTCTGTAACAAAAGCAACCAAGCTCTCCCACTTTTATTCAAACAAAACATGGCAATGGTGACGACAGGAGAAAGACAACTCAGTTGGCTTCAATCTAATTTTATGCTGTGATTTTAATAGTTACATCAGAAAATGACAAGAGCTCTCATTTTTAGTTTTGATTGTATTTCTATGCTGAAGTTTTTATAGGTGTTTCTATAGGCTTTGTGTAGCAGAGTGGCAAGTCAGTGCATCATTAAGCGGTTTCAGAGACTTACAAGGTTCTGTAAATGCACTGTGAAAACAACAGTGATATATTGGTATTAGAAACTGTTCTTTGTAATTTGTACTTTTGAATACTTAAGTATTTTCAAAAGCAAGAACTCTAGTACTTAAGCTCGAGTAAAATTTTGACTGTGAAACTTTCACTTGTAATTGAGTAATACTTGACCAGGAGTATCTATACTTTGACTCAAGTACCCCCATCTTAAACTCTGGAGGGACGAAAAACCCTGCCTATGAATACAATATTTCAAAAATTATAGACTTTGGGAAATGTATTTGTCAGCACTGACTTAATGTGGTACCTTGTGCCAGTGGGCAGAGCTTGGTCCAGCAGGTGATGGCGCCCTCCTGTGTGTACTGACCAATCACAGTCTCCATCAGAAAGAGTGGCAAGCCAACCAGGACAGCAAAGACACAGTAAGGCACCAGAAAAACACCTGCACACATTAACAGAAATATAACCGAGACCAGTGACACTTAGGAGTGGAACGACATTAATAAAGTAAGTGTTTGATCCAATGTAGGGCTGCCAACAGTTAATTTCAATAATAGAAATCCAAGGTGTTGTAGATTTTATCATTTTGTCTATACATCAAAATGAGAAAGTACACAGGAGTCCATTATGTGTTACGCTGAAACTGGTTTAATAATACTTGGCCAAGGAGAATGAAGGAATGATCAGTACACGCTTTGGCCTGATGTTCCTTTCAATTCTGGAATTTCAGTCCTCTGGGATAGTCCTTAAACATTCACAGATAAGGTCATGATGAACCTATGCCCAAATAAGGTCAGACCCAACACATCTACAACATATTGATTTCACTTATTGGTCTGCAAATCCAAACACAGGAAGTATGAATGTACAAGGTCTGAGAACACAGCTTAGCAGCCTTTACTCCCATTAGCTCAGGGTCAGTGATTTCCAAACCAGATTTGAGTTATGTATTTCATATTTCATCACCACAGTCAATTAACTTGGCTGTTTTTCTGTTGATCTATACAGTATAACAGGTATAAATACATGTTGCACAGTCAGTTCCATCTAGAACAGATTTAGTTTGTGTTATTTTCTTACGAAATAAATAGCTATGAGACCTTCTGCTGCCCACAAATACCATTATTTTAGTAGCTAAAATGTGTTGGGATGAGCTTTCAACTTCAAACTTTTGCAAATGTAATTTGAATAATGATTTTATATCTCATGGAATCACAAGCAGCTAGTCTACAGTATGTTGTATCTTTAACCTTATTAACCTTGTAAAGAGTAAATTAGCTGAACACGTAATGAACACAATAGTTTTAACACTATTTAAATATACTGAATGTACAAATAATACAGACTTTTTTTGTTATTGACTTGCAGTTCCTTTTACACAATCCAATCATGCAAAATATGAGAATAAGTTGACTGAATGTCCCAGCTCACCTCCTCCGTTCTTATAGCACAGGTAGGGGAATCTCCACACATTGCCCAGACCCACCACATTGCCTGCTGATGCCAGAATATATTCCCTTTTTTTCCTCCACTGTTCCCTCTTCTCCACAGTGCTCTCCATTTCTGTGTGTCCTCCTCACTCCCTGATCAACAAAGGCAGTGCACAGCCCTGTCAGCATACTTGTACACAACTCCGACTGTTTGGCCCAAGGCCATGGATGTAGGGGCAGTACAATGTCATGACTGACTGAAGAATTTACAATTAAGCAGTACACCTGATGGCCATGTTTGATCAATTGTTCGAATTGTGTGGTATCCAATGTAGAGAAGTGTGTTGAGTGATTTGTAAAATATTGTGTTGGGTTTTGCTCTCTGAGTGTCAGATTTCACTAAATATAGCGACACCTGTGACCCAGTTCAGGCAGTCAACTCTAGCTGCACTGCAATCACATGTATATGCCTCACTCCCTGTAGTACATACCAAACGCACCCTTCCAATCTGGCGCTCTATTTAAACTGCTCTCCCATCTCTCCCTCTGCCTGTCAGTGCCATTGCTGCCCTGCAGGAGCATCACTACCTGCTCATTCAGCATTTCAGCATATTGGTAACTTGGCTATTGTTGCTCATGCAGTGGTCGTCATCAGAGTGTGGGTCTCGGTCTTCACAGGAAGATGTTGACTTTTTTCCCGAAACACCAGTTCAGCCAGCCGAGGCTCACTTTGAGCATAATTGGATGCCTCCGTCCATGTTGGAGCTTTTGCACCGCCCGCAACGGCTGGCTTTATGGCTTGAACACCACATCCTGCAGAACTCTACACCCACAGCTTTTTATTTCCACCCAGCCTCAGCCATGAGGAGCTCTTCAATTATCTCCTCATTCAAGAAAACTTACAGCGCTCCTCCCAAAGGAAAAGGGGAAGCTCCAGCATGAGCGAGCCACTTGCCAAGCAGTCTCTCATGCAGCTTCTCCCACTTCTGCAGTTTCCCCTAAAAGGCTGACAGGAAAAGAACCCGGCACCTCTGATGAGTCAGCCTGGCCTCTCATGAATTGCCTGCAATGTAAACAATCCAGATCATTGTCTGCAACCTTTGACACAGGTCAAGTTGCTCCACTCCTGCTGATGTCACACCCCAGAGGACAGTGGGAACTGTAGTTCCAACTCCACCATGGGTTCTCGGCTCCTGACCTCTGCAGCTGCAATTCCTGATTCTCTCAGGAATCAAATTTTAACAGGTATTCTGTTCTGTTTTTATTTCATATATTATAAGGGGAAGAAGGGGAGAAGGAAAAATAATTCTGTTTAATGTCTTAATATCACATCATTATTTTTATTGGGGAAAATAAATAAATGAGTAAAATAAATAAATAATCATGTGAACATCCTGTTATGCAGTTCCTAATCTGCAGACAAAGATTTGAAGATCATGCAGATTTTTCTGTAGTACTTTGGCAACTTGGGCAGAGTTCAGTGTTGCCTTTGGCGTCCTCAGAGACACCATATGCAAAGTTAAGGGACATTCAGTATTCTGTCAAATCAATTCATTTGGTGGCAACATTAGCTCTTGCATCTTTGTCACCTTGTGAGAGGCATTATGCTGGATTCTGTACAACACCTGCAAACTTCTCTTTGTCTGTCCTTCATCTTTTGGATGAATTTTTAGTGGTTGTATTTCCCTCATTGCTGCCAGCTCACAGCATCTCCAGTTAAATCCTTCCAGGAGTAAGGCTACCCCTTTCAAAGCAGGAAACATTTAGACCCTTCTACACACTTGAAATTTCTTGGTATAACCCTCGATAGTTTCTCTGGTGCAGGACAGGCTGTCTTGCCTCAGAAGCTTTCTAATTCTTTTTGTTGTTGCCATTCTTTATAGATATAGATCTTTTCTCTGCTAGGCCTTCTTATCTTCCTTATGCACATCATTGCTAATAGTCATTCATTCATATCACACTCGTTAGTTTTGCCTAATTCTGTAAAATCTAATTGGTCTTAAATGAAGGCTGTCGCTGTCTGTGGTTCTGGCCCTTGTGTGTCATGTATGAAACAACATTTCTGTCCTCCACTATATAAGGTGTTATGCGGCCACCTGCTATGAGTTGATCAGAACCGCCCGTTTGGCCCACATTACCCCGGATGTTTTTATCAGCAAAGTCAGACAGATGGCAGCTCGTAAACAGCACAGTTTGTCAGTGTTTTGACATAGAGAATGGCAATAACATTGAATATAGGCTGTGACAGAATAAACTAGTACAAACACTCGACTGGAGCGACATGTGACCACATTCAGCACAGTCACAGACATAAACCTGCAAGCAAAGCGGCTGCTGCTGGTAGCACTGCTAACGTTAGCCACACTGTGGAGCAGGTTGGCAGCTGATGTTGGCTCTGGGTAAACAATGTTTGCTCACAGACACAGTAATCCTTTTCATTCTGAAAGGGTGAAGCATTTTGTGAGTTGTTGTCATGTCAATTGCAGTCTGTGTTGTGCTCAGTTTTAACTGCTTTCTGAGTGTTTTCTTCCTGTTAGACTACTCTAAATTTGATTTTGTGTATAAACAACAGGGAGATTAGCCACCGGGAACATCCACATCCTTTACTATGACTTCACTGAGACCTCAGATTCCTTCATGCACAATCCGTGTGAATCTGTGTATCATTCATTCTTTCTATTTTCAATTGGCAATCAAAAAAAATAATAAATAAATAAAAAAGTAACGGATTATTTTGTTTTTCATTTTTTAATCTAACACAAAAAACTAATAAATGCCTGGTTTTTAATATTTCAATTTTAGGCTCAGATCAAAAATACGAAATGGAAAAATGGGCCACATGACTGAATTTGATTTTAATATTTAATTGGTTGTGTTTACGTGACCCGGAAGTTTTGTAATGAGCATTACGCTAGCTTGCTAGCTGCAACGATCTATCGATCTGGACCAGCAGCCAGGAGCCATCAGCCATGGACAGTTATGTGTTGTTCCAGGCAGCAAAGCGTGTCATCCTAAAGGAGGAGGACATGACTACCGAAAAAAAAAGCAGGATTTTCCAGGTAAATATTTTGACAAAGAACCTTTTTTGTGAAATTGCCCTCTACTTTTGACAATAACAAATGCTTTTATTTTGAAATAGAAATGTGTTGTGTTATCTTCCGTTAGTTTAGCGTTTAGACGTTAAGTTGCTACAAAGAATCTTCTGGTTGCTAGGTAACGAATCAGACTTTTCCTCCTCGTCTTTTTTATGTCGCCTCTGTTTTTCAGTATTACTGAAAAACTGTAAATATGATCGGCCTGAATGAGAAGCTGTGGTGATCGTCGTTTTTATGAAGCTCCAACATTTTTTACAACAGCTAGGTTACGTTTTGTGGTTAAAAGCCTACAGCCTAGCGCTATTCCCCTTCACTCTCTAAGAATTGGCACAGCTACAACTGCAGCGCTCCACCTGCTTACATCAACCCTGAAGTCCCTGGGCTGCTGGCCATCCTCTGCCTACCATGCTATGGCAGGCTCCAAATGACATCTTGACTGCGCAAGCTCAAGCATGCACCCCCTAACCATCAAACAATTGCATTTGCTCATTACCTAATTCTGCTGTTGTTGTGGTATGTAGACAGTTTTCTATTCAGATTTAGGGCCAATCCCAATACCACCCCTTGGCTCTACCACTTGGCCCTACTCCTCCATTTTGCTCACACCCGCAAAGGGTATTGTGTTGCGTATCTGTCTGGGATTGAGGGAGACTGTACATCTAACCCTCCAAATGGGCCTCCAAAATGAGTGTTTCAGATGCAGCCTCCAAATGGAGTGAGAGAAGAAAATACCCTGAATGCATTGTGAAGGGAGGCGGAGAAATTAATCATGGCCATCACTGTGGGAAAAGAAGCTCACAAAAGTAAGTAAAACCTTCGTAAATAACCATGCAAAAATGTTAAAAACTGTTGGAATATCTTAATTTAATGTAGATGCACATGAATATGTGATTGTATTGTATTGTAATGACAAGCGTTTCATAAAAGTTGCCATTCACGTGTGTGAAAACAAATTTGAAAACAACAGTTTGACAGTAACATCAGTTATATCTCCATGTCCCATTTATGAAGTTTGAATATTTTCAAGCAAAATAGTTTGCACACTTCCCCGCTCTGTACAGGAATAACGTAACACTGAAATAGCCAACATGGTAGTCATCTGTCATGTCATGTTTTCTCCTGCTACTTTGGTCATATGTGTCACTAATAAGGTTGGTTGATAATATTTCTCACTAATATAATAATTAGTTGATTGTGGTTGTCATTATAATAAGAAAGCATCAGGCTCTAATATAAAATACTACTACACTGTAACATTTCAGGGACGCCTGAGCAGACCAGGCACCTCATAAGGTTCAGGGCAGTCAATGAGGAGCAGTTCACCAAGAAGAAATATGCTGCTGAACAGGTGCGGAAGTGAGTGACCAGACAGTTATATTTTCTTACCAATGTATAAATCTGTGATTCTTGTAACCATGATGTAACAAATTATTATTATATATATATTATAATTATATTTTCTGTCACAGGACCCTGATCAAACAACTGTGAGTTTACCCCACAGCTGGTGTCAAAAATTAGGAGAACTTAAAAAAGAAATATAAGGTAAAGGCCAGTGGTGTACTGTTAATAAAAAGTAGCTATATGTAAAACATCTTTCTTCTGATCCAAAGTAATATGTAGTGTTGTTATTTTTTATTACATTCAGTTGTGTGTTTTTTTTTTGTTTTTTTGTTTTTTTTTATTGTAGGAGCTGAAAACTCCCGAGACGGGTCAGGGACTGATCAGGTCTGTCAGTCTAATGATGTGCAATAATTCACACTTTTCATGTGTGTGTGTTTATGTATGCAGTGCTTAACAAATTTATTAGACCACCTGTCACAAAAATGAGAAAACATAAATATTTTAGAAATCTTTCAAAAACTGGTTTAAAACTAAAAATGTAACTGTTATTTATTTGGCAAATAAACTGAAAAAACTTTTTCACACATAATAACCAAACAACTTACCTTGTATGGCCTCCTTTGGCCTTGAGGTCAGCCTTGCATTCTTGCTGACATTGTTTTTATGTAGTTTTCAACAGTCTCTTTTGTTATTGAGTTCCAAATAGTTTCTAGCTGTTCCCACAGTCTTGCTTTAGATGAAACTTGTATCTTTGAACCTACTAAATCCCAAATTTATTCAATAGGATTGAAATCCGGACTGTGACTTGGCCAGTCCATCAGTTCCAGTACTTCAGATTCCTTTTTCTTGGTCAAATAGTCTCTGCACAGCTTTTAAGTTTGCTTGTGGTCATTGTCTTGTTGGTAATATGAACCCACGACCAATCAGATTCAGTCCAGAAGGGATTCCATGATGTACTAAGATGCTGTGGTAGACGTTCTTGTTCATGATACAGTCGATTTTCACTAATTTGCCCACGCCGTTTCCACAAATGGAACCTCATACCATAAAGGAACCTCCACCGTGTTTCACTGTGGATGCAATGCATCTGGCATCAAAACATTTTCCAGCTTTTCTGCGAACATGAACACGACGATGCTGACTGAAGAGTTCAAACTTGGACTTGGTCCATCCAAAGTACCTTCTTCCCATCATCAACAGTCCAGTGTTTGTGCTCCCTGGCAAATCTGAGGAGTTTCTGGATGTTTGCAGGCTTCAATAATGCCTTCTTAGCAGCTAGTCTTCCCTTTAAACCTTGTTCCGTCAGCTTGTGGTCATTCTGGAGACTTTCTCTGACTCTGATCTAGAAGCATTTGTCTCTGCCTGAAGATCAGCAGTAGTTTTCCTTCTGTCTCAGTACTTAAAATCTTGAGGTGTCTGACATCTTCTTCAGTTAACTTTTGTTTCCTGCCTCTTCCTTCGTTGCTGAGACTTACTTACTTACAAAATGCACCAACTCCAAAGCATACTTGACCACACTGTGAGAAAACTTTATGTCTTTCCCTGTTTGTCTCAGAGGCCATCCAGCATCATGAAGTGCTTTAATTTTCATTTCATTTTCAGTGAGCTCTTGACATTTTACCATTTTGAACAGGAATGAGGAATTTCAAACTGAAATTGCAGGGAGGATGGGGGTGAGATTTCTACAACAATACAAGATATATAGTAAATTGTAAAATTCCACCATCAGCCACAGCAGAAGCTCTTGAAACCATGGTTCTATTTCTTGTGTGACAGCAGCACCCTCTTCTTGTCACAATGTGTAAAGGCAGGTAGCTGCTCCTAATGTTCAAATCTGTTCCTAGTATCTTTAACAGTATCACACACTTGCTCAGGATCAAACACCAACTGCACTAAAGAGTCACCCAAGACTTCCCCCAAATGAATCTGTGGATGGAAATGAAGGCGTAAACAGTTGTGTGGATATGAATCAGCAGTGGGAGGTTTGTGAGTTTAAAATGACAAAAGTCTTGTAGAGAAAGACCAGATGCTACAGTGTGCTCTGTAAAAGGACTGAGTGGAAGAGTGTGCCAGAGTGAAGCACACAGCATCAGTTTCTAACATCACAGATATCAATCTACTGCACACAGCTTGTATAATCTCTGTTTTCTCCTAGTTCTTTCCACTGTGGAAAGAAGGGAGGACATAAAAGTAAACATCATTTGTTTCATAAAACAATTCAAATAGTAAAGACATCAGACAGATTTTTAATTATTATGGAAGACACAAGGGATGTTATTTACAAAAAATATTTAATAAATAATAGTAATAATAATATTATATTTTTTTTCATAAATCACTTAAAAAATTCAATCATTTTCAGGATTTTAACCCTGTAAATGCCAGTTTAAGTATCTGAATTACTAATTATTTATTACAAAAAATAAATAAATAAATAAAATATTTTCCATATAATAAATAGTAGGGGGATGGGGTGATTAGAGTCTTGGATGTGTCAAAGATCAGCAACAAAATTGTTTTGATTGCATTAGTATTTTTTATGTATTTCCAGATACTCCCTTTGTGGCCAAAAATGCCTCATTGACTTCCATTAAAACCTAATTTTTTAATTTCACTGCCATTACAGTATAAAACCATGCATTCTGTAATGTCAGTATTTCATTTTAAAGAAAAGTAGTGATATTTGACTTTTTTACTGTATTCCATCAGATTCAACTGTTCTTGAATTTTTGCCAGTTATATTGTGGAGCCATGTGACTACCAGGGGGCCCCAAGAGTGATTTGTTCGTGTGTGTGAAATAATTTTTAAACCAACATCTGATTCATCATCCATCCATTTTCTGTAACCACTTATTCCCAAAGGGTCGCGGGCTGCTGGAGCCTATCCCAGCTGACACTGGGCGAGAGGCGGGGTTCACCCTGGACAAGTCACCAGTTCATCACAGGGCTGACACATAGAGACAGACAACCATTCACACCCACATCCACACCTACGGGCAATTTAGAGTCACCAATTAACCTAGTATGCATGTCTTTGGACTGTGGGAGGAAGCCGGAGAACCCAGAGAGAACCCACGCAGACACGGGGAGAACATGCAAACTCAGCACAGAAAGGCCCTGTCCCAGGAAGCTGGGGGATTCAAACTCAGTACCTTCTTGCTGTGAGGCGGCAGTGCTAACCACTGCACCACCGTGTCGCCATCTGTGATTCATCAGTGTGAACATTTATTGTGCAAACTGCAACAACTTTGTGTACTTCAACAACAAAAGAGAACACAACAGAACATATGAAATATGAACAAATTTGAAACAGACTTATCCAGGCTTTGAACATATGATTTATGTGTGTGTGTGTGTTTGACAGAAACAGATAAATGGATTGAGAGAGGGTGTGTGTGTGTGTGTGTGTGTGTGCATCAAGGGAGTATAAATGACATGTAAGAGCGGTGTGTGTGGTGTGACATGCACACACAAACAAACACCATGTTGGGTCTTTAGGAGACTTGGATTACACCAGATGAGCAGCATGGAGACATTTTATGCCTTTTCCAGTTGTTTTTAACATTTGAAAACTGGTCACCATAAACTTCCATTGTTCAGGAGATTCAGCAATGCTGTTTTCCTGTGAAACTGCAACAGTGTTTTGTGTCCTAACAAAATAAACCAACCCTCAATCAGCATGAGGTTGAGTAGATTATGACTGAATTTTCATTTTTGGGTGCACTATCCTTTAACTTAACAAACTGTAACAGTCTCACAACATTACCTAAGACATAGATCACCATGACAACAAGGGTCAAGTGACAACATCAACATCTAAAACACAAAAAGATTGAAGAAACTGAAGAACTGAGTTAAATCCCACACGAAAAGCATGACCCTTAAAAGCGTGTTATTTATATGCCATCCCATGAAATTGTGTTGTTTTTTCCTTTTTTGTGTGGCTTTGTTACTGAATGGTTATAAATAATCCAATAAAGTTCAGTCTTAACCAATACATCACTGCCAGTGGAGGGAGCAGAAGATAAACTGCGGGGAGGATGGGGGTGAGATTTGACTATCACAACAACAGGAAGTTGGGAATCTTAAGAATGAACTGTGTGTGCGTAAGACATGTTTTCTTTGTTACTTTGAGTCATTAATCACAGGAGAGGAATTAAAGTTCAGTCAGCGGTCAAGTGTTAAATAATCATTTTGTATGACAGGAAAAAGAAAACATGGAGGTTTTCAAGGGGATAAACTGTGATTATCAGCTGAATGGTTAATATTATAAAGCACTAACAGCTTACTGTGTTAGTAGAATTTTACTGAGCTCCTGTAAACAAAGTGCAGTCATGTGACTGTGTTTGTTCTGAGTTGTTGGGAAAGTTGTTTTTTTTCACCTTGTGCTGGATATAGAGCAAAGCCTATGACAGTGTGTGTGTGTACAGGAACCGGTTAGAACCACTTATTAGGGGCTAGATCATGGCCCAATCATGTGAAGGTCAAGTTGCTGTGTGAGTTGTTTTTCCTTATAAAGGGGATGGTAAATTCATGAGCAACTGAGAACTCAGAAACTGCTCATTTTGCTTTAAGAATGTTTCTCTTCTTGTGCACACAATAACACGCACAAGGAGCTGAGCATGAGGGGATGAGCATTGCAAGATGTCATGCAAGAGGCAAGATTCATCATGGTGGCACCCTGTCACTAATAGAAAACAATGACTCCTCTCTCTTTGAATAATTTCTTTATTACCACTAAAATCCATAACAATCTACACCTCCACCTGCGGACAACCATTAACATACTTGAGGACTTGACGGATCTGGAAGAATTTATCGATCATCAATACAACCAGTGTAAAATGGCAACAACTCCCAGTACACCTCTGCAAGACCCACTCAACCCAAACAGGTGAAAAAAAAACTTCATTTACAGACACCAGTGACCTATAAACAACGGAAATTGAGGTCAGTATTCTACAGTCCACCAACAACAAACTTGACTTACTGACGACACTCCATGATCAAATAAAAGAGCTCCAGACTAGCCTTGAGTCTGCACACAGCTACATTGAAAAACTAGAACAAACTCTTTGCAAATCACTGTCAAAACACTAACTGAAAACATGGACTCTATCATGAAAGAAAATAAAACTATGAAAGAAACCATACTGGACATTCAAACCAGAAGCATGTGTAACCGGTCTGGTTGAACACTTCTATTTGCTCTGCGTTGTGTTGTGTGTAGGGAGGGAGGAGACGAGGACAACTTCTGCCGTGAACCAGGGGGGATTTAATCTGTGTAAAACACATTAAAATCAGTACAGCAATTTGTCACGACCAGTTTTCCACAGCCACACCTCTCCTCACAGCGTCCAGAAAACGAGTGAGAGTTGTCACAATTACCACATTACTTTCTACTGGGTAAATAAAACAACAAAATCATCGAAACTGTTCAATAAAATAAAATACATCTTTCAAATTATGTAGTTACAATAACAATGCACAATTTAAGAGACTTTCCACCCCATCAACGGCAACAATTTTTTTATATTTCATGAAAACACATTTACATAAAAATGAAATAAAGGGAGCTCACATACCTGTGTAAAACACATTAAAATCAGTACAGCAATTTGTCACGACCAGTTTTCCACAGCCACACCTTAAAAAAAACAAGGGAACAGCAAAACAACCTGAGTGAAAAACTGCTGCCATGCTCCATTAGCTTAACTTGAGATCGGTAACTCAACATGCTACATAAAAGTGCATAAAAGTGCTGGACTGATAAAAGAAATAAATAAATACAAATGCCAAAATAAATGTGCAGTAACAAGTAACATGTGTGACCTGTATCATGTGAGGTTTATACCTCTGCTCTGCGTTTTTCCGTATTTTAACACTTTATGAACAGGAACACCCTTAATCCTTACCTCTCCTCACAGCGTCCAGAAAACGAGTGAGGAGAATAGCGCGAATATACAGGAAGTGACATCACCGAAGGGCCAGAAGTCACACAACAAAAACACAATTTACCAAAATAAAAGCTCCCTAAAATAAATACAAAAACAAGTATAAACACGTGAAATAACAACAATAAAACATGTACAAACAGGAACAATGGATTTGGTGAAATGTGTAGTTATTACAATTATACATCGGTTACACATGCACAACAATCTTATATTGTCAGGCTTACCCGAACACATCTGAAAACCCTGAGGCTCTGATAAAGGACTTTTATCAGATCAAACTGTCCCCAGACACTGAAAACCACATCACTTTCCACCATGTTCACCATCTTGGCTCTCGTAATAACAAATCACCCCAACCCATCATTGCCAAACTGGAACATTAGAAAACATAAGGAGCGCATTAAAAGCAAAGGAAAGGAACTTAAAGGCAGTACGGACTCAATGACCAATTCCTGGGAGAGATAAATGAACGATGCAAGATTCTTTACCCCATTCTGAAACAACACAGACTTAATAATAAATGTGCAAACCTGGTTGTGGAAAAACTATAGAAGGCCAGCTCTACCATGATTCTAACACCACTCAAAGGAAATCAATACCAGGACATATCATACCAACTACTCTAAATCATGGCCTCCCTTAAATTTCTAAACTGGAATGTACAAGGGATTCGCTCTCATTCTCAAAGAAATAAAATATTTAATCCTATTAAACAGTCAAACCCAGATATATGTCTGCTGCAAGAAATCCACCCGATAACCTCTAATGACCATAGATTAACGTCACCAGAATTCAGCCAAATTTTCTCTGCCCCCTACAACTCAAGACAAAGAGGCGTATCCATACTGATTCATAGAAAAATCCCAGTGACACCTATTACCATCATTACAGGCCCAGATGGCAGATTCATTATCTTAAATACATCAATCAACAGTAACAATCTGACAATAACAAGTATATACAGACCAATGGCTGCTGGTGAATTTTTCTCCAGGGGGGGCTATAGTGAAAATCAGGCAAATCGTAAGGTATCACACCAGTGTATTTTAATATACGAAAAGGTCCTTTATTTTTACTTGCACAACTAAATGAACATGTTTTATAACCTAATGGAACTGGCTTAGTTAAGGTAAGTTAAGGTACTTTTTACAATTTGTGCAAATCGTTTATAATAATTATATTTTATTTTACAGTTTATGCTGAAAGACTAAAATAAGCAAAAAGTATCTCAATATACTTATTGAGATACTTTTTGAAAGAAATCTGATACCACAAACCTTCAGACAATGGAAGAAAATTATAAAAACTAAAACCTATTAGAAAATAACAAGACTTAAAAATAAATTAGTTAATTAATTAAAAAAATGTGGCTTAAAACATACTTGTACATAAATTCTCCCTGAGAGATTAAAATTTCTCAGAGACTCTGTGGTTAAATGTCTTTGATAGGTTCATATACAGTACCTACTTTAAGGTGTGTCGCCCACTTTTCTTCACAAAACAGCAACTAGTTTGTAACTAGTTTGTAAAAGACCAACACCACATACACCACATACTTCTATCATCTGCAGTGGGGGAATGTAGCTAAGGACAATTACTCAAGTACTTTACCTAAATCTAATCTAATACAGGGGGATTTTCCCACAGCCAATCAGAGAAGAGAGGGATTTTCTCTCAGCCAATCAGAGGACAGGGGGATTTTCCTTCAACCAATCAATGTTGAGAGGAATTTCCTTTGGCAAATCCAAGTAGAGGGGGCTTCTCTGACAGCCAATCAGAGGAGAGAGAGAGACTTTCTCTCAGCCAATCAGAGGACAGGGAGGTTTACTCCCAGCCAATCAGAAGAAAGATGGATTTTCCCTTGACCAATCAGAGTAGAGGGGGCTTCTGCAACAGCAAGTCAGAGAGGAGTGGGATTTTCCCTCAGCCAATCAGAGTACAGGGGGATTTTTCAACAGCCAATCAGAGGAGAGAGGGATATTCCCTCAGCCAATCAGAGTACAGGGGGATTTTCCCACAGCCAATCAGAGAAGAGAGGGATTTTCTCTCAGCCAATCAGAGGACAGGGGGATTTTCCTTCAACCAGTCAATGTTGAGAGGAATTTCCTTTGGCAAATCCAAGTAGAGGGGGCTTCTCTGACAGCCAATCAGAGGAGAGAGAGACTTTCTCTCAGCCCATCAGAGTACAGGGTTTTTTTTCAGCATCCAATCACAGGAGAAAGGGATTTTCTCTCAGCCAATCAGAGTAAAGGGGGATTTTCCTTGTTTAATGAGACAAAAGAGTGGTTTTCCCTCAGCCAATCAGAGCAGAGGGGGATTTTCCTTGTCCAATGAGACAAAAGACTGATTTTCTCTCAGCAAATCAGGGAGGAGGGGGATCCTCCCTCAACCAATCAATGTCGAGAGGGATTTTCCCTTAGCCAATCAGAGTAGATGGGGTTTCTCCAACAGCCAATTAGAGCAGAGAGGGATCTTCCCTCAGCCAGTTGGAGGACAGGGTGATTTTTTCTTATTCAATCTGAGGACAGTGGGATTTCCTGTCAGCCAGTCACAGGAGAGATGGATTCCCTCCCAGCCAATCAGAGAAGAGGGGGATTTTCTCTCAGCCAATCAGAGAACAGGGAGATTTCCTCTCAGCCAATCACAGGTGAGGTGGATTTACTCCCAACCAATCAGATGATAGGGGGATTTTCCTCAGCCAATAAAAGGAGATGTGGATTTACTGCCAGCCAATCAGAGGACAGGGGGATTTTCCTCAGCCAATCAGACAAAAGAATGAGTCATTCCTCAGACAATCAGAAGACAGGTTGATTTTTAATAGTCAATCAGAGGAGACAGGGATTTTCTCTCAGCCAGTCGGAGGACAGTTGGATTTACTCCCTGCCAATCAGAGGAAAGGGGGAACTAGCATCATTTCTGGAAGCACTCCTCTAGAGTTATATTTTGATTAGCCCTTGTTGAAGTCAGGTTATGTAGTGTAAAAACACAGGACTTTCACCCAGGAGATCTGAGTTCTTGTCAATACTGACATATTTTTAAGTTATGAATTTCAATAAGTGAAGTGAAATGCATAAAATAAAATGTTAATGTGGACAAATTATTATTAACACCTGCACTTTTTTTCTGCAAAAGTTGACCCTTTCATCAAAAGACACTAGTATTAATTTCATCTGTACAGTTCATAAATTGCATTTAGGTAACCTTAAAAATAGATTTAAGACTTTAGGTTCCATGGTATTTACCGGTAGGGCGTGATTTAGGCTCTCTATTGCAACTCTTTCATTGTCCAAGCCAACCTTACTTTGTACCAAAAGCTGTTTCTGTCCTCTTGCATCAACATGTTAGAGGGAAGTCTGTAAAATCCCATAGCTATCAAACACATCAGAATATGGGACAGAATGCTGGCTACCAGCTTAATCTCCCACTGGCCACATAGGAAGCACAGCAGTTCAAGATCAGGCCAATTAGAGCTGAATTCCTTTTCTGTGTGACCTGCCACAACCTGGAAGATACAACAACAGGGGTCCCATCTATTGTTGGTCCTGCATGTCCAGCTTCACTGATGAGAGATGGGAAGGGGGGAGACAGATATACATCATACATATACATATAATATTTAGCTAGAAATATAAAACACATTACACATATCTTGCTATGCTTGCTATGTAGCTGTTAAAACAACATTACATAAGATTTGATACACTGCTGCTGTTAACATGTACAGCTCAACATGTGCATGTTATTTATATGATATTCTGCCTAATCCTATAACAAGAGTGACAGCTCAGCATTTGTCAGCCTTTTATATCACCAAGCACTCAACTAAAACCATGCCCACGTTTACACTTGTCTTTTTCCTCTTGCTAGGTCACGCTCTTCCATTCTCCTCTTAGCTCTTTCATCAATGCGCTCTTTAGTCTCTTTGCCTCTGTCATGATGTCTGTAGAGGATGAGCCCAGTTATATTACATGGTTCTGGCATGACACCAGTGCCACTTCCCACCAGCATTTCAGTGACATATTTGGTCATGTTTGATAGGATTGGATAGTCCATTGCTGTTTGTTTTGGTTTTGGGCAATCTTTTTGGATAATTTGTGTAATTTTATTTTGCGAATTGAATGGTCTGCCAAGGTGACTTTTTCTAAAAGGGGGAGCAAACAAAACAGAAAGAACGTGGCAGTTTCTCATATTCTGGGGTGTGGGGAGACACTGCATATTTTTAAAACAAGATATGCATAATATGTGACTTTTGATTTCACATGAGACATGAACTCAGGTCTCCTGGTTGAAAGTTCTGTGTTTATTTGAACCATCCATCTGGCTACCTCCTCTATACACAGACTGTCTCTCTCTTTATACTGTCAACTTTACACTCAAGTAACTGAGAGCCCAGTTTTTCTTATACAGATGCTAAGGGGTACTGTGTGCATCTGTACAAGACACTGAGGGGCATGACAAAATGTTGGTATTTTTTTGACCTGGGAAAGAATACAATGAATCTATTAAGCACAGGAGTATTCATTTTGTCCTGCTGACAACATTACTGTAAGCCCTCTGACAACCTCTGCATCTCTCTAGCCCTCTTTTTGTTTGTGTCTGACAACCACAGCTGTCCTTGTCTTTGACTCAGTAAAGCGTTTCTCTGCTGGATCGTTGACAGTCTCAGGACTGCTCTCTCCCCTGGCTATCATTGCCCCATTCCAGATGTTTGGATCTGGATCTTTGTCCTCCAGGAGACTCGACCTCTCCTCCTCTCCTGTGTGAATGGTGTACTTGAGCTTTGCCTCCTGTGTTTGTGTAGTCTGTTCTCTTCCATGTAATCTATGATGGAGAGGAGGTTGTGTGGCTCAAGTCTATTTGTCAACACCTGAAACTGATTGACATCCTACTAAATCCATTCTTCATACAGTTTATATTTACAATCTATCTATAATTTTATCATCCTGAGTGTGTGTTAAAGTATTTTTGGGGGAGTTTTTCCTGATCTGCATGGAGGTTCTAAAGACAGACAGTGTTCTATGCTATACAGATCAGAAAGCTGACAAATTTGTGATTTGTGATACTGGGTCATATAAAGCCTGCGCCATGGCAACAACAGCACATGCAGATGCTGTGCTGCACACACTTTGTTGCTTTTTCTTTTTTAATGTGTTATTTTTTCAGCTTTATTGCTGAAACACATACCACCTATGATAGAAAATACTTGTAGGCACTGGAAAAGGAAGCATGGGATTTTAATTAAACAGCAGTGGACCCTGAGACAATCAACAACCCACACACCATTGTTTGACCACCCAGCCAGATCAGCCAGATGCACCACTGCGGTGTGTGACCAGTGAGCACACCAGGAGGGGTGGAGAGAGCATAAGGGCCATGTTAACCCAGCTTGCACTTAAGGCTGCTCCTGGCTATTTTCAGGTCAGAAAAATGAAAAAACGAAATGCAACTCAGGCTGGACAGGCAACTGATAATCAGTGACTGTTGTACCCACATCTGACAGAGACCTGCTCCATAACCATGATCTGCTATTCACAGATAATAGTCATTAGTATCCTGTAATTGACCAATCAGAACCTAATAAATGTACATAAATAAATGCACATATCATGTTATTTTATCAATTTAATCAATTAAAATATTTAATTGTGATTAATTGCATGACTGTCTGTAGTTAATCGCAATTAATCGCAAATTGAACGCACATTCTTTATTTGTTCAACATGTACCTTAAAGGCGTATTTTATCATTTAAATATAAATGTTTTTTGCAAATAAATAGATCAAGTCCAATCGCGGTATTAGAATGAAGACAACACAGCTTTAAGAGCAGCTATTGTTTATTCTAAGGTAATAAAAACATAAAGCTTATTAGTTGAAGTTGATTTTATACTAGTAAAAAACATACTTATCTATTATATATTATATGTTCCATTTCTGCGAATAGATCCCTGTAAATATATACACTGGACCTTTAAATCCATAAGTACCATATCCTTTACTTCTGACTATGTCAAGAGCTGATTCAATTTACTTGGCTTTATTGGCATGACTTACCTTGCAGGGCAGCTGGATTTGAGAGATCATGTGAGAATCCATCTTGCCAAGCTCCAAGTTTTCTGCTTGTCACTGCACCAGAGGTGGTGAGAGCCAATCTAGAAATTGAGGAGATCTGCGACAGATTGCAACCTTTTTTTTTTTTTTGCATCCATGTGCAGCGAAATAACTTTTTTTTTTTTTTTTGCTTCAGCACCCACCAAAATGTTTTTGTGCCTCTGCTGATATATCTTAAGAAGGGGGACAAGGGGACAGAAGGCACTGGAGAACACACAGTAATGCACATAAATTCACACCTGATAGTGATGCAAACCAAGTACATTTACATCAAGTACTGTACTTATTTTGTAATTTTAATCCAAATTATCCAACATTATGTCTCTACACTACATCCCAGGGGTAAATACTGAACTTTTAAATCCACTGCCTTCATTCACAACTTTCCTTTAATTTCAACTTTCCTGAAGCGGTTGATACTGTGATAGCATCAGTTATATCAGAATTGAAGAGTATTTCTTCATTAAAAGAAGAGCAAAGAACGACACTGAGGGATTTTATCAATGAAAAAGATGTTTTCGCCCTTCTTCCAGCTGTGGTTGGGTGAGTTGATCTGATTGGTTGAATTTACCCAAGACGTGACAGATGGTTCTTCCGATCACCTGCCAAGCGTTGTTTGAAAGCACCTGCCTTTTTCCAAACTGTTTCTGTGGGCAGCTTCCCAAATGGTTTTGTGTAACAAACCATCTGGTCTGTCAGGTTGTGGCTTGACTGCATCAAATTCAATGTTGCCACAGCATGTTCATACAAACTATTATGTAAAATACTGTATTAGCAATGCGTGACCATAAAAATGAGTGGTTACTGTGGAGACAAGAGGAAACCCTTAAGAAACCAAGGGATACAGAAGAAGAAAACAACAACAAAGGATAAACAAACAAAGGAAAAACATTATTATTACATACATTGCCGGCATTTCAGAAATATTCAGGAGGATTTTTTTTCCAACATTATCTTTTTGGTTTTTCAAAATGCTTCCAATGATATACAGAAATAAGAGTGCTCTCACATCAAAGGAAACATCAAGGGCAACTAATTATTAATTATTGTCCAGCATTCAACTTGTCTTTCCTTGCAAGTCAGGTATTTATGAGATAACATAGAGCAGCACTTAGTTGAAAGTAGAGTATATGAGAAAAGAGAGAAAAAACCCCCAAAACAAAACAAAAAATCAACAGCAATCAAAACAACAAAGGTTTCTCTATTTTATCAAGGGTTAGCCCAAATTATTTCACTATTGTGCATGGTTCAAAAATACAAACTCAATTGTATAATTCACACAGAATAAAGAAATCAAGTATCCAAACAAAGGAAATTATTTTAGGATACTGCAGAGGATCACTGATAACTACGCCTCATCCGCCCCACACCCCTCAAATCCACACTCTCTATATATTCTATAAAAGGACCCCATATGTTTTGAAATATGATAGTTTCCCCTTTATAATGTAAGTAATCTTCTCCATAGGTAAAGTTGTGGACATTTCATTAATCTAGTTAATGAATTTTGGTTTACTGGTACTCTTCCATGAGAGTGCTATGACTCTTTTTGCAAGCAGTAAACATAAATCCATGGCAGTGATTATTTTTCTAGACATATAATGTCTATCAGGATATAAACCTAGAATAAACAGTTTAGGGTCAAGAACTAATTTTATACCTAGTATAGTCTCTAAAGCTTGTTTAATCTCCCACCAGAACTGTTAAACTTTATTGCATTTCCAGACAAAGTGGAAGAACGTCCCCTTCTCTTCTCCACACCTGATACACAAGTCTGGGATGGCACCATTATACTTATTATGCTTTTCTGTCGTCACATCTGTCCTCATTAGCCAGTTATATTGCAGTACTTTGAGGCGTGTATTGGTAGTTTGTGTTTGTGCTTCAGCACACACTTCTTCCCAGTCCTCGGAGGGCAAGTCCACCTGTAAATCTTCCCTCCAGGCATTAAGTTTCCGTAAAGAAGACTCAGAGGATCCCTCTGCTAACATACTATATAGTTTGGAGAGAATTCCCTTTCCAAAACAATCATTCTTCATTTCAGTTTCCACAATATTTTGAGATGTTCTAATAAAGTTTCTCACCTGTAGATATTTAAAGTGATGTTTACTTGGGATATCATACCTGGCAATCAGCTCCTCAAATGACATCAAAAAACCACCCTCTGATCCAATGAGATCCCCTATTGTCTTTAAACCTTTTTCGGCCCACTTCCTAATAGGGGTGTGTATTGGCAAGAATCTGGCGATATGATACGCATCACAATACAGGGGCAACGATATGATATATTGCAATATATTGCGATATACTGCGATACTATAGGCACAACGATATATTGAGTTTTTTAAAGAATTTAATTGTCAGAAAACTGTCATAACAGTAACATACAATGCTGTTGCAGCTTACTGAATTGGAACAGAGGGAGCTACGTTTGTATTTCACTAGAGATGAAATAAAAGCATTTGCTTTTTTTGGGTTTGCAGTACATGGGACTTAAGGTTCCACTGCTCATCTATGTGGTGTGCTGTAAGAGTTACATACGATTCAGTGGCCCTTGAGGTACAAACGTCGCATGTCAAAGCGACTCTCTCTACTGAGCTGAGGGAGTCCAGCACCGTGTCTTTGACTTCTCTTTACAACTTAGGGAGAGCGATGTCTGTGATGTGTTGTCAGGATGGGATGTTGTAACGGGGCTCCAGTGTTGTCATCATATTACGAAATCCCTCATTCTCCACAACAGACAGCGGGCGCATGTCTTTACAAATAAAAGAAAGTACCGACCGTGTTATTTTAGCTGCGCGAGCTGAGGTCGCTGGTAGTTTGGAAAAATTAACTTCTTCAATAGTCCGTTGAGCGGCATCCACTCGTTTCACGTTAGCCTGTAACGTTGCAGTGGCATGGTTTCTCGTTAGATGTGCTCGTAAATTTGTGGTGTTGCCGGAGTATTTGACTCTGGCGGTGCAGATTTTACATAATGCATGGCTCTTTATCGATGTCGCTACTGCCTTCCTTTGTTCTGAAACCAAAATATGCCCACACATCAGCTTTGAAAGCCGCTGGAGCTGCCCCGGATCCTCTCATCCTCGGTCATTGCTGAATTGTGCTAAGTTAGCAGCATTTATGTGCTCTGCTCTCGCGAGATGTTGTTGCTTTTTCGGCGCGGAGGACTGCCAACTGCTGTTGACTGCTGCCAACTACAGGTCGGAGGTTTAATTGCAACACAAAAATGAACCAAGCCGAGAATATTTGCATATTAATTGTTAATAAAAAAAATCGATACAGTGCTTTTGAATATTGATACAGTATCGGGAAAAAAAATGTCGCGATATTTCACTGTATCGATATTTTCTTTCCCTACTTCCTAAAACCAGGATCTGCCCTGCCTGGAGGGAAAAAATGGTTACCCCATATCGGGCTGAAGCGTGACAGAGAGGAGGATTCACCTAAATACTTCTTAACCTGATACCAAATTATAATCATATTTCTGACTATAGGATTTTTTGTCTTTTTTTTCAACATTTTGACTTTTGCTGAGTATATGTACTGGGGAAGAGGAAGAGGGACTGAGCAGTTTTCAATATTCATCCAAGGTTGTAGGGACTTATCTGTAAAATAATGCATCATAGTCCTCAATTGAGCTGCCCAATAGTACCAACGTAGATTGGGGCACCTGAGGCCTCCTCTATCATATAGTAGGTACAAGAGTGATAAACATAGCCTCGGTCATCTATTATTCCACAAAAAAACATACAAAAATTTTCTTTAGGAATGAAAATAAATTGACAGGAGGTGGCAATGGGATGTTCTGAAACACATACAGATGAGTCTACCATGGGGGTGTAGTTAACCCAACAGTGTCATTTATACATGGTACTATCCTAATCCCCAGATACGTAAAACAATCTACCTTTTTAAATTGGAAAGGATTTCCAGCACTGTTTCTTTCTTCTGAATTAAATAACATTAATGAAGATTTGTCTTTATTTACTTCATATTCTGATATCCTTCCAAATGTGTTTATTAGATCTAACAAGGCTGGAATAGAATTTTTCAGTTTTTCCAAAAAAAGAATGACGTCATCAGCAAATAAAGCAATTCTGTGTTCCTGTTGGCCTACTGTCAAACCAATTATGTTTTTATGAGACCGCACCGCAATGGCAAACGGTTCAATTGCTAGAATAAATAATAAGGGGGCCAAAGGGCACCCCGCCTACATCCCCGTTTGATTTTAAATTATTTAGATGTAACTCCATTTGTTAATATTTCAGCATAAGGTTCATTATATAAAAGTTTAACCCACCGACAGAAATTGTCCCCACAGCCAAATCTTTTTAATATCTCAAATAAATAGGTCCATTCAACTCTATCGAAGGCCTTTTCGGCATCCAATGATAGCAAAGCAGTGTCTGGTTTTTCTTCCAGATTATAAAGAATATCCATCACTCGTCTCACATTATGAAATCCCTGTCTACCTACAATAAACCCATTCTGGTCACAAGCAATTATGTCGGGTAATATTCTCTCCAGTCTTCGAGCCAAGATTTTGCAAAGTATCTTTAAATCCACGTTAAGAAGGCTTATTGGTCTTAGGGTTTCATATTTATTGCAAGGTTTACCAGGTTTGGGCAAAAAAGTTATCAAGGCACCTCTTAATGAGGCAGGGAGAATTCCCTTTTCAAATGAGTCCGAGTACATGTCAAAAAGAGGGAGCAGCAGTTTAACTTTAAATTTTTTATAAATTTCTGTCGGCAGCCCATCTGGGCCTGGGGCTTTACCTGTTTTCAAGTGATCTATTGCTATAGATATTTCCTCCTTAGTTATAGCTGCACCAAGATCTGTACTCATTAATTCTGAAATGTTGGTTATTTGGAGGGTATCTAAGAAGAGATATTGCTCTTGTTCCATATGTGTTATGTCTGAGCTGTATAATTTTTCAAAAAAAACCTTAAAAGTTTCATTGATTTCTAAAGGGTCAACAATAGTCTGTCCATCACTATTTTCAACTAAGGTAATATTTTTCTCATTTTGTAATTGTCGGAGGCGCCAGGCTAATAGTTTCCCGGGCTTTTCCCCTGGATCATAAAATGCCTGCTTAAGACGCAAAAGATGTGAGGCTGTTCTAGAGGCAGAAAGTTCGTTATACTGTGTTCTTAGTAGCAAAAGTTTTAGATGGATGTTTGGACATAGCGTTTGATAATATTCCCTCTCAAGCAACTCAATCTCTGCTTCCAACTCTTTTGTTTTCTGATAGGTTTGTTTTGCCTTATAAGTCGTAAAGCTAATTATCTGACCTCTTATGTAGGCCTTAAAGGCTTCCCACCTTGAAGAGGGTAGTGTTTCATCTGTATTGGTTTCAAAAAAGATATTAATTTGATTATCTATGAAAGATATAAATTCTGAGTCTAGGAGCCATTTCTGTTTAAATCTCCACCTAGGGGGGTCTCTCCTTAGTCTTAAATCTTCATATATTAATGAATTTGGTGCATGGTCAGATATTAAGATGCTGTCATATTGACAGTCCTTTATTTTGTGTCTCAAATTGGCAGAAATTAAAAAGTAATCGTATTCGTGTATTGATTACTTTTTAATTCCTGCCATTTCTGTATTTTAAACCCTTGGGATTCATATCCCTCCAAATATCCATCAGATTAAGTTCCTTCATAAAGTGTTGAATTGTTTGTCTACTTTTAGAATGAGAGTTGTCAATACCTGAGCTTCTATCCAATTCTGGGTTCAATATGCAGTTAAAATCCCCTGCTATAATATAGCTACCAGACAGAGATGAAATTGTAAGAAAGACATTATGAAAAAACTTTGGGTCATCAATGTTTGGAGCATAGATATTTATCAGGTTTATTTTTTCTGTAATAAGTGTGCCCTGTAGAATAATATGCCTCCCAGTCTTGTCTTTAATAACCCTTGTCACATGAAATGGTATGGATTTATGAATCAAGATCATAACCCCTCTTGCCTGAGAAGTAAAGGGTGCTGAATATATACTACCCTGCCACCTCCTCCTAATTTTTGCCTCTTGACTAGATAACAGGTGGGTTTCCTGAAATAGCATGATATCAGAGTGTATAGATTTCACCCTAGTCATTATCTGTTTGACTTTTTTCAGTTTTTGTAATCCTCTGCAGTTCCAAGAAGACATTTTAATTCCTAATCCACCAGACATACCATATAACATTGAATGGGCTTCCCAGTGCTTTCAAATTATTTAAAGGCAGAGAAACAAAAAATACCTGGACGTTAAAAACTACATCCATAATAGTGAACACTAGGGATGGGAATTAATAACATTTTTACAATCCTGATTCCTTTTTTGATTCTGCTTAACGATTCGGTTCTTTATCGATTCTCTTATCGATTCTCATTTAGAAAAAAGGAGAACAAACAGGAAGCTAGACATGAACTGGAGTGAGTACTGCCAGCCTCTGAGCCAGTCAGACTCTGTCTCTCGTCATGGTCATCTAAATGTAATGCATGAGAAGGCAGTCATTTAATGTTAACAGTTAGTAATAGCAGGTTTTACAATAGCAGGCAAATAGCGCTAACATGATAGGCAGTGTTAGTTAGTTAGTTACCTGCAGTATTAACTAGGCGTGCAACGGATCAAAAAACTCATGGTTCGGATCGTATCATGGTTTTGAGTCACGGATCGGATCATTTTTCAGATCAGCAAAAAAGAAAAAAGTGGTGGGATTAGGGTTAAATAACTCTAAAAATGCACTTGTCTTTAATCTTTGTCATGATAATGGTAATATATTAATGGTAATATATTAAAAACTTCAAACTTATACAGTGCTGTACTATGTATATACTATACATATACACTGTACAGTATATTACACAACTACGCTCTGTAGTCTGGCTCAATGTCCCGCCTACAGCACAGCACATCTGATTGGTTAGAAGTCATGATCAATCAGCAGACACACTGTGTCACAGACGGGGTGAGACAGAGCTGCACCGGTGAGCAGAGAGGAGCTGTGTAGAAGTTAAGACAGCTGATATCACCAAAGTTTCAATGAACATCACAGTTTTATGATCCGTTTCTTTGGTGATAGCATAGTTACATCAGTGAAAAAAGTTATGATTTGGATTTCACTCAAGGCGATGTGATGGCTTTTAAATCAGTCACTCTTGGCAGAGATGCGCTGCACACAGCAGCATCTGTCCTGTCTGTTCACTGCAACTCTGCATTGAGATTTCGGGTATTATAACTTATACAAAAGTAACAGTGACAGTAAAACTATGATGCTCACATGTGGTCCGCGGATCACAAGTGTGCCGAACTGTAGATGGCGATCCGTACGGGACATGGGTCAACTGCGATCCGTTGCACCCCTAGTATTAACAGCAGAGGATGTGCTAACATTGCCGCTGCTGCTGGGTTGAGATTCACTCCGGAGTAGGGCTGGGCGATATATCGATATAAAAATTATATTGATATATTTTTAAATGTGATATGGAATTAGACTATATCGTATATATCGATATAGTTCAAATTTGCGCTGTGATCCTTGCTCTGCTGCGCTGATGACCCGGAGCTCTCTGCACTGCTCCGTGCGCCCCTGCCCCTCCTCTTTCGTGCACAGAGGGGAGAGGGGCAGGGAGAGACACTCCGGCACTCTTCAACAAGCATGGAGGAAGCAACAACGGCTGCAGAGCGCGTGAAGGAGGAATTGGTTAGTAAACGAAAAAGCAGTGGCTCAGTAATTTGGAGATGGTTCGGTTTTAAAGTATCAGATGAGCAACAAAATCACGTTATATGTAGGGAGTGCGGTAAACAAGTTACAGCCAGGGGTGGAAGCACTACAAATCTTTTTCACCACCTAAAACAGTGGCACAAACTGCAGAAGAGTGTGTGAAGCTGTGCGCTGCAGAAGCCCCAGCCGCAAGCCATCCACAACCCGAAAAAGCTCCAGCCCCGAAACAAAGCCCACTGCAAGCCTCATTTCCCGCAGTGTGCCTTATGAAAAGAAAAGTGACAAGTGGTGTACTATAACGAAAGCGGTGTCCTATCACATTGCAAAAGATATGGTCCCTGTTGCAACTGTGGAACAAGTCGGATTCAATTTCAATAAGCCATTTATAGTTGTCAAACTAAAAAAAAATGTTTCTTGTACTTTTCTCATGAATAGATTTATTTCAGAAAAAGATTGGCCTATTTTATTTTATAGGCTATTTTTATTTAAGATATATTTTTATTTAAATGTGCACGGAGCTTTAATTTAAAAAAAGGTACAGTATTTATGTTTAAATTTTATTATTTGAACAACTGAGCATTTTTTTCATGAACCAGGTGAAGAAACCTGTTTATTATTTATTCATTTGATTTTGATTTTGTTCACTGAAATAGCTGGTTTCAGTAAAACTACTTGTGACATGTCATATTTAGCTTTGACCTTGACTGAACATTTGCTCTCACTTTGCGGAAAAAATATTGGGATATATATCGTATATCGATATTCAGCCTAAATATATCGGGATATGACTTTTGGTCCATATCGCCCAGCCCTACTCCGGAGCGGATCGAAAACGTGACAGTCATTCAAAGTTATCACATGCTGTGTGTGGAAAATGTTTCTACATATTGGTAGTATATCCTCCCTTTGATGAAATATCCACTTTGCAAGTATTGTAAGTTGCCCTGTTGTCATCCTTTCTCGTGAAATGTAACCAAATTTTCGAGCGTTTGTGCCACTTGGGGACCATGTTTCCTGCTGGCTGCACTGGTCATGATGTCAACACGCACGTTGCGTAGCTTGCGTAAGCTACACAACGTGCGTGGTGACGTCATTCGCGCCCACTGGAATCGATAAGGGAATCCTTTGCAAAATTGGCAAATGATTCCAAGGAAGTGAAACGCTGGGAATCGGTTCTCAACAAGAACCGGTTTTCAATCCCCATCCCTAGTGAACACTGAACAATATACCCCTTTTAACTTAAAATTTTGTTACCCACCTCCCTCCCCCTTTTATATACTAGTACCTATCTAACAGCTGAAGGCTGTTCCACACAAAAGTGAGGATCAACCGACTGTACCTGAAGACTTTTTTCCTCTTACCCCACCCCGCTACATAAGAAACTCATTATTAAATACGTTCAGAAGATTAGGCTATTAATATTGGCTGTGGGCTTCTGGGCCAACATATGTCAAATATAATAACCAAACTATTTATCCTTTTTTATTTTTACTTAACTTAAGGCTCAGTGATTATCCATCCATATCAATACACTGCAATGTGATGATGTCTTCATTGTCTCACACAGGTCCACTTTCTGCTTTCAGAGTCCTTACAAAGTTCTCTGCTTCAGCTGGCTGATTAAAGATGCGAGACTGACCATTGTGTGTCACCAGCAGCTGTGCGGGAGGAATCATGCTGTATTGGATCCCCATGGCACGAAGTTGCTGTCTCACGCCATCAAACTCTTTCTGTTTTTTGTGCACACTGGTTGCGAGATCCTCATAAAATCTCACCGGGTGGTTCTTGAACAGAATCTGTCCCTTTGCCCTGGCGGCTCTTATCACGGTCGTTTTATCCTTGTAGTTTAAGAACTTCATGATAAGAGTCCTTGGTGCAGCAGTGTTTGATGTACTCTTCTGACCAACCCGATGCGCTCTCTCCAGTGTCAGAGCGGTGCGTGACGGTGCCAAGTTCAGAGCCTCCGGCAGCCAGTTTTCCAGGAAGGCGCACGCATCCTCTCCCTCCATGTCCTCGGGTAGGTTAAACAGTCAGTCAGTCAGGTTAGATCATCGTGATCTGGCCTCCAAGCCCAACACTTTTTCCTCGAGATCTTTGTTTTTATTTTCAAAGGCCTGAACCCTCGCTTGCAGACTGGTGATGCTATCCTCTGCTGCAGATATCCGGACCTTTGCCTCACCGACCTGCTCGGCACACTCATTAACATCTTTCTTCACATTCTCTATTGCTGACAAAATACCATCTAGTTTGGAGGAGAAATCAGATTTCAAATTTGCAATTGCAGCCAGTATTGCATCTGAGCCTGCTTCAGCCATCTTTCCCTCTCATTTGGCTTGCTGTTTTCCTCCTCCATTGCCTATTGTCACAACAAAGCACCTGCCTTTCTCCAAACTGTTTCTGTGGGCAGCTTCCCAAATGGTTCTGTGTAACAAACCATTTGGTCTGTCAGGTTGTGGCATGACTGCATCAAATACAATGTTGCCAAAGCATGTACATACAAACTATTATCTAAAATACTGTATTAGCAATGCGTGACCATAAAAATGAGTGGTTACTGTGGAGACAAGAGGAAACCTTTAAGAAACCAAGGGATACAGAAGAAGAAGGTCTGCAGAGGGAGCCTGAACAGGCTGACAGACAGACAGACGAGAGAAACTTCTGTGGAAACTAGAGGCCAAGCTGGAGGGCCAAGAGAGCATTATTATAGCATTATTTCACTGAAATTTCACTGAAAACTATTCAGTCCTTTTTATAAGTTGCTTCCTCCCCAGATAGCACGCATACGTCTCGCTGACGTCGGCCTCAGATCGTGCGTCGGCATTCTCCTCCTGACGTCTGTAAATGCATTGGAGAAGCATCGGCCCATAGCAGGGACATGGTTTGCCAGAGGGCGGGATTATGCGCGCCATTTCAAAGTCGGCGATAGGTCGGCTGTGGATCGATACATTGCGCATTATCTAATTGGTGCCACTGTCAACGGAACTGAGAGCAGGCTTTGGGACGGAGAGGTTACTTCATCTCATCCAGGACTAGTCTTCAGGTAAGCTCACTTAAAGTAAATATATAAAAAATAGCTGTTTTATAAATATGACATACAGGGTTAGCAAGATAAGTCGGGATTTAGCAACATAAGTTGTTAAGCCCTGACTGGGTACACTAGCACAGGTGAAGAGCCCAGATGCCGACTCCTAACAGGCTAGCTAGCTAGCTTAGACAACGTTAGTTGCTTAGACCTGACCAGCAAATGAATTAGCTATCTAGCTCTAGCTCTAACTTAATTTAGCCATTGCTAGGTAGCCATAAGTCTTTCCAGCATGTGAACAGTCTCCATCTAGACAACAAATCAGTGTTGAATTTGGGAAAGGGTCAGGTAACGTTATTTAGCTGTTAGCTAGTAGCTGGTGGGCTTCGGTGTTTTTACAGCTGCAGAGTTAACTTTAGCAGTTAACAGGCAGCTAATGAAGGGAGGCTATGCTCTGCTCCATTTGTAAATATGACTCGGTGTAACAGTTTCTCATAGTTCGGTACTGGTTATGGACTATTGTTGGTGTGTTTACACTGTAAGTGAAGTTAATACCCACTTCACATAGGTGTGTGGAAAACACAACAGACTCCAGTTGTTTCTGTCATGTCCCTCCAGTCAACACCCCCCCCCCCCCGCCTCTCCTGTAGAGCTGGTCGAAGTTAAGCAGCTATCCGCGGTCAAGCCGGGGCTGTCAGACCGCACCGCAAAATAATACACGCGAACTTTTTGTGGTTCATATTTTCAAGTCATGCTTTCTGCTGGTGCTTCATACAGTGTTGCCTGTGACACTGTATTAAACATGGGTTATTTGGAGGTTTTGTTGTGCTGCTTTTTAACACATTTGATAGCTAAAGAGCATAGGGCTAATACTATTAACTACAGGTCTCTTATCAACTACGGTGGCTCTGTAAGGTCAGACAGCGGCCGGGAAAAAAGGCACAGCGACGTTTTCCTTCCTTGGTGTGTCTATTTGTACATGTTTATTTGTGAAGTATGGGTATAGTGTTGTATAGTATAAGTTAATTGAACAACCTGGGCTCATGTGTTTTGTCTTTTTCTCCCCTTTGCAGGCTCATAAGTCTGCCAGCAGTCCAGACCGTGCTGTCCGTGTGCGTCTCCCGACCGGCCACCTGTATATTTTTATCTGTTCTGTCTTTATCTTTTCTGTGCTGAGTTATTTTGACTATGCAGTCCGAAATAAATGTATGATCATTAACTTGAATCGTTCGTGTCTCTTTATTTTATTCACACACTAAATTAGGACGCTATTTTGATGGTCAAGCATATTGTTTTTTATTGTCATATTACCATATTCCTATCACATGTAAGATGAGATATTATGATAGATATTATGCGATATGAGATATTTGCTGATAGAATGATTCGACCTGAATAAATAAAGGTCATAGAAGCTGTAGAGAGGCTACACTGTGCAGCTTTGATACATCGGCCAAACGTTGTCTGGAGAGCATTTTCGACCAAATCCCGACGTCTCGGCGACGTCTTCCCAATGAGCAAACGCTCTCCATACAATGTTGCAGCGATGCAACTTTATTCATCGTGCCGACGTCGGCAAGACGTAGGCGTGCTGTCTGGGTCAGTTATTGTTCATATTTGATAAAAAATTGTCAGCCGGGGGGGGGGGGCATGTGCTTTTTTCAGCTCCTGGAGAGAAGCACGCCAGACAAAGTTTGGGAAACATTGCATCAGAGAGTAAGAAGGGAAGTCAGTGAACATGACTTAATTCAGCGTGAATACAACTTAACACATCACCTTGTCCATTAACATGATTTCTGCCTCTGTCACATCAGATTGTCATTGGCATAATGTCCTCAAACTACATCTTTTATTGTTTTAGATACAAGATCTAAATTACATACCATGAATTTAAATAAACAGCACGAAGTTCTAATTTTTGTGCTTAGACAGTAAATGTTAATATTGTTAAGGGCTTTGTTTAAAGATGTCTTTATCTGTACTTATATTTCAAAGTCCTTATTTGAAACTGGATTCTTAACTAATTTAACAACGGAAAGATATTGTTGCTAAGCATATTCTTGAGGTGGTAAATACCTTTTTAGTGAGTGTTTTGTTATTAATTATTCTTTTTGTAGATAGTGTATATTATTGTATTATATTGGAAAATCCTCTATGATGAAGGACTGGAATGATTTCCAGGTCAAGCAAGGAGGCAGGAACGATTAAAGGAGAGAATTGAGATGAGCCTCCTGAACCAGACTTGACTATGTCTGATCTCATCAACTCTTCTTTGTCTTTATGAAACAGTTTAATCCTGGTTCACTGTGTCAGGCTTATTCAAGTCAGACTTTTCATAATAAACTCCACAATTCTGAGGCACCTTTATGAAACATCCGTTTACATTGCACATGATATTTTTTTTTTCTGTATTCACAAACGTGTATTTGTTTTTTACATTTACTTAAAATATAAAGCCTGAAATTTCACACAACTTTGTGAAATCAATTGTACTTTTGTTCTACAGACAATATGGTACAAAAAGCCAAAATGAAACTACATAAGTAAGATAATACTTAATACTTAAGCAATGCACCCAACCAGCAGCCCTACATTATCCTACCTGTTTGCATGGTAACATGCCAAGGACAGCACATCCTCATACCTAAACTAGAGAGTCCCAGCGACAGGTGTACTAGACAGCAAGACAGTAAGTCATATGATGTTAAAAACATTGTGAAACGACAGCAGTATGGTTAGGTTTGGGAGAAGTCATGGTTAGGTTGGAAATAAAAACATCATTGTACATATGTCAAATGAGGGAAGTCATGTGATGAAAGTAATATGATGGAAGTCATGTACATAATGAAACTTGAGTAATTTAAAACTTAAAATAACTTGTTGACTTCTGGTTTCATGCCTCCAGGTATTTCACCAGTTAAACACTTTTAACGTAAAGCAGCAGTAGTCTGAAATGTTGGGTTACCAGCAAACAGTCTGATGGAATCAGTACGATCAAAGTCCACACATTACTGATGACATGCTGCGTCATTTCCTATCATTTTTTTGCCATAAATTAAATCCAGTGCAGGAATGACTCCCCCACGAAGCGGTCAGAAATTTCCCTGAGGTTCACACAAAAATAATATTAAAAAGAGTAACACAGTAGTAACAAAGTGATAAAAGGCAAACAGCCCAAAGATCGAGAGCAGGAAAGAAACGGCAATAATTAAAAATGATATGAGATTTCTCGGTTTTTGTGTCAAGTGTGTGTCAAATGTCAAGGATTCATTTAGAATATAATCAGTTTAAAGGAAGTTGAAACACTCAACGCTCCGGTTCTGGTGTACCCTTTTGAGTTTTTTTTTAACTTTTTGTATGCCCCTTTCACATTTTTTAGAGGTCAAACTAATACCAAATATTTGTCCAATGAGTAGCGTTTATACATTTAATGTTTGTAATGGTTAAATTAAGCAACATGTTAGTGGAGTCTGACAGGCAGTGAGACAGGCAGCCACTTAACTCAAACTCTTGAAACAAGTCACTCCGACCATAGATCATGTATTCAACAGGATTTCAGCTGATTTAATAAACTAATAATCTACAGCTCCAATTTACAAACATCTTATATAAATTGTAAAATCCATGAAAAAGCTTGGGAGCTTTGGGGAAAAGAACCAGACTCTCAGACAGGAGCTTCAGGACCTGTTCACTCACTGAGGCTTGTTTCTTACATAAAGAGACAAGACAGCTGGGACTTTCAGGGAAGCCCAACTGCTGCTCCAGCACCAACTGAACTGAGCTGACACTAAACTGAGCTATGTTAAGTATAAATTAACACATGAGAGATTGAGACAACAAATGATAAATACTGCAGTCCCAGCATGGAGGGAAATGTGTGATGGGTTGACCAGCTGGAGCTGAGACTGAGACTGTGAGTCTGTCCAGAAAAAACCTGGAATGTATGGAGACCACAGGGTCAATCTAAACAGCCATTTATAAAGCTTAAGTGGGAACAGACGAGTGTGTGTGTTTGTGTGAAAGAGTGCATGCCTGAGTTAACTTGAACTGCATGTGCAAGATCCAGGGGTCTGTGCAAGTGTGTAACCAGTGTGTGTATGTGTGTCTGAGCTGGATGGATAACTGCACTGCTCAAATAGTAAATACAGTCTATAAACATTCCCAAATGTGTGTGTGAAGGAGAGAGAGAGTGTGTTGGACAGAGAGTTAGCTGCCCTCTTCTTCCTCTCAGCATTCTTTTAAATATTTACGACAGCCAACCAGAGAGGGTTGTTTTCAGGTCACCTGCCATCACAGGTCAAAGAGGATGAGTTACACAACCATTATTAATTACTTCTCAAGGTAAAAACTATTTTCTAGCATGCAATGAATGAGGCATGCAACCATAAAAGCATGACAGGTCACACTTCTGTCTTAAAGAAATAGAAAAACACAGTGCCCTCAATAGGTCATTTGTGCAACAACAAAGAGAAACAGAAAAAAGGACATGCACAAAAGTGAGGCACGCAACACTTTTATTTTAAATGCAAGGAGAAGGATTGAATTATGCAAGCAGGGGGCAGACAACAAAGGTGCAGGGACCAGAGGGACAAGCACAAAAGCATGACATCTGACACTCTTTTATTGCATTAAATTCATTACACAATGACAAGAAGTCCACTTCTGCCAAAGGTCAGAAAGGTATGTTTTCAAATGCAGAAGACAGCGATCCTGTCTCTCGACTTGCACCAGGGGTCTTGCCAACTCTTTTGAGGTTTTCTGGTATCACCAAGTTGACTTACTTTTAACTGAAGTATATCACCATGGTAACCTATACTGTATACATTTTCACAGTGGGCCTGCCCAGTGGGCCTCCAAACAGTGTCAGATGAAGCTCAGTGACTAGAAGTGAAAAAATATTAGCTTATCGTTATACTTATTACAATAGTTATCAAAAGGAGATCATATAGAATAGCTTAAAAGTGTGTGATTTTGTTAAAGTGATAGTTATGAGATATGTTACTGGGTAATTTTACTCTTTTCCCAGAGTCAAAAACTAGTAAATGCTGGTTAAACAGACCTTTTGTTCTGTATGTGGTGCAGTCTGAAAGGACCAGTGTGTAATAATTACGGGAATTTATTGACATGAATGGAATATATTATACATAAGTATTTATTATTATCAATTAACTTATACTCAAATCTTTATGTTTGCGTTACCTTAGAAATAGCCATTTAGAGTTACAGAGGGAGCGGGTCGCCTTTTACGGAGGCTGCCATCTTGTGCTGCCATTTTTTCTGTGGCTGCACAGAGTGGATGCGTTATGTAAACTCTGCAGCGTGAATACGGCCAACGAAGAGGAGGACAGACAGTGGTGTTTACTAGCAAACTATCTTGTTTTCTTAAGGCAGACACCCACAGTTTTGACCAGTGGATGATCATAGTTGTTATTTACCACAAGAAAAAGAAGCAGACAGAACTCTTGTTCTCAAAGAAGCGAAAACATGAAGAAAACAAACGGCAGTGTGAGAGGAGACGGCAGAAAACAAGGACTAACATCAGTGTGGCGTTGGAAATCACTGATGATCTGTTTTCACAGTAACACCGAAGTTGCCTCTTTTCTGCTGGACAGGTAATTCATCCTACACATGTAATTGCACTTTATTATGAGATAGCTTTAGCTAACGATATAACATGGCCACAGGCATAACGCTAATTATTCACACAAGTAACGTGTTCGTCCTGTGTTTCTGTCGATAATATGTGTTTGTTACCACAATCGTAATTTTGTATGTTGTTTCAAAAATATGATCAGGAGCTGAAATTTCTGGTGGTGTTACTGGGATTAGCTCACGGCTGCTCGAAGTTATTGTCTATAAACGTGTAGAGCTAATGTGGCTGCAGCTGACTGCTGGTTTATGAGTTACAGTTTTAATTTAGTGTGGTTATGTATGTCCAGGTGAGCCATTCCTCTCTGCACCGTCGGATGTAACAGGATGTGTTACAGGTGTGTGTGTGTGTGTGTGTGTGTGTGTGTGTTATGTTTCTGCAGTTATGACAAACATCCTGTAACATCACCTCCTATGAAGAGAAAACCTTTTCATGTCTCAGCTCCAGCTTTATCTACCATCAACGCTGCTTCTACTGGGACAGACAGGTTAGTCATCACAATGAAATAACAGTGCTGTCCTCACAGGTTTGATTATCAACCTAACAGCGCTTATTAATAGGTTTTTCATTAATAGTTTATGTTTAATGTTATATCTCCATATGTGTCAGGTATAGAAAATGCTGTGGTTATTTTTTATTATTATATTTCTTGTTATTGTTTGCCTATACATTCATCATAATGATGTAAGATATAGTCATAAAGTGACTGTATATTACATCAGGGGTATTTAACCATTATTGGTTAAGAGTGTGTAAGTTTTCATCAAACCAAAATTAGAAAAAAAAAAAAAAAATCAAAAAATTGTTTTCACTAATTAGCTCCTCATATCTGGATGATGGCTGCTAATCAACTGAATCATCAGGTGTGGTTTTTATTTGGGATGAAAATCTGTGTAATCTAACATCATGGAATATAGTAGAATACTCCTGTATGACATCACTATGTATATTTTGTTTCTCTCCTAAAGGCAGCAAAGGTAAAAGGACAGTCCATTCTCCTCAACTAGCTGAAAGACACTGTAAGCCATTTGGGATGCCACGATGGAGGAGACTTGGACCAGATGACCCCAGAAGGTTCAGTTTGGTGACCCTCATTCATGGACCCACCACATCAGAACTGGTGCAGACACAAGTCAGGAGAGGTCTACGTAAGTGACACATTTATTTGCCTTTATTGTGGAATATTAACCTGCCTTGTAAGTAATACTCTTAGTGAAATATTATTTTGACCACATTGCATAAAAACAATAAAATAATATTGTAACTAAATGTATCTTGACACTGTCTTCAAAAGGACAGACACTCAGTACAGCTGCTGATTTGGAATGAATTAGACAGGAAGTCACTGTGTTTCATCCAACAACAAAGAGCTGAGTCAGTGTGATTCTCAGGGAGGACCACAGGATGAAAGAGCTGGAGCTCAACGATAACCTCCATAATAATGTTCAAACAGACAAATGTCTCAACAGCTTCTTCTGTCTTTATCCAAGTCAGCTCTGATGAGGACAGAATAAGTTGTCAAAATGTTTGTGTTTGTTCACTAAAAGCTGCAAGTTATGATTGTACACCAACATTTCTCCTTCTATTCTCAACACAAAGCAAAGTGTTCTTTTTTATATTTATCTTTTCATTCCAAACTGTGAGGTACAGCTGTCCTCTGTAAGGATAATACACATTAGTGTTACCTGAAGTAGAAATGAACATTTACAGACATTGCAGGGAAGTATTGTCATGATTACTGTATAATTGCAAGTATGTTTATATGTAGATCACTGCAAAAAATAAATCATGCACATCTGATGATCAGCTTTTTCTTAATAGTTATTGTCCACATTTCAGGATGATTCTCAGTCAGGACCACAGAATGATAAACTCACAGCTTTTAGTCTTCAGTTCAAAAAGACAAATGTCTCATCAGCTTCTTCTGTCTTTATCAAAGCATCTCTGATGAAGACAGAACAAGCTGCAGAAATGTTTGTCTATTTGAACACTAAAGGCTGCAAATTTATAAGACAGCATTTCTCCTTGTATTGTCAAGACTGACAGGGATGACCAATACTGTTTGTGTAAATAATTTATATTGCTGATGTCATTATTGTCAATGGTGTTTTCTTTAGATTAATCTTTGTACAAAATTGTAAGGTACAGCTGACCCTGTAATGATAATATACATTAGTGAAGCCTGAAGTGGTCATGAAAATGTACCAATACTGAAGGAAAGAACTTCATATAAAAGTACATATTTATATGTATATAAGTTCAATAAATACAGCAGGTATATCTAATTATCATCTTTTATCAATTGCACTTACAATTCAATGTAACATTGAATAATAAATAATGGACTGAATAAATAAACTATACATGTTATATTAGCAGGAAAATATGAAAATATGGAACATACTTTGCAATACAGAAATAAATAATCTATATAATCTAGAAGAAATTAACTTTTGGTTGATTCCCTGATATATATACAGGTTAGTGAGTACTTGTGGTCCTGTATTGACACTCCAGAGGGCCTGGAAGGAAACTCAGATTCTGGGTATGAAACCTGTCTGATGTCCAGTGGGATCAGAGAACTTGTCCCTGATGCTCCAAACGCAGCAGCTGGGGATGACAAGTCGGTTTCCCTGCACTAAAGAGCCATGTAGCCAAAAAATAAAATGTCTGCAGGCTGTGTGTTGGTACTCCCTGTTGTCAACCCCAGGCCCCCTCAACATGTTCCTGCAGTTACCACCAGTACACCATGATACCCTGGTACTCCAGTAAAAGGTGGGGCACCATGTCTGAGCTGATGCATCATCAGGGCATCAAACAGTCCTGCTGCCTCCTCAGGAGCTGAGTGGTGAGCTGCCTGTGCTCCTCCAGGGTCATCTCTTCAATAAGTCTCTGAAGAAATAATACACAGGAAAAATACATTCAAGGTTAATGAGATGTTTGATATTATGTTGGTAATATGCTAATATCACTGCAGTTTATGATGTACAGACTATTCAGTTGCTCAGAGTAACACGTGCTGCATGATGCTGTTCCTATGCAGTATTTATTATCATTCAGTAACGTCCCAAGTAATGATGCCTCGTGTTACTCTGAGATTACTTGTTATTCTGAGATTACTCATCAGACGACACACAACACTAACATTAATATTTTCACTATTATTACCTAAATTCAGATTAATATTAAAAATAAACTACCTGTTTCCACAGACCAGTTATGATTCAGATTGATAGTACACCACCTCAGACTGGCTCACACAATTTCAGGGAAGTCTGATGTAGAATTTCAAAATAAAAGCCCTGAGAAAAGGCCAATATTTTCACTATTATTACCTAAATTCAGATTAATATTAAAAATAAACTACCTGTTTCCACAGACCAGTCATGATTCAGATTGATAGTACACCACCTCAGACTCTCTCACACAATTTCAGGGAAGTCTGATGTAGACTTTTTTCTGATAACTATTACTTATTAGAACTTGTATTTTATATATTGAACTTTTTTTATTTGTTTTACTTTATTATGACATGAATATTTTTAAGTGTGAAGAGTTTTGGATCATTTGTTTTGAAAAGTGTTATTAATAAAAATTGATTTCTAGTGTTGGGTAGTACATGACGTTTACAACCCAGTATCTGTGTCCCTTTCAGTAATACAGATTATTGATAGGTTATAATCAATATAGGCTATATATGGAATTACCCTGCAAATGACCATGCAAGTAGGACTTTTAGAGTGCTTTATTTTAAAGGTAAATCATTGATAATACTTGACAATTTAGAGGGCTTTAATTTTGAAATTCTACGTCAGACTTCCCTGAAATTGTGTGAGAGCCACTCTGAGGTGGTGTACTATCAATCTGAATCATAACTGGTCTGTGGAAACAGGTAGTTTTAAAAATACTTCCACATTGTGGAGCAAATAACAGTTATATTCGCCATTTTACATGAAAGTTATGACCTATGGAGACTAACAACGAAACACGTTTTCTAAAATTATCCGTAAAACAAACCTCAACACTGGAAAGACTAGTCGATGCGAGCGTCACGCCATTTTGTCACGTGACGGCCTCCTTACACTTGAAAAGGGAGCTGGGCATAGGGGGAAATCCTCTTTGTTGCATTCTGAATTTTGATCGCTAGATGCCACTGAAAATCACACACTTCTCCTTTAAGTTATGTCAAACAATATGAAGCTATCTTGGCTCAATTGTTGAATGTCTACGGGATCAAATAACATAATCATGATCCCGTAGACATTCAGTAATTGAGGGAAACTCATCAAGTAAACAAGTGCAGCCACACTCTCGTGGGTTTTCATTAGCTTTTCAGGCTCACAATGCAGACATCTTTTTCCTCTTCAAAGTCAGATTCTTCTCCGGTTTTGGGCTCATTTTTGGTTTTCTTTGCATGTGTCTTTGTGATTTTTTTAATCTCTAGGGTTTTTTTTTTTCTTTTTTTGCTTCTGCTGCAGGATTTTGCCTTTTCCACATTCTTTTCTGGCTGCACCTGTCAGATGTGGCTGGATTGCTTCTGGTAAGAAGTAAAGCAAAACCGTAAAATGTGGTTCTGTTGGAGGAGGTGGCCCTGTTGGAGGTGTTTGTTGTCTGACATTATAAAAATAACCCACATACTGCTAATTAGCTATTACTACACTGTTATTGCAAGACATTCTCACTCCCAACTTGTCAAATATGGCAGCTTGGTCTGTGCCTCTGTGATTCAAACTATTCCAAGTTGTGTTTGTGCCTTTGAGTCCAACTTGACCACTTGACCACAGAACCCTGCAGGTGCAAAAGTGAGGGGTACAGCGCCATAATTTGAAGCATAGGGGCACTAGCTAGTGAGACTGTGTCATAATAACAGTGTAATAACAGTTAATTAAGAGTATGAGGGTTATCTTTATAATATAAGAAAACAAAGGGGATAGTTTTTATTTCTAATCCTTTTAAATAAGTTTTCGAAAGATTTCTAAAATATTTATGTTTTCTCATTTTTGTGACAGGTGGTCCAATAAATTTGTTAAGCACTGTATCTATAATATACAAAAATATATTTATAATATATCCTCTGTGGTTTTGCTTTGATTAGATCAACATAGATCTCTTTGTAAAAGTTTGCTCTGGTTTTAATGGTAAATTTTATAATCCCACTAAAGCTTTGAACAAAGCCCCAATTGCATGTTTGCAGCTAATTCATTTCAGGACTGGCTGGTTTCCCACTCCATGTGAGGTTAGGCAGGAAGCTGTGCTCTACTCCCACTTTTAACTCAGGCAGACTGGGAATCATTTGGTCAAGAACATTTGAAGTCTGTGTAAAGGGAAAAAGTGAGAACCCTGAAAAAGGAGACATCAAAAGCCACCAAAAAGCTGCCATCTTTTCTGAACCATAACCAAAGAGTAGAAGCCTAAAGCTGATCCCATGCACGATGCACAGCTCAGTTTCACTGCAGTTCATGAAACTGTCACAACATTTAACTTGGAATTTCCCATTTTTTTGTGACACTCAACACAATTTCTATATTATCTCACAGAATTTAAACTGGATAGTAGATCAATAAATACAGCAGCAGCATAACTCATTATAATGTTTTTTTCTTTCATTGAATTCTTCTGTATCAAAGTTGTGTAAGATCTGAACAAATCACACATGCAGAATACTCTCATCCTGCTGAATAAGCAGGACTGGTGTTTTCACTGGTCTCACTGGGAGCTGTGATCCTGAGTCCAATAATGTGACTCTTTCTATAGACTACCAGTCATATTTTTTCTGATTTTAGGTCCAATGAGGCACTCCAGAAGGGGCATGACTTAGGCTCTCTATTGCAACTCTTTCCTTATCTAAACCAAACTTACTCTGTGCCAAAAGCTGTTCTGTTTCTGTTCTCTTGCGTCAACATGTTAGAGGGAAGTCTGTAAAATCCCATAGCTATCAAACACATCAGAATTTGGGACAGAATATTGGCTGCGAGCTTAATCTGACAAACTTCTCCCACTGGCCTCGCCTCACAGGAAGCACAGCAGTTCAAGATCAGGCCAATTAGAGCTGAATTCCTTTTCTGTGTGACCTGCCACAACCTGGAAGAAACAACAACAGGGGTCCCATCGCTTGTTGATCCTGCACGTCCAGCTTCACTGTTGAGAGATGGGAAGGGAGTGAGACATATATATTCAAATATTTAGCTAAAAATATAAAACCAGTGATTACACATATCTTGCTATGAGGATGTGAAAACAACATTACATAAGATTTGATATATTTGGGGATTTGGTGCCCCTGATTCAGAGTGCAGTTCACTTATAAAATGCTGTCCTTAACATGGACCACTGTGCATGTGCATTTGTTCTGATTAGATTATTGATGACCAACAACACCACAGGACATATTACTGTATTACAATATCACTGACTAATCCAAGCTCAGCGTCAAGCCTTTTATTTCACCAAGCTCTCAACTAAAAACCACTCCCACGTTTACACTCATTTCTTTCCTCTTGTTCAATCACATTCTTCAACTCTCTTTTTAGCTCTTCTGTCAACATCTTTGTCAGTCTCTTTGCCTTTGCCATGATGTCCATAGAGGCTGTCCACCAGCATTCCCCTCTCCCTGAGCTTGAAAAAAATCCTCCTACCAGCGGTTCAAAGCACCTTGTGCTAGCACTGTACACACCAACACTTGTAGCAGTGCAACTAATAAATCATGACCCAGTTTCAGTGATATATTTGGGCAATTTGCCAAATGTATCAGCTACTAGCAGAGTCCATCGCCAGTTGTTCTGTTTTTGGGCAATCTTTTTGGCCAATTTTTGTCATTTTATTTTAAACAAGCAAGAGCCACTGCTCAGCGACAGACTCTTATTCTTACTAGCTCGACCAAGCCAGATTTGTTGATTGTTGGAACAGTGGAATGACTAACCAAGGTGCTTTTGTATGTTTTACGATGAGTTAACAAGGCACTTAAGCTAGTCTTAGTTGGTAAAAGAGAGGAACTTTGAATCTGAAGGTGTACGGTGGTATTTTTCCACTCACCCCTGGTGTGTGACTCATGTTGTAAAGCATTAAACACTATGATCTGGCCATCAAAGTTACAAAGTGCAAAATGATTTTGAAGTTGTTATTCTAAGGTACAATAGTTGCATAATGAATGTTTAAGTTCAGCGGACCGTTATGACAATCACTGCCCACAACATCTTCTGACCACTCAGCCACAGGAACCACATGAATCAATCACTGACTGATCAGTAGCTTTTAGCAGTAACTGCGAGTGTGACTGCTGAGTTAAGCTGTGACAGTACAGGACTTCATCATCAAAAACATGTTAAAAGACAGTATTCATCATCTGCTGAGCTATTAACCTTGTGCGTGTTTGTATAGCTCAGCTTTATACTAAATCCCACTCATCTTCTCCGCCAAGACCATTCATCTTAACTTTCAGATAACTGCTTATATTTGTCTACCTTTCACTGTCGCTGTCACTGTTACCATTATCCATCTGACAGGTTGCTCTCAGTGTCACTGAACAACTTGTTCTCATCCCAAGCTGAATATTGATGCTGCTTTGTCACGCTCTTCAGCATCTCATTGCCCATCTGTATGAGACTTTGCCAGGCAGCCTTTTTAACATGTGGTTAATGTTGTGAATTAGTCACAGCTTGGTTAGGTTTAAGCACTAAAACTACTTGAGTAGGTTTAGGAAAATCATGGTTTGGGTAAAAATAAGTATGTCATGTTAAGTCATGTGAGTAAGTAAGTAAAGGGATAACAAAAGGGATAATTCATTCATTCAAAAAGGAGAATTCAGTCATTATCTAGTCACCCTCATCCCGATTGAGGGTCAGGTTTATTTTGTTAGTCCGCAAAATACTGCTGGAGTTTCACAGGAAAACGGTTTTGCAGAATCTCCCAAACAATGGAAGTGAATGGTGACCAGTTTTCAATCACAAAAACACAACAGAATAAAAACATAAAATGCCTCCATACTGCTTGTCTGGTGTAATCCAAGTCTCCTAAAGCCCCAACATGCCAAGTTGATTAAAAATTGTGATTTACATCATGTTTTAGCCTGAATCTTCACTGTACATCTATAGCTTGGGGTCCATCGCAAGTTCACATGCACATGCACACCTGCCTGAATGTGGTGTGCTCTAACAGTGTGCAAAGGGCATGTACATGAAATCTATTGCATGTCTGTGGATCCCTCCTCTGTTGTTTCTGACATTTTTCCCTTTTAAAAAAATTTGGGGGGAGTTTTTCCTGATCTGCATGCACATTCTAAGGCTAGATGGTATTCTATGCTGTACAGCTTATAAAGCTCCTAACAAATTTGTGATTTTTGATGGTGGGTTATATAAAGCCTGTGCCATTGCAGCGCATGCAAATACTGTGTGGCACACACTTTGTCACTTTTTTCTCTTTTAATCTGATATTTTTCAGCTTTGCTGAAACACATATCACCTATGACAGAAAACACTTGTAGGCATTGGAAAAGGAAGCATGGAGTTTGGATTAAAGAGCAGTGGACCCTGAGATGATCAACAACACACACAGCATCTTTCAACCACCCAACCAGATCAGCCTGATGCACCACTGTGGTGTGTGACCAGTAATAGCCATACTAATCCAGTTTACACTGATAGCCAATCCAGGCTAATGTGATTTCAGGAAAATGAAACAGAAAAACTGACTCAGGCTGTACAAGCATCTGGAAATCAGAGACTGTTGTGCCTACATCTGACATAGACCTGATCCACCACATCCTGGATCAAGGTGTTGCACTTGATGGGCAGACCTGGTCTGAGCCTTCAGGATTTTTTTTACATCGATGATGCTGCATGCTCAAACAGTCACAGTTGATGGACAGTGTTTCCAAGATGTGGAACTATTACTGTGAGGATGTCAACCATATTATAATCACCATGTTGTTGCTGCTGTTTACATTCAGCCTGATGCAAATTCCAAAAATGCACTACAGACTACAAGAAAAACTGTCAGTTTCCTTGATTGTACATGTAAGGGATAATGCACGGTGAATCAGTACAAAGAATCACCTTCACTATACATTTTCTCACTAACACAGATACTTACATTAAAAAAATCAGTAATTTCATTTTCTGTAACCGCTTATTCTGTAAGGGTCGTGGGCTGCTGAAGCCTATCCCAGCTGACACTGGGTGAGAGGCGGGGTTCACGCTGGACAAGTCGCCAGTTCATCGCAGGGCTGACACACAGAGACAGACAACCACTCACATTCACACCTACGGGCAATCACCAATTAACCTAGCATGCATGTCTTTGGACTGTGGGAGGAAGCCGGAGAACCCGGAGAGAACCCACGCAGACATGGGGAGAACATTCAAACTCCACACAGAAAGGCCCTGACCCAGCAAGCCGGGGGATCGAACTCAGGACCTTCTTGCTGTGAGGTGGCAGTGCTAACCACTGCACCACCGTGCCGCCCAAAATCAGTAATTTAACACATTAATTTATGATTTTATTTATTTAAAGATGACTTCATTGCTCCTTTGGAGTCTATGATCAGAACTGTGTATTTGTTGATCAATCAGAATTGAGTGTTTAAAAAGACTACCTAATAAATGTATATAAATAACTGCATATATCATTGTTTTTTATTATTATTTTCCTATTCTATTCTGAGAGTAATATGTCATTTTTGTGTACAACATGAAAAGACTATGAGTTTTTTTGATTGTACAATCTGTGTGCTGTTTATTACCAAAACATTGTTAGGTAACATACCTGAGTATATCTCCAAACTTTTATCTATCATTTTATCTATCATATCAGCTACTAAAGCAGATCCACTTTTATTCTTTTAAATGTCCCTAAGGTGCACTGAGTGCTTGGTAAAACTGCTTTCTCCTTTTATGAACCCTGAGCATGCCAAATACCATTACCATAGAAGCACTCCTGTGTTTGAATACCTTTAAAGGTCTTTTACAAAGTGCGCTGATAGAAACATGTCACTGTTTTACATAATCCCTGACTTGAGGTGGAATATGTTATGGATATTACTGGTCTGACCTGTAGGCGTTTTCTTCTTTTACTATTAACTTGTTTGTCACTCATTCTTGAGAATAGGGGCAAAACTGCATTTTGAGGGAGTTTTGATTTTTACTCTTCAGTTATGTTGGAAAATATTTTTAGAGAAGATCAAACTCTTTGCTATTAAAACTTGTAAAAATGACAAAATGTAATTTTTTAATATCACAGCATAGTTATAGTGAGCAGTCACTTTATTTTTTAAAAATGTCTCAGAGTTCTCTTAATGCTAATCAAAATACAACTTATTTAGCTTTGATTTAGATGGGCTACAGAGTTGACATGTTATGGTTGAGACACATCTGAAAGCAATATTATATAAGGAATTTTTCTAAAAATAGAAGGTTTACCAGTGCTTGAGCAGTATTCCTCCTGAAAATAAAAAGTCAAGTTGAAATATGAAAGAAAAAAGAGTATAAAGTCATTATTTTGGTCTTGGACAAAAGGAACTGTGTGCGTAAAAATGCAGCAAAGTCCCTGTGTTTATTGTCTCAGATGTATTTCACCTTCGAAAGGTATTTGGAGATTTTGTTTGACTTAAGGTACCAGAATGCTCACACAACCTTGTTTTATCTCTTGTCTCTTAGACATGTAAGGGTGATAATTATATAATGTTTAAATAACGTGCGTAAAATATCTATACAGCATGCGTAAAACCACGTTAGCCTGTGTAGCTGAACACATGCTGGCTGCTGTTCATTTAAGAGGGGGAGGAAAGGGGAGGATATGGTATCCATGAGGAGAGGGGTGGGAAACAGCAGGGTCGAGGGGCGCGCCCCTCCTCTCCAAACTCGTTTGAGCGCTCGCTTCTCCGCCACAGTTCATTTTTCTCCTCGGCTGTGCGTAATGGTAGAGCGGAGGATGAACTCTCTTGTAAAATGGGCGCTCATCCTCTTCGTCCTCGTCTCCATCATCCTCAACATCGTCCTCATCGGCATCCACTCCAGCAGGGCGCCAAAATGCTCGGCGCAGCGCGTCCACCCGCTGCGGGCCAAACACGACGAGCACAGCCGCGTGTTCGCCGACCTCAGCCGGGAGGAGTACCTGCAGGTCCAGCAGTACATGCTCAAACAGAAGGACTTGGACATATCCACCAACCAGGTCACCAAGCCGTCGGACAACTTTTTATTTCTGATCGATCTGTCTCTGCCCAGGAAAGCGGACGTGCTGGCTTACCTGAACGGGAAAAATTCCAAACCGGTCCGGGAGGCGACGGCTGTGGTCTTCCACGGCTCCAAAGGACACATTAAGGAGTACGTGGTGGGTCCTCTTCCCAACCCGTCCTACCACAGAGACGTCACCAAGGAGAGGTACAACATGGAACTACCTATCTCAGCACGCACGGTCACCATCGGGGAGTACGCACTACTGTTTAAGTTCTTAAAGGAGGAGGTTTTCTCCAAACTCGAGAAGCTCATGAAGGAGAGCTTCGATACTTCTGATCACAAGAACCTGAACGCGTTCGAGCAGATGCCCCGCGGGGTCCGCTCCGGGGACAGAAAGACCTGGGTGTCCTTCTTCAGGGACACTAGCGGGATGTACATCCACCCGGTAGGCTTTGAGGTGCTGGTCAACCACGAGAGCGTGAACGCGTCGGAGTGGAGGGTGGAGCGGCTGCTGTATAACGGTCAGTACTTCAACTCCACAGAGGAGCTCCAGAAGAAATACGACGCGGGCTTGGTGAAGAAGATCGTGTACGCGGAGTCACCGGACTACGGCTCGCTGAAGCCCAGGAACAAGCCGCTGCAGGTCGGCCCGCAGCTCTTCCAGCCGGAGGGGAAGCGCTACAGTGTCAGCCACAACCACGTCCTGTACCTGGACTGGAGCTTTGCCTTCGGCCTCAGCTCTCTGACCGGGATGCGGGTGTTTGATGTGCGCTTCAAGGGAGAGAGGATCGCCTATGAGCTGAGCGTACAGGAGGCCATGTCGGTGTACGGCTCGGTAACCCCCGGGATGATCCTCACCAAGTTCCTGGACTCGAGCATTGGGGTGGGCCGCTTCGCGCATGAGCTGGTCCGCGGCGTGGATTGTCCTTATGACGCCACTTACGTGGACACGTACCGCTACATCGACGTCCCCACTCCGGTCAAGTTTAGGAACTCCATCTGCGTGTTCGAACACAACATGGGGCAGCCGCTGAGGAGGCACTTCTCAGACTTCTTCCACAACAGTTACGGCGGGATGGTGAACAGCGCGCTGGTGTTCAGGACCATCACGGCCATAGGGAACTATGACTACATGTGGGACTTCATCTTCTACCAGAGCGGCTCTGTGGAGGCCAAGGTACACGCGACCGGATACATCTCCTCCTCCTACCTGATGGACGGCAGCCTGAGATACGGACACCAGGTGGCGAAGAATGTGTTGGGTAACATCCACACACACTTCATCAACTTCAAGGTGGACCTGGATGTGCTGGGTGAGTGGCAGCATTCAGTAACTAAGTAACTAAGATTTACTCAAATACAGTACTTTTAAAGGGACAGTTCACCCAAATCAACAATATATATTTTCCTCTTACCTGTAGTGCTTTTTTAACATATATACTGTTGAGTGTGACTTGCAGGCTCTGAAGATATCAGCTGTAGAGATGTGTGCCCTCTCTCTAATATAATGAGACTGAATGGCATGTGGTCCTCAAAGTGCAAATAAGTATATTTTAAAAACTCAACAGCAATGTCTCCTTCCATAAATCATGACCCAGTACCTCAAGATAATCCACACACCATGTAGGAACTACTTTCCTGTAACACCCATCAACTGTATTATCCACAGAGTGTGCATCTACTCATGGATGAGAGGCTTGTGCTTGTGACACCCTTTGAAGTAACTGTTAATGACGTCCTCCTCGGCTGAGCTGTATCTTACCGTGCATGACTAGATGCTCACATGGTGATTCTATTGGTGGGTGTGAAAAGAAAGTAGTTTCCACATGATGGTCTGTAGATTGTCTTGAGTAACTGAGCCATTATTTCTAGAAAGAGACTTTGCTGTTGAGGTTTTCATCCATCTAGTTCCATTTTATTTTGTACTTGTAGAGTGAAACATTATCCTTTTTACCCCACTACATTTATTTAATGAATTGACTTAGTTGTTACTTTTGCAGATTTAGATTTTTAATACAAAATATTATCAACAAAGTAATTAAACTTAGCTCCAAATTCAACAGGTCCAACATTAAAATCATACATGCATATAATCCAATAATATATTAGACACTATTCTGAAATGGGTCATTCTGCATAAGGAGTAGTTTTACTTTTGGTACTGTAGGTATATTTGTGTATTTTAAAGTTTTGAATGCAGGACTTTTATTTGCAGGGTTGAATCAGATTACTTTGAAACACAGTCAGTTACTGAATACTAATTACAGGGACATTTTTGTAATTAGTAAATAAACCTGTTGGATTACAAAAAATGGAATATTCATACCTTTGAATTACTTCAAAATCAATCACTGAAAATATTGCACCTTACATTAAAAAATTAATGCAGGAACAAAAATCTGAATTCTACAATTTTTTAACATGTTAAACATTTTCAATGCAATTTCTTAAGTTGTTGTAATATGAGTTGATTATAGTTACTTCTTTTTTGTAATATGATTACACAATCCCAATTACAATGTAATCCATTACTACATAAGCCTGTACTTGTACAGAGTATTTTTACACTGTGCTACTCTTGCTACTTTTACTTGGATAAATGCTGTGAGTACTTCCTCCACCCCAGGCAGAACTCAATTTAAAGCTGTTTATCTGTGCAGGGTAGAGAGCAATACAGAGCTGAGTAATAAGAGAAAAACGCTGATGGTGGGGCTGACCGGTTTGTTTTTTGTTTGTTTAAAATGCTTTTCAGCATATGCTTAATTAAATGCACAAAATATTTCAACTTCATATTAAAAACATTAAGAGAGCTCTCTGCAGCATTTCTAATAAAGTTACCTGAAAAAATGAAATGAATAAATAAACCAAAAGTCTTATTAATGAAATAAAATGAAAACTTAAACAAATAAAACTTAAATTTGTATTGAAATATGAATTCTTCTCTCAAAGTCCCTGTTCTCCTGCATTCCTTTTTGACTGTCAGTAACATTCAGGGCCCTATCTTACACCTGGCGCGAGGCCTTGGTTTTGCTATCTTACATCAACGCAAGTGCCATTTTTGCCATGTCTGCAAGACAGCAAATGCACTTGTGCCTGGTCTGTGCAGCCATGGGCAGGAGGTCTAAAAATAAAGGCAAAACAAAGGCATGGCCTGGCAGGTTTGCTACCTTGTGCTCGGTGTATTGGAGTAAAACCAGCTAAAACCTGGTCGAAGCACAAAGTCTGTGGCACAATGGGTCTTTCAGCACAAGATAGCACTCAGTGCGTTTGGCTGAAGAACACACACGTCACCTTAATTTATGTTCATTCTCTCCCTCACATGGGAGTGTGGATTAGTGAAGTGTCATTTGAACATATTTTCTATCAGCAATAAAGTGTAAATATTGAACTTAAAAGTGTGCGTGTGTCTCACCCTTGGCCGAGGAGCACACACGTCTCCACAATCACAGAACACCTTTCATTAATGTTAAACAGTCCTGTGTGGACATTTGGAGACGTCCTGCTGTCTCCATATATTGGATGTTCTCACACTTTCTCTTCTCGAACCAGGAGATATCTTTTCTCTTTGTTTCCTCCTGGTAAATCCGCCGTCATGCTGCCACCCTTTGCACTGCTGGCACACCTGCCTCTTAAAGGTGATGAGAGCTGACTTTCTGATTGGTTTATTGCATGTTCAGCCTAAGCTGGCTTGTGAATTAATGAGGGCACTTGAGCACATCTGATAGGTGTATCCTGCTTTGCACTGGTGGCGCAAAGGGCGGGGCAGGGCAAAATACCACTCCCGCCCCTGGCACAAGACAGCAAAGGTGGATTTGGACACGCCTTGAATAAATTAAATTCATTGCGACTTGTGGTTTCCACTTGTGCTTTAGATCAGCGTAAGATAGGGCCCTCAGGGTTGATAACCTATTGTGATGTGTGACCAATCAGATAGCCTGTGGGTGGGACACTGAGCGACACCACAGACAGAGAGAAGTAACACATTTAAAAGAAGTCAACAATCTGATTGAAACAAAACAAAGCAATGAATAAATAAAAAAAATATCAGTCTCAATAATCAGCCTTTTGGATATAAAATGTCATCATCTCATCATTTTATTCTATTAGATATTACTGAGCAATTTTGTCACAATTAGTGTTCTTGAGCTATGGCCAGAAATGTGTTGGTGAGGTCACCATGACCTTTGACCACAAAAATCTAATCAGTTCATTTCTGAGTCTAACTGCTCATTTGTTCAAAGTTTGAAGAAATTCAGTCAAGATGTTCTCAAGATATTATAACACAATAATGAGATGACCTGAAAACTTCTGGCTGGCGTGGAGCCAAAAAAAAACCCCTCCTGATTTACCTCTGGTGAGGATAATGAAATTTAAAAACCCAACACCCTGACATGGACCTACAGGAGCATCAAAATGTCTTCACACAACTTTGCATTGGCTTGGAAATTTGGAAACAAGTATCACTGCAAACATTTTGCATCATTTCCTCTGCAGGAGTGAAAAATTATTTCCAGACCAAAGACATGGAGTATGTGAACGTGTCGCTGCCATGGATGCCCAGTCACTATGCTATGGTCCCTCAACTGGTGGAGAAGCAGCTCAAAACAGAACAGGTCTGCCTTTATCTGCTTTCACTTTCATAAATATTCACCTGCATTTAGGTTTCATTAACTGAGAAACCTTCTTATTAAATGTTTCATTAACATTGAAATGGCTGTAACAGGAATGAGTAACAGTGTGCAACAAAGGTCTTTTGATTTTGTGTGGGAAATCTCTCACAGTTTTGTATTTTAAGGACTTCATGACTGTGTACGGAAGACAATAATGACCATATTTACAATTATTTTTAATGTTGTTAACTCTAGATCATGAGTTAATTATTTTGTGAGATAACAAAGCTCATTTTCTCATGATAACAGGCTAATTATTTATTATCTCCAGATAACAAAGTTCATTTTCTTGTAAAAAAAGGGTTAATTTATCTTGAAGACAAGTATTTTCTTAAATAATAGTTAAATTAACCCATCATCACATTAAAAGGAGCTTTGTTATCTTGAAATAACTAAATACAAATATAACTTGTGATCTAGCCTTTCCTATATCTGTCTTATTTATTACTGCTATTTACATGTAATACTTTTAAAATGAAGGGTTTTATTCCAAAATACTCTTCCATTGAGCCAAATAATTGTTAACTGACTATTACAATCCTAAAAATCGCTGAATTTGTTTTATTATCCATGAATTGTAAAAGTAACAATCTCATAAATAATAATTTATGCTTCTGTTGTACACATTAGCAACCTCATACACAGGTGGCACTTTATTAGATTTTAAATGCACTTGTTGTGGAAAAAGAAAATATTTTCTAAATTATGAATATAAAATGAATATTTAATGCAGTAAAATATACAGTTGAGTTTATATTAATGCAAGCCATTTGTTACAGGTGGCAGCATGAACCCAGTTAATGCATTAGTGAAAAGTGGAAGAGTGAAAAGGTGAAACAATTTTTCTTTCTGCTAAATGATATATATCTGCTTAGAAATAAAGCAGAAAAGCAGAGAGGCAAGAGACACTCTTGAGATCCATTTTCTAAGCTGATCTAATTTGTTTTCTCTCCTGTGGTTATGTTTTAAGAACAGATGGAAAAATGCCAGGATAATCTCCTTAACTGACTGTTTTTTTAATCTGTAAAATACATGGGAATAGGGGTGGGCGATATGGCAAAAATATCATATCACGATTTTTTTATTATAAAATCACGATTTCGATTTTATCATTATCTTACATGTATTTATATTATGTATTATGCTATGTATTTAAATTTACATTTACTGTTTTTACTTTACTTTCTACTTTTTTTTTTCAAGTACAAAGGTAAAAGTAAAGGTAGTAATGTCTGCAGAAACCACAAACAGAAGATGGAACTAACTCTTTTAACTGAAACAGTCACGAGAATGTTTTGTTCACATGTTAAAATCACAACATTTTTCTTCTGGAGCAGGACGCTCCCAGACCCCCAGAGGACAGGGGACTGGTTTACCAACATGCCACCTTTTTCTCCTCTTATGAGTTTGCACGTCTGTATTTAGTAATAAAAAAAAAAATAGCGATAAGAATACCATTAAAGTACAACAACAGCAATAAAAATGTTGATTTTTCAAAAAAGGAAACAATAACATGCACAATTTTTAAATTGTAATTAAGTAAAAACACTAATACCACAATGTAAAAATACCTAAGTAAAGAATGTGAGTATTTTTTCCATCACAGCAGGTCAGTGATCAGTGTTTCAGTGACTCTCTGTGGATCAGTGAATAGTGTTTTATTTATGGCGGCCCTCCACATTAAAAACATTGACACCACGACATGATTTTCTATTTTCGGAGCTGCGCACCTTTTTCGGTCGTGTCTAGAAGGTAACTCTTAATTTGCGCAACTCTCACGAGATTTGTGTTCATTATTTCTACTAAAATAATAGCTGATCAGGCTAGACTAGAAAAGTTGTGCCAGTTAAAATAGAAGCGTCCCGTCAATTTTTAAAATCTCTTAATAATTTATTGGTTATAGGTCCGGGTCCGTATAGGACGGCGTGTGGGTCCGGACTCGGACCACGGTCCGCCTGTTAGGGACCCCTGACCTAGACGATCCATACGATCTCCTCACTTTGGCAGATCGTCTACACGTTCTAATCCTTCACGATCTAATATCGTCATATCGCACACCCCTACATGGGAAGGAACGTTTTGCCAGGATAATTTTTCTAAGTTACTTTTTTGTCAACTGTTTGTTGTTGTAATACTCATTTCTGCCACAAGAGACTGAAGTGCACCGCTACCCCATGATCTAAATACTAAAATTGTTAATGTTTTCTTAGAGATGAGTTTTCTCTATGCTCTCTAAAGACAACTGCAGAGGTTGTGTGCTGGCAAATTAAGGGGTAATGGTGTTAGAACAAGATACATTTGTCAAAATTATCCTGACAAAAACATGTACATGTAAGTCTCTCCAGATTTGTGTATAAAAAGGGAGAAATTTAGACTGTGTTTTTCTTTTTTCTTTCAAGATGGAGCCCAGTATCTTTGCACTAACCAACAAGAGGGCCAGTAGTTTTGTATCTGTGGAGACAGAGAACATCTTTTACTATAGCCAATCAAATCCTGGCATTTTAAAGTGAAATAGATAAAGCGGTAACATCACCACCAGGTTCACAAACTCACATTAACTACCAGTGTGAGACACTGCACTGGAGTCACATTAAAGCTAATCAATATTTTTATGTCTGCAATGGTTCAGATGACTATTTGTAATGTTTTACTCACAGAGCATTTTAGAGTCTTTGAGCTCATTATTTATCTTTTAGAAATAAAACCTCTGAAACCCATTGGACAGTACCTGTCCAGCACCAAACAGCAGACAGACAGTTTGAGACTAGCTGTGAACACAGTGGAGCATTTAGCCGCTAAACTGCCAGATAATTCCCTCAGGAGTTGGTCAAGACCAAAAATAGAGCTAAAAGAGAGTGAATATTGGACTCAAACTCAGGCGGACACAAACATGATGTCTAAATAAGCAACACACTCACCATAATGACTGATATTTAGCCTGGTGATAATAGAGTCTTGTGTTTACATATTGTTTCTCTGTCACCTGAGTAGCCAAAATATAAATTAGTGGTCTACCACTACTACTACAACAAACTACATTAGCGTTCCTGGTAATATCTTGTTTCTATGTAACTTACAAACAAGGACAGATGTTTTGCCAGGAAACGCTAACTGTTAACATCAGTTCACAGCTGTGGCACATTAAACAGCATGTAAACATGGCTGCAAATGTTTTCTCGGCCAGTTTAGATGCTGCTGTCTCACTATCTGCAGACGGCTTGTAAGCTACAGCACAAGTTTGTTTACCCTCTGGTCCCCTGTTGGGGCTCAGCAGGCAACATCAGCCACACACCAACACCATAAAGACATTTTTAGTTCCATAAAGGGATGATTTATTCTCCAGTTAGTTGCACTTTAATTGATCAGTCAGGCAGCTCAAGAGGCAGATTTTTAAACATACAGCTTCTCAAATGACCCATTTACCACTCATTGACTGCAATCATTGTCATACGTCTTTGTACTGTTTATTAATTATTAACAGTTTCTTAATCCACCAATGCTACAGTCAACAAAGTAACTCTTGAATCTTGTGGGACTAATATCTACTGTGACGCCTGTGCAGGATGCTGCTCTGCGTTATGGCACCAAGACTCCTCGCTACCTCCACATTGCCAGCAAAGACAAGAACTGCTGGGGTCACCAGCGCTCCTACAGGCTGCAGGTGTTCAGCTTCACTGGGGATCACCTCCCGGAGAGCGAAGCCGAGGAGAGGGCCATGTCATGGGCCAGGTGAGACTAGAGAGCTGCAAAGTAAAAAAGCAAAACAAAGAAACAAAAGAAATTCTTTTTTTTTCCTTTTGATGATTAAAATTTGTGATATGAGTATCAAGAACAAGGAGTACAAGAATATAATCTTTCTGAACATTCACCAATTTTAATAAATATTTCTAGTGAAAATCAGTCAGTACTTGTTGTGCAACATGGCTGGAAAGCAACAATGAGAGGACAAGACCCCATGTGGACAGGAAAGTCCTGGAGCCAGACTGTATGTTTATATTTCTGTGTGATGTTTTTTTTTTCTGCTGACTTTTGGAAACCAGAAGACATCTATGCTGCCAAGTGGCAGAATGCATCTTCTAAATTTCCTAATGATTTATTGTTAGACCACTGTTCTGTCGCTGGATCCAATAGTATTAAAATATGACATCAAATTTCACCTCTATGCAGACATCACACTGCTATATGTTATCCTTTAATGAATCTTGCAATGTTGGTTGGATGTCAGACGTCACTAACTTTCTTTCAATTCTGTTGATAAACTTTAAAGCAAGTATATTGATATTTTACTGAACATGTCATGTTGAACGTGACAAGGAACAAAATGAGGCACTCAGGTCCCGGTGGATTAAATCATAATAATCTCCCTTTTACAAAAAGTTAAATCCTTTCATTTGTAATCAATAAGAATACACCCATGATCAATTCAGAAACTCTGGTTTTGCTGACACAGCCTTACTTAGTCTGGTAAGACCAGTACCTCATGGTGGCTAAACTTAGCTAAAGTTAACAAACTTAAGATAAACATCACTGTATAACTCAATGTGTTGATATTATGACTGTTTTCTACTTGTGCCACTGATTAGATACACAATAATTAGTTAATTAATTGGTTATTTGATCAACACCAAATTAATGGACAACTATTTTGTTAATCTACTGAACATACTTTTATATTTTTTTCATTTCATATTTGGAGGACAACAGCTGCAGGGTTTCCACCACCATAACCACAAAATATCACCTCAAAATAAAATTATGTATTCATGCATCCTTTTAACTGGCTAATGTACAACTCACTGTGACTTTGCGAGGGAAAATATAAACACAGGCTGTTCCTCTGATTTCAAGAAGAATCCAACCCAGTGACAGGCACTGAGAATAATGATGTTGAAACAGCCAGTCTTCTCACAGATGGTCATGTTTGCTTATGTATGTCATATAGAGGCATCAGTGCTAAACTGAAACAGCTTTAAGTAAAAATGCCAAACACTTGCTGCTTTCAGCCTGTTGGGGTCTAGGCTTTTTGGCATTTTGGTCTTTTGTTCAGATGATAGAAGACAACTAGACAAGGTGATTAATTGATTAATCAGGATAATAATCACCCAGCAAACACTGAGATGTTGAGTGACCATTGTTTGAATGTCCAATCAAGAACTCCTGTCACAGTTCAAAAATTGTTCTAAACTGAAAGTTGTGCCATTGTCTGGGGTATTTCCTCGCCATCAGCTGGACATCCTTCCTGGGCATTATATCAACCATGTCACAACTAATTAAATTCCTAATCAAATGTTGTAAAGACTCATGTATTTGTTTTTTTTTTAATATATGCAATAACCAGCTGCAGAGTCTGGCATCCAACCAGGATCATTCCTCAGCAGGGACACAAAATTGTCATCAAACCAGTGTTTGCTGGGCAGCATATTTGTCAGTAATGAAAATTATTGTCAGTTGTATCCCTACTACTAATGCACTTTGTATTAGCATTAGAAACTCATAAATATGTCAATGACCGAGGGACTCAGAGTGCATCCATACTGGATGATTCTGCACATAAGGATTTATGAGGAATGTGTTTTTTATTAGTTGTGGGGAAAAAGTCGACATAGCATAGTTTAGCTATATTTTGCGCAGTAATATTATATTGACACATGGATATAAAGTCATCTTTTATTACATAAACCATTAAAATTGCAAATACAAATGAAACTTTTTGCTTCTAAAATGATAAAATAAAGTTTTTTCAGTCCACTAGATGGTGGTGAGTTTTTTCCTGGAGAGGTCAGCAAAGATCACGATCAGCAGGATTTATTGGTTCTTATGAAGTTATGTGTTGGTCAGTGCCATTTTGCTGCAATAAAAATGAGTGAAGATGAGATGAACAGACTGTAAACCTTATCTTATTAGATAAAACACATGTTGACAAAGTTTTTCTTTAGTAACATCATTTCAGTGGAAAAACATAGTAAAACACAATATAGTGCAATATATGTTATCGCAGTACTTAGAAAATCACAACTTTTTTTTAAACTCAATAATATTGCATCATGGTTTAGGTATTGAGATAATATTTTTTTTAAATGTACGGTCAAGGTGGTGAATGTGTGTATAGTGTGGCAGACTCTGATGCAAGAAACTGGCTTTCATGTCTGTAGTTTGAAGTCTTTTATTAACTATAACCCTAATCTTTCCCTTACCCTTTAGAGATGTTGGCATTAAATGGAGAAAAATATCATTATTGAACATAATTTGAGGTTTTGAACAATCATTTAATTGCAATGTTCTTGTCTAGCGATAAGGTTGAAATCCACACACCACAGCCTGAAGTCCTCAGGCATGGCTCTGCTGACCATCCACTGATATATGTTTTAAGTTGTGTGTGCCTCTTCTGTCTCTCCTCAGGTACAAGGTTGCCATCACCAAGCATAAAGACTCAGAGCAGACCAGCAGCAGTCTGTACAGTCAAAACAATATCTGGACTCCAGCTGTTGACTTCAGCAAGTACCTTGAAGACAACGAAAGCATTGAGGACGAGGTTGGTTGAGCTTCTGCATGTAGAAATAATGATAATAATAATAATACAAACCCATGTGTAAATGTGCATAACATAATTTAATGAATTTTTATGATGTGTATGAAAACACCCCTGCAGGACTTGGTTGCCTGGGTGACCACCGGCTTCCTCCACATCCCTCACTCTGAGGACATCCCCAACACGGTAACAGTGGGCAATGGGGGCGGGGTCCTGCTGCGGCCCCACAACTACTTTGACGAGGACCCGTCCATCCACTCTGCTGATTCTGTGTACATCAACCCAGGCAGCGAGAACAGCTGTGACAACAACAGAATGGCCTGCCTTGCTCAAGAGACCTGCACCCCCTTGCTGGAACCCTTCACCTACCATGGCTTTGATGGAGTCATGAAGTTTGAGGACTGGAATTGATTTATTGAGCACTGCTGGGTAATATCTAAAGAGCTCTGATGAAGACAGAGATGTCTTTGGGGTTATTTGTTGATTGTTGATTGTTGTTGATTTACTGATCTGTATTTATGTAAGCATGTTTATAGAGGCACTTTGGGGCAGCAAATATTTGTGCTACATGTGTCTGAAGCTGCACCAGGCAATACAGTATATCGAGTAAAGGAATATCTTCTATATTTTGGAAAATCTTCTAATTTGCAGAGGGATGAGATCATTCTGTAATCCATTATCTACATCCATTAGTCCATCAGCTGCAGTCTTATTCTTGAGAACTGGGACAAAAACCTATTCTGTTTTCATAAGTTTTGATTTTTACTCTCCAGTGCTGGAAAATATATTTTATAAGATCAAACTCTTGCCTGTCAAACCTTGTAATGAGCCAACCTCCTAGTGATTAAATTCTTTGTTAAATGTAAAAGTCAACTCTGTCAGATGGAAAAATCTTGCAGAATTGACATATCTTATGGAGTTGACAAAATGTTACATTTTTTCATTTTAGAGCATTGTCATAGTGAGCAGCCAAGGACAAGGCTGTTTTCTGACACAGAGCTAGCTTAGTAATTAAAAAAGTTAAAGTTGGTAGGACATGATTAGTCCCAATTCTCAAGAATGGGTTTGACATTTTCTACTTTCCAGAAATTGCAATTTGCTCTCAAGCATGTTTCAGGTTCGATCACATCATTAATGAGGCTGTTATTCTATAATTATCATTGTTATTCTATAATGGAATGGTCAACAATCCCCATGAAAAGTCCACCCTTCCATACATTCTCCTAATCCTGAGCCACAAGTCCATCAGTTCCTACTCAAGGCAAACATTTTTAAAAAGGCTGTGAAGTTTTTTTTAAACGCCTAGTGATGTACAGAAAGCTCTGGTCACTGTAGCTTTTAAACATCCAATCTGTTCTCACTCCTAAGGCATCAAATTGGTCATTGCCAAATGCTTCAAACTGTGACACTGTAGGTACCCCTCTAGCAGCAATTCTGGAGGTGCCCTGCTGTTGAAGTCAGTATAAATAGCAGGATAGTTCTGTATTGAGGAGGTAGAATGGGCAAATGGGTAAAACAAACACATGACTTTAACCCATGATACCAGGAGTCTGCATCCCATTTGAAACCTAGATTCAGTATTGACTTATTTTTAACTTACATAATGTGCATGGATTATATAAGTTACACTGTGTGAGACACAAGACCCAAGTTATGTTATGTACCATATTTAAGTTACGTTACATATGTTGTGTGAGCTATGTTACTAATGTACATATTTATTACTTACTTATTTTAACCCAAACCATCATATTTTCCATAAACCTACCCAAGTAGCTTTGTTGCCTTTATTTTGAAAGTCTACCCAGATGCTGAATATTTATTACTGCTAATTTGACTGCAGAGCCCTGCATGAGCAAAGCTGAAGCTATAGCTTCATAGTTGCCATAGTCATCAAGCTGTGTTTGACGTATTGGAAGTGATAATGTGTTGTTGCATCAGCATGTTAGCATGTTGACCTTAGCATTTAGCTTCACTGTGTAGGAGTACAGCCTCACAGAACTGCTAATATGGCTGGAGACACTTGTGCTTTTTTTGGTGGTATCCCCAAAGTTAGCAATCCACAGCAACAGATTTTGTTTGTTTGATTGTTTTTGGTTCAGTAATTACATCTATAATAGTGAAAATGTGAATTTGTCAGTATTACAATAAAAACAAATTTAAATATCATATTAACATGAATAAGGGTGATGCCACTATTACTTTCATTTTATTAGTTGGAAATATATTACTTGATTTATACTTACAAGACTCAAAACTGCCAACTGATACTGTATCAGTAATTACTGTTGCCTGTGATTCATCGCTTTTTTTTTTTTTTTTGCTTTTTTTTTTTTTTTAAAACATCCCCAGAAAAGTGATCTAACAGGGATACTTAAAATACAATAGAGTTCTGAGTGGCCAACCAACCATTTTCTAATTCATATTGAAAATAAATTAAATTGTTTATACCAGTTGGTAAATGTTTTTTGTCTATTGGCTGAGAAGTTGTATATTAACCTTAACCCACTAAAAGAGCTCAAATATGTCATTCATTTTGTCCAGGGTAGCGTTTATGTTTGTAGTTTATATTCATGAATCTCACCAACATTTGAGTGACTGCATGATGAAGGAGGTTGCAGCTATGTTTAATTGTGTATAAATGTATATAATTCTAAATGTAACCAAAGAATTTACAACTAAAATGCAGGTGTAGCTGTTAAACCTAATTTATCTGTCACATATGCCTTGTATCAATCCTTGAACCAAGTTAATTTAGTTCATAAGTGAAGTTGAAAAAAAAATGTCATGTCATTTAACAAAAGTGGCCCCAAGGGAAACCAGGTTGAGTATCCCTGGTTTAAGATTTTGCATGTGAAGAATCCTCTGTCATCATTTCAGTAATATTTAATAATAATTATTTTTGCTTTAATTACAGCCGTCACTTTTTTGAATGAAATGCAAAAATGTGTCTGAATGATTTTGGATCGCTGTTTCTTACTGACAAACCACTGTAGTATAAACTGTAATGTAAACATTGTAAACTGACACTGTAAATGTATGCACTGACAAACATGACCATTCAGTCCAAAGTAGGCTCACTCTATGTAGCTCAAGGCTGAGACCACTGAACATCTGACTGATATCTGACTCATACATTTTTTGACTGCACCACAGGAACACGGGCCAGCCCTAAGAGCCAAAGTCTGTCCCTAATGAAGTTACACTATTTGTTGGTCAAGTGTTCTGGCCATTGGCCATTGCTCTTTCAAAATGAATAAGTGTGGACAGTCTCAAAGGAGGCTTTTAAGTGTTGTTTGTGCATGAGACACTGCAGCTTGAGTCTCTGCAGATTGTGTCTGAGTTACGAGCCTGCACAGAGGCCATGCTCAAGTATGCTCAGAAAGACCAGAGGGCATACAAATTAAACACTCTGAGAAGAAGCAACAAGTGTTAAGTCAATAAGTCTTACCAGAGTAACATCATAGACTAAACATAGGTGCACACTCTGCAATAACAGTACATCAAATACAACTGTTTGGTCAGTGCTCCTGTGCTTCAAGCTGTGTCGTTTGTAGGTACACATGCAGCGTCATTTCTGGAGGCACACCTCCAGGCGTTATGTTATAATGAGACTTCAAAGTCAGGTGACATAGTGTAAAGAGTGAGAATGTCCATGTATGGTGGAGGTGGATTGAGGGGTCAAACAAACACAGGGCTTTCACCCAGAAGACTGGGGTCTGCATGCCATGTGAAACCAAAAGTCAGCATTTACTTCTTTTAAAGATATTATGTACGTTGCGTACACAAGTCACTTTATGTGTATGTAACTTACGTGACATAACCCTGACCATGATCTTTTTCTGCATCTGCCCAAGTAGTTTAGATGGCCGCTGAGCAAGCTGCTGTATTTGATGAGTTGGGAGTGAGAACGTACTGACTATACAGCTCCTCAGTGCTGGGGAAAAATTTTAATTAATTGAAAACTCATATCTGTTCACACACAGGTCAAGTATTTGGAACAATTAAATATTTTAATGAAATGAAGGTTGAATGTCCTGTAAACAGTTTGGTTCTTCTTGCAAAATATTATTTACCTGGGTGTAGATTTTAAAGTTGTTGTTCTGTTTTAAGCTTTAAAACAAACTGGATATCTTTTTTTTTTTTAATCCTTGAGATACATTAATTGTAAAAATATTGATGGTCTTTTAATTTAAGGTGATTACTTTAGTTCGTTGAAGTTACTTTTTAATTGTAGTGGAATGAACAAATCATGTGGGTGTAGTCTGGTGAGAATTGTTTGCCCATCACTGTGCACTTAACTTGGAGGAACTCTTGTCCATTAAAGTCAAAGTCATTACATGTCAGGTTGATGTGTAGGAGTTCCAGTAAATGTTGGTCAGGGCATGATGCATCTGGGTATTTTTCCAAAATTCTATGACCTGCTGCTATGCCCATCTGTCTATCAATGTTGGTGTAGAGGATTTCCACATCCATGGAAATGAGCAGGCATTGTTCAGGCAATGATAGGGACTTGACCTTGCTGGTGAAGTCATGTATAGTTAATGTAACTTGGGTGTTGGGCAGAAAGTAGGTTGAGGAAATGGTGCTGTGCCATGGGATTTGCTGCCACAGTCAGAGATTGACAGGCAGCCCAGAGGAATCTTGTAGGGGACTATCCATAATTCTTGATTTTTGGGGATTTTGGTGAGGGGGCAAAAATACCTCATTCAAGGGGGGGACTGTCCTCTCAAGTATATGACCTGACATTTGGAGAGATGTTTTCATCAACTATTTGTTCCAGGATAAGGCTAATTCTTTCCATTGTATGTGGATATATGGGGTCATCCAGTCCTCGGTAGTAAGTCATGTCCCACAGTTGTCAGTGGGCTTCCTACATGTTGTCCTTACTGTCCATAATTATTATTGGCAAGCCTCTGTCCGCGGTTAGGCTCCATTGGTCTTGTGAGGCCTCATCCTCCATTTTAGATAGATTTGGCTGTTCCAGTTGAAGTGTCTTAGGGGACAAATCCTTCTTGTCTTTGGTAATCAGGGTTAAGAGTGCTGAAGGTAGCTTCCCGTCCTATGGCTCCTAGTTGGACTTGAGTTGGAAGGTGAGGTGTCGAGGCTGACTGAATCTTTGTAGAAGGCCACAAATTTTAACCTTCTGTGAAATTGTTGAATTTGAGCGGCAAAGGATTGGTGGATGTCCGGGAACATTGTTGAGGTGGGAATGAATGAGAGGCCTTTACTTAGCAGTTGAAAGTGGATGGGTGTTAGATTAAGAGAGGTTAAGAAGTTGATCACCGACTTATCTTCAATGAGTGTGTTTGTGGGGGGGACTAATAGACGATCTTTAAATCTAAAAAATCCTTCCTCTGGTTCCACATGGCTGTCGCCATTTCCTGTGTCCAGTGGATGTTGTCCCTCACTGTCCTAAAGAATACCTTGGTTAGGTGGGGGATAAGCTTGCGCCTACATATGTCTCTGACCTCCTCCACATTGTTACACCTGCCCGCACCCTCAGATCCTCTTCTTCCATCCATCTCATCGTCCCCCCCGCCCGTCTTGTTACCATGGGGAGCAGAGCATTTAGCCGCTTTGCTCCCCAGCTCTGGAACTCACTCCCACCTGACCTCCGTAACACAGACTCACTACCACATTTCAAATCCAAACTCAAAACCCATCTGTTTAAACTGGCTTACTCCCTCTGATCACAATTGCATTGTCTAATTTTAAACTGTATTTTTGTATTTTATTTTTATTGTCTCTTTAATATTGTGTCTGCTTTTATGTTGATGATGTAAGGTGACCTTGAGTGTCAAGAAAGACGCCTATAAATAAAATGCATTATTATTATTATTAAGCTGGTTGGTATCTTTGATGATGTGGTCAAGAAATCTGATGTTGCCTGCATCAAGGGGCGAAGGCAGTCTGAGTGCTTGACAAGGGGAATGTAAATGCAGGCTTATGGGAGGGAAGCCTGAGCCGATCCAAGCATTTTTTTTTTTAGCAGAAAAGTGATTCTCTTTTCATGATGATTGAGGCCAAATGAAAGGATGGGCACTTGAACTTTTGATGCAGTGACAGTTCTCCACTTGGACTCTGTTATCATATATGATGCTCATGAAGAGTAAAGTGAGTTGTATTATTTTCATCTTAATTTGAGGACATTAAGGAATCAGTAGGGATTGGTGGGAGGACTCTTGGCTTTCTTTATGGCCGTGGTGGAGACTCAAAAGGGGACGGAATCTCTTCCCATGGATCAGAAGATCCCCCTGTTAATCATTCAGTAACTGGGTCCTGGGGTGTTATCCCAGTAAGAAAAACCCCAGGGTATAGCATATCTTGGTCTTTGACTGAGGCCAGGGATTGGAGGATCTCCAAGGCTGGGCCAAACCCAGGTTTTCTTTGGGGTTTTGTGTGGGAACCATGGTTTCAGTTGAAGAAGAACCACAATGGGTTAAATCTAGAATGGGTGAGGCAGGAATGTGTTCGTGGAAGGTTGTTTAGCCTTGGGAGGTGAGGTGGCTAATCCACCTGCCATCGAAACAAAGTCCACACCAATGTCAAGGTTTCCATTGGACCCGTTTGCATTTTATTTGTAGTTTGTGGAAGGGGTGGTTGAGACGCTGCAACTGGCACATCCTGGGTGGGTATTTTTGTGTCCAGTGGGGACTGGTGAGTTTTCTTGGGTGCCAGGGATTGTGAGTGGTAGTGGGGAGAACTCCTGAGTTTGTCCCTATTCCAAGGTCTGCGCATACCAGGGTTGGGCCACGCTGGTGGTGATGAGGTTGGATCCTTCATTCCTAGGTTGCATAATTCTGCCATTGTCCAATTCATGATCAAGGTGTGGTAAGCAGCGACAGGCCCAACAAAGGGCCACTTGACAAGCGTTGCTGCAGTCATCCTAGAATAACATCTGGAGTGTTTGTTTAAGATTTCCTGCAGAATTCATGGATGCAGCATGCATCCAATTGGTATTGTTTCCCTGGAGGGATAACAGGGTATGATCTGTGCATGTTGCCGGATTAACATTAACATTAATTTTGTATCTGAAGGAAGAATTTTGGGAGGCACTCATACCTTTGCATTAGCGAGGTGCAGTCAGTCCTCAGTGACATCCTCAGGAGCACATCCAGCCATATACTAAGTTTGACCTACCGTTGTTGTTTCTTCTTGTTCTTGTTGTTTCTTCCCAAAATAAAAGATGAGATTATTTGTTCAAGAAAGGGTCTGGAGGTCTGATGCTGTGTCTCTCTCACACACATGCATTTACTTCATCATGGTTTAGGTTTTTTGTAGTCACTTCCTGTTTTATTCTGCTGTGTCTTCCCTTGTGTGTTGTTGTTTTTACTTCCTGTCTTTGTCTGTTTTCCCATTCTTTTTTGATCACTGATTATTTTCACCTGTCCTTCTCTGCCCTGTGTCTTTTTCTCCGCAGTTGCTCGTTTGCTTTGTCCTAGTGTGCTCCTGGTTTTCCGTTTGCTTGTGTTTTTTGGTTCCCCCCTGTATGGATTTTTGTTTTTTTCCCACTGCCTGGATTGAGTACTCTCCTTTGTTATTCATGTAAGCTTTTGTTGATCTTTTTGTCCATTAAATATCTTTTGAACTGCTCCCTCTGTCTCATGGTCTGCATTTGGGTCCAACCCTGATTATTCCCAGATTGTAACATACTTATGTCATTATCACTTGCCCTAACCCCCAGTCTTACCCTAACCCTAACACACTCACAGTGTAGCACATACCCACACCCATTCTACATACTTCATGGGAAAAAAATCAGAGGACAGGATATAACTGCATATAAGGTTTAGTGACTGTTGCTGTGTGTGTGTGTTTGTGTGTGTGTCAAACATGGTAAGTGGTGAAGTGTTTCTGTTAAAGCTTTCATTGTCCTCTGTGACTTGCACTTGTTGGATGCAGGCAGTGGCAGGATGTGTGAAACAAAGGCGAGCAGGGCAACAAGAACTTGCACTCAAAGACCAAGTGAGTCCATGCTGAGCCTATTTGTTCTCACAGATGAAATGTACCCTGATTCCATGATCCTTACAATGTCACAGCCAATAGACCAGTGGTGGACGGAATATCTAGATCTTTTTCTTGATAACATGACAAAAATGTAAAATACTAGTACAAGTAAAAGTAATGTAAATCCTACTTAATTAACGGTATGTAAGTAATACTATATCAACATAATGCAGTTAGTAGAAGAAGTGGTTGTGCAGTAAAAATGTTGACTGATTTATTCTGTGAAGTCTGGAATCATGTCATAGATTGTGTGTGAGTGACCAACAGGCTGGAGCTACTGTCTATTCTGACTGCAGCTAATGTCACATACCCATAAGTCTTTTTTTGTCAACATTTACCCTCATATGCTCAAAGACCTCTCATGGTTGCAGTGATTCACAATTTTTGAAAAAACTATTTTATTGACTGCTGTTTTAAATTGACTGCTGCAAGTCATTAACAACTGCTAGGATAAAAACAAGGCTTACCTCATGTACCTCATGTCTTCAGATGCTCTGCGGCATGCATCTTTATGAAGTTCTCAGTGGCTGTCTCATCAAAGACAAATGATTAGAAATATCCAAAGGCAAGTCCCCATTTTTGTAAGCAAAATATGTTGCCTGAGCATCCACTACCAATACTGAATTAATACAAAACCATTTGAGCAAATGTTAAGATAGCCATGATAGACTGTTGGCATTGTATTTTAAATGTCAACAGGAATGGAAATATTTTGTCCAATCATTATTTACAGATTGGCAGGAGCTATTTTTCTTCCCTTGGTCAACATGAAATATAGACCTGCCTTGTATTGCTCTGTAAAGCTTTGTATTTTCCAAAGGCTTCTTTCCCCTTTTCCCCTTCCCCTTCATGTTGAAATTTGCCATTAGGGCGTTAGTGAAGAGCCTAAAGAAAAATAAATTACATTTATTAATCAATGTGAATGATATATTTAAGAATAACATTCCACATGTCAAACCCTTTACACTACATTGATCAGTGTCCCCTAGAGTGGTCCCCGCTCCTTTTATCCCTCTACAACAAATCTCCTTGTCAAGAGCAGCTGGTCTATAAGCTCACAATACATTGTGTTGTGAAACTGTATTTTTGCTTAATTATCACCTATTAATATACATACTGTATGTAGGAACATACCTTGGTGTTTTTCCCTCCAATTTTTGAAATTTGCAGCACCTGTTGGATTAAGTCCACAATAAAGTTGACTGACACTCCCCGGAGGAACCTAGCAGTGTTCAAGTACATTGTTTTGTGTTATGCTAAGCTATCCATTACTTCCAGACTTGTAATACCTACCAGGGCATCAAAGGCTTCTGCATCACAGAGGTGTTGCTCCTCTCTCTCAAAATCCTCTATGGTCTCCACCCTCTCAATGTGCACAGCTGAAGAGGCAGGTTGTGCTTGTTTGAGGTGATTTTGGAGGTCAGCCAGTACGCTCAAGACCTTTTTCTGGTAGACTGAAATAAACAAACACATTTGTTGATTACAATGATTTCCTCCAATTAGAATAGCAAGGCTAGCTAGCTGGTTCTCAGTTGTTTTTGTATTCAGCTTCAGTGTTTGTTATTAATACAGTAGATGGTGTTGGACAAAGAAAAACAAAATTCAAACAAGTGTCATCATCTGACATGATAGAAACCACCCTACAATTGACGGTAAAAAAAACAAGCCACTGCTATAATTGAAAAGCAGTTTCTGTGGACACAGAACAGTAGAGGAAGAAGGAAGAGAGGTGGTGGTACTATTAAAAGTGTCACTCTTGCTCAGTGTCCTGTCATCTCACAATGCCAATACATCAATACTTACCATCCCAAGGCAATGGAAATATCCTTCTTCTGTTCTCTGTCACTGCATCTGCACCACAGAAAGTCCATTTTAGAAATTGGCAAATGACAAAACTTTCAAAAGATTTGGGCCACATTATGAGAGAAATATATCTGTAGTATTTTAACAATTAGGAGTGCATCGATACTACTCACAAAGTGCTTTGATGAAAATTGCGTTCTTTAAACAAATCACCATGTCTTGAGCTGTCATAAGGGGGACTAGTAAAATCACCGTGCTGTGATCTTTCCTTGTGTCTGGACCTGGCAGGGGCCCTGGAGGCATCACTACGTGATCTGTCATCTCATCTGGAGGCATCACTGTGGCGTGACCCATCATGTCTGGACCTGGGGGTGTGCCTCAAACCATCACTGTGGCGTGACCCATCATGTCTGGACCTGATGCTGGATCAACCGCTTGACCTAGTACCATTTAAATTTATTTTAATCACATGGCCATTTTATAACTGACATAATACAATACCATGTCATAACACTGAAAGAGACTAAGCCCTACTGGTTGGCCAACAATAAGGCCTGGAGACCAACCAGTAGAAGCCAGCCACTGATGACACTCTGCCTTAATTCTGCTTGTTTACCTGTGGTGACAGCCATCCCTAGCATGACCTCTTGCTCCATGTCGAGATCCTAAAATAAAAAAGTGACTGTTTAAAGTGTGATGAGATGAATACTCACTAGGTGTTGACAGGTCTCTGTGCCGAGGGGCTGTGCTTGCATCTTGAGAGCCTGAAAAAGACAAAGAATATTCAAAGATGCAAAATTGTTGAAATGAAACAAAAAGGTGAGCATTTGTGATGGATACTTACTGGGTGTCGACATTTCCCTTCCCCAAGGTCCATTGGCATGCTCCTCCAGGCCAGACAAGTCTGAAATATGTGATTGAGCCTGTAACTACTGTCTTGTGTGTAAAGAAATCACTACCAGACTTGATTCTCAAGCAGTGAGTAACACTTTGTCCTGAATAGACTTTTGAAATTGTTGGTGCAATGGATAAAGAGAATACTAACTGGACATTTCCCCGCGCCGAGATCTATCAGCATGCCTCACTGGGTGAGACGAGGCTCGATTGCTAGAGTCTGAAACACATGAAGCAGCCTGTAACTACAATGTTGTGAATACTTAAGTCATTACCATGCTTAATTCACAAGCAGTGAGAAACTACCCATCTTGAATGGACTTTTAACTTTGTGCAGTGGAATTGTTGGTGCAAGGAAAATAGTATATACTCACGAGGAGTGGATATTTCCCTGCCCTGGGAACAGTAAGCACGTTCCACTTGGACAGACAAGACTCCATCTTCAGAGGGTAAAACACATGAATCAACCTGTAACTATTTTCATGATGTATGCACACACACACACACACATATATGTATATATGTATATATACATAATACTCACAAGGAGGGGACATTTCGCCGCCCTGAGAACTGACAGACATGGCTTCATTTTCTGAAGCTGAAGAGGCTGAAACNCGCCGCCCTGAGAACTGACAGACATGGCTTCATTTTCTGAAGCTGAAGAGGCTGAAACACATCAATCAGCCTGTAACTATCATGTTGTGTATACACAACACATTGCATGCTTCATGAGTTGTCATTAGTACTCACAAGCATTGTGTAACATGTTGGTGTCCTGAATGGACTGCAGCTTCCTTGGTGCAGTAGGGCAGTTGGGCAGCTTGACACCTATACAGATGTAATAAAGTAAAAATAAGCATTTCCATCTCCAAAANAAAACAATACTGTTTTGTACACACAGAACAAACATGTGATGCTTGGACACAACTCATCATGAACTCCTGTTTGCTTCTTTAACAAGAACTGCTGAGCAACAAAACAAACCTGATGAGAAAAAAAGTCCAAAACAGTAAAATATCTCCTGTCCTGACCTATAAACACATATGTAGGTTACTTTTTTCAGTTTCTGAGAACAGGAGTACTTTTGTTTTGTTTTTTGAATAATTCAGTGTGGATTGTCAATGTCAAAAAAAAAATCGTGACAACAAATAATACTGTTTTCTACACAGCAACATGTTCGTTGCAAACTAAGCACACAGCCTTATTGCTGACCTCCGTGAAAAAATGCCTAACAGTCCATGACGTATTAAACACTCGACATTCAGCATGAACCTTACGTTTTTTAGTGCTCATTTGGTGACTCCAGTGTTTTCCTCCATCAACTGTGTGCCATGAACAAAATGAAAATCCCTATTCACTCAACCTGCCGTGGGCGTGTCTCAGTCACCTCCGCAGAAGATGCAGCGACTGCAAACATCACGCGTCAATCAATTGTAACAGGAGGAAGCGCACTCGCGCCACACAAGCATTTCAAAATAAAAGCCGATTTAGATAATTTCATTCGTCTCTTTAGCCTCCAAAGTAAAATGGTGTGGTTTGTCCTCGATCTTGTGGGCCGGATAAAACCATCATGCGGGCCGGATCCGGCCCGCGGGCCGTACAATGCCCAGGTCTGTTCTAAACTATGGTGTCACAAATCATGCTCATAGGCCCAACTAAAAACAAAAACAAAACAAAAAAAAAAGCTCTTTTAAATAAGGCCATGGGTGCTGCTCGTCGACGGACTGCTCCTGTGACTGCGTGGGATTCTCACCATTGTCCATTTCGTGCAGCTGCTCTAACGTTAGTGGTGTAACAGGTGTGGGCGGAGTGGCAGACCTGCTCTGACACACACACCACACGCGCACACTTGCACGCACGCACACACACACAGACAGCCGTGTCTCCTATTGCCAAAACCCAAAACAGCGCATTGGTGTCGCGGCGCCAAAAAATAAAAAATATATAGGCTTAGGCTATATATATAAAGTAACGAGCCTTTTTGGGAAATGTAAGGAGTAGAAAGTACCGATATTTATGTTGAAAATGTAACGGAGTAAAAGTAAAAAGTCGTCAGAGAAATAAATACTTCTAAAAGTACAAAGTACCTGAAAAATGTACTTAAGTACAGTAACGGAGTATTTGTACTTCGTTACTTGCCATCTCTGCTCACAAGCATTGTGTAACATGTTGGTGTCCTGAATGGACTGCAGCTTCCTTGGTGCAGTAGGGCAGTTGGGCAGCTTGACACCTATACAGATGTAATAAAGTAAAAATAAGCATTTCCATCTCCAAAAATATAATCTTAGAAAAGCATATTCTTACTAAATAATTTGATTGATTTTTTTAACTGGAATTATAAATTCATTATAGAAAACCATTACCCCTGACACTCTCGTCCTCATCATCTGAATCTGTCGATTCTGCAAAAAATGTTTATAAACATTGATGTCTAAAATTTGAGGCCCAATTCACTTCCTCCTCATTCTCTTCCTCCTCCTCCGCCTGACTGGTCAGGTTGTAGTTGTTGCATTCACGATGCTTATCTAGAAGTTAGACAATTCAACTTTAAAAAACATTTCTTCAGCAATATTTTGACTTGAAATATATATTTAATTTTCTATTCATCAAAACAAAACTTGTAATTTTTATCTTGATTAATGAGAACGTCATCCAGTCGTCCTGAGGATTAATTTTGTCCTTTAGAGCTTTTCCCGTTTTTTGTGGTGCTCGTATTACAAGACCATCTAACGGTTCTCTTGTTCCTGTCAATCCAATTGTCAGGAACTACACCCTCCTCCTCTAGTTCACCCTCCCTCCAAACAGCCCTCATATACATGACCTGGAAAGGACAGCATATGCATGTTACTTGAAGTTCTTAATGTTTTCATTTAGCTTACACATTGAGTAGACCAGTGGTTCTCAAACTTTCATTTCATTTCAAAGACCCTCATAACTCTGAATGTACAACTGGAACCAAATGGACCCTTATGGTTCCATTAGGTTCCATTTGTACAAAGTTACAGACCTGTAAGCGTCCAATTTGGAACCCAATGAAGGAATCCTGAGGGTCCCTGGGACCCATTTTGAGAACCACTGTAGCAGACAGTCTTATATGGAGCAAATTACAGGTGCAATAGCATAGAAAATGAGATGAACCCTATTCAACAAATCACCAATTATCATGTTAGAAGAGAAAGCTGGAGCTGGAGGTAGAAACTAACATACAATGATTCTTATTGGGTGTGACTGACTACATTAGAGGGTTAGCCCAGGTGAAGTTCATTCAACAACAGCTGATGAATGAAGCAAGATGGCTGCTGCTGTGTTTCTCTGTGTTTCTCTGAACCTGTGGCTGATTCTCTTTCTAACAAAAATCTGAGGAATCCTGCATGAAACTCAAAATTTCTGCTGCTGTTTGAATCAAGATACTTCATACCAACTCAACAGTGAAAAATTGTCGACGATTGCTAGTATCTTTGGAGGTTTTGGCTCAATTTAGGATTTATCCTGCTGAACTGGCCTCAGTGACCAAACATGCCTCCTGAAGCCTCAAACAACATCACTGAGGAATATGTCACTATGGCTCAAGTGCGTGAATTGTTGGACCAACAAAAAGATTTCTACAGAACTTTGCTTGAACAACAGGGAAAAAGCTTCAAAACTTGTGTGCAGATCATAGTTGACTCTTCAAACAAGAGGATTGATGATCTGTCAAAGCAGGTCTATGATTTCAAGGTGAGTCTAGAAATGACTCAGAAGGAATTTGATGATTTCAAAGTCTCATGTAAAACTTGGACCAAGAATTGTAGCGATACCAGGACTGATTTGGACACAGTTTGTAAAAGCTTGATCTCGATGTCAGACAAATAAGAATATTTGAAGGGCCAGTCAAGACGCCATAATATTGTTGTGGGTGGCATTGAAGAATCTGGGAGAGAAAAGGTGTCTGAATCTGAACAAAAAGTGAGAAAACTATTCAGTGAGAAACTACAATTGGATCATCTAAAAATAGAGTTGGACTGGGCTTATCGGGCTGGGAAGCCAATGTCGTCATCAAGAAAACCTCGACCCATTATGGTCAAATTTCTGCGGATGAAGAACAAACTTGCTGTCTTGGATAAAGCTAAAAACTTGAAGGGCTCTGGCATTTTCATTAATGAGGACTTTCCTGAAGCTGTCCGGCAAAGAAGAAAAGAACTACTCCCTGCAATGAAAGCAGCTCGTGAGAGAGGTGATATTTCATATTTGAGATATGACAAACCTATTGTACATCCACCTGCTCAAAACCCATCTCAACGAGGGAAGGCCGATGCTCAGAGTTTGGCTCATTAGTCTCCATCATTTGGCATATATACAGCATTTTGATTATTTAATCTTACTACGTTATATTATCCCTCTCACATATTATGGTTCATAACACATCTGATCTTGAAGAACAGACCTTTAAGCTTTTTGATCGCTTTACAATTGATTTTTATAATTTTGATGTTGACCCAGACCAACAATTTTTTTCGTCATTCGATGTTTCTAACCTTTGTAGTTATTATAACGAAACTCGGTTTAATGATTTATGCATGTCTTTACCTCCTGATATATTCTCTACATTTCATTTGAATATGAGAAGTCTTTCCAGTAATCATGACAAATTCACACATTATTTATCTTCACTCAAACATGATTTTTTTTGTTATTGCTTTATCAGAAACATGGCTTACAGAAGCATCTAAAAAGAATTTTAAATTACCTAAATACAGTGTGGTTCACAATGTCAGGGAAAATAGATCTGGAGGTTTATTCATTATGATTATGAATTTAGAATCAGGACTGATCTCTCTCTGAAATCTAATAAGGTTGAGGTGGAATCAGTATTTGTAGAGCTCTTTGGTGTTTCTGGTGGAAAGAATATTAGCATTGGTGTTATTTATCACCCACCTGATTCTACCATCAAAGATTTAATGACAGTTTGTCAAGTTCTCTTTATCTGATAAATAAGGAAGGAAAACTCTGTTACATTTTAGGAGATTTCAACATAAATCACAGACCCTTAGTGGGGATTTTCTTAATATTCTTTATTCTAGTTACTTTTTCCCTCTTATTCATAAGTCCACACGAGTATATGGAAATTCAGCAACTCTGATTGATAACATTTTAACTAACTCTCTGAGCAAAGAGATGAAATCTGGGGTTTTGTATTCAGATTTGTCAGATCATTTCCCCATATTTCACTATTCTTTAATCAAGGCTAATAGACCAAAATATTCCAGGAAAATAATGCATAAAAGAATAATGAGCAAGTTAAATATTTCTAAATTTAAGGATATGCTTGCCAGTATTTCATGGAATGATGTATATGAAGAAAATAATGCTGATTTTGCATATCAAAAGTTTATGAAGGTTATAAGCTTAAGTTCCAATGAAAATTGACAGTTCTACCAAGAAATACAGTCAAGACTTTAATAAGCCTTGGTTTACAGTTGATTTATTGAAGTTGTTGAGGAAAAAAAATAAATTCTATAGAAAACATGTCTCAAATCCTACTCCTCTCACCCATAGTATTTATAAATCCTACAGAAATAAATATACTCATTCAATTAGATCTGCAAAAAAGAAATATTTCAGTGAAGAATTTAAGAGGTGTTCAAATGATTACCTCCAATCATTTTGGCTGGTGACAATTCTTTTAACAATCCATTTAATATAGCTCAAAAATTTAATGATTTTTTTTTTTGTTAATATTGGTTATGAATTAGCAAATAAAATCTCTCCTTGTCATGGTAACCCATTGGAATTTATCCCAAGTAATTTTCCTATTATCTCTTCTTTTAAGCCCCCTGATATCCATGAAATAAGTGACATAATTGATCAATTAAAACCATCATCAGCTGGTCATGATAATATTTCTGTATATCTTGTCAAACAGGTGAAACAGTTCATACTGTAGCCACCGGTTCATATCTTTTCATTGTCTTTGAAAACAGGCATTGTCCCTGAGGATTTAAAAATTGCCAAAGTTATACCTTTATTTAAAACAGATGACCCATGTTGTTTTACAACTATAGACCTATATCTATTTTGCCATGTTTTTCAAAAAAAAAAAAAAAAAAAAGATTCTTTTTCATTTAGATTCAAATTCAATTCTTTACAAACATCAGTATGGTTTTCGTCTTTTCATCACTCCGCTTATGTGGCTCTACTTCACCTGATGGACAAAGTTTACTCTGCACTTGAGAACAATGAGTATACTTGTAGTATTTTCATTGATATTTCAAAAGCTTTTGATACAGTAAACCATCACATTTTATTAGCAAAATTGTATAAATATGGTTTTCAAGATGTTGCATTCAATTGGTTAACTAATTATGTCACTGACAGAAGTCAGTTTGTTTGTGTTAAGGGTTGCTATTCTAACAAAGCTAGATTACCCTGTGGGGTCCCCCAGGGGTCCATTCTGGGACCATTATTATTCCTCATCTATATAAATGACTTATCTAATGTCTCAAATATTCTTTGCCCAATAATGTTTGCTGATGACACAACTCTTGTTCTCTCTCATTCAAATTTTGATTCACTGATGAAGGATGCTAATGCTGGCTTAATCAACTATGCTACATGGTTCAGATTAAATAAATTATCTTTGAATATAAGAAAATCTAGCTTTATTATTTTCAGCGGCAAAAAAAAAAAATTCTAAAAAGTTATCCAAAATTACAATTGAGTCTGTTGAGATTTCTCAAGTTTCCAGTACAAAATTTTTGGGCATTTTTGTTGATGAGAGTTTGAACTGGAGAGAACAAACTGACTGGGTTAGTAAAAAAATCCATTGATCTCTTGGTATAATCATATCTTTCATATTGTAATATAGTTTGGGCGAGTACTTTTTCCAACTACTCTCTACGAAATTCTGGTCCTCCAGAAACGATTTGTTAGGATCGCAACCCGATCAGAGTCGCACACTTCGTCTGCCCCGTTATTTCAGACTTCAGATTCTCACCATTTATGATAATAATATTTTTCAAATATGTTTTTATTTACAGAACATTTTTAATTGAAGGGAATATTCCTGAGCAGTTCACAACTTATTTTACAACAAATTATTTTACAACATTCATATTTAACTCGTAAATCATCAGCTCTTCATCTTCCTTACTTGTAGAGGTCAATTTTCAATAAGATTTAGGGAAACTAAACTATGGAATGATTTTTTCCACCTGGCAAAAACCTGTATCTCTATAAACTGTTACAAAAGATGCCTGAAAAAACATTTAACTGCTGTTTTGTAATGGGATTTCCTTATGGATTACTGTCCATGCTTAAATTTGTTTTATTCATTGTGAAGCTTTTTTACTATTGCTCAAGGGTCAACATAGTATAAACTGGTTTCCCGTCACATACACATCATACACGTTAACATCGTCATACATATCACATACTCACATTTTTTGCTCTTAAATTGATTTTATAATTGCTGTTTTTTTGTTGTTGCAACCAAACATATTTTGTCATTAGTAGTTTGCCATCACTTGTATTATTTTATGTACTCTTCTGTATTTTTCCTGTATTTTGAGTTTTTAATTACTTTGTGAACATTTTACAAGGTGGAGGCTTCAAATAAGCCCTTTGGGGTTTTTTTTGCCTCTCCCTGCACTGTCTTTCATTATTCTTTCCTTTTGCTACCTTTAATATGTGTTTGTCGTGCAAAATAAACTAAACTAAACTAAAGTTAGTGGATAAAGCAAGAGAGGTGAGGTTGAGAGGGTTTGGACATGTGCGGAAGGGGGATGAGGGTTACATTGGGAGAAGGATGTTGTGACAAGAAGAGAGAGCTAAAAGAATTAGAAAATTCAACCTTTAATATTTGTGTTCAAGACCATGGCGAAGGGGTGTAAGGACAAAACCACCAGTTTCTTGTGGGAGACAGGCCACTTTGTGGAAAAGATCCCTTTTCACGCAGTAGTCCATTTTTCATCCTGACCTGACCATTTCCTGTGCACACTATATTCAGAAGTCCAGAGCTACATGGTTGGTGAAATAATGGTGAAGTGTGGTGCTGGCGCAGGATTTCACAAGCAAAGGTACCATCTGCATTTTTCTGTCGAACAAAAGCAAATCTGTCGTCTCTCGGAAGAAAACAACTGTCCCTTTCTTTAACAGAAGCAAACACTTTAGGGTGCATTTTGCTCTTGTTCACTTCTGAATGTTCGATTTCTGACAAACGTCTGGTGACTTGTTCCAGGGGACTTCTTCTATTCCTCACATGTCTCTTGATTTGTTGCAGGTAGTTTTCAAATGGAAAACGGGAAATGTCATTTAAGGAACAGTTGAAGTGTCTGGCATCTTCATGGAGATGAATTAATCCATGTACATTGTATACAGGAAAGGTATTGCCATACAGGTCAGCACAGCACATGACAAAGTGTTTTATTAGTTCATGAGCATATTGGAGATAGGCATTTCGAATCCTGTCATCTGACTCCAGCATTATCGACATGGCTAATGTCAAGCACAAGAAATGTTTGTATTTTCCAGGGGACAACACAGTTTTTAATACCACAAGTCCTGTGTATAGCAAAAACTGCCGTAGTTCTGTGGCTTTCCACCTATCTATTTCATGTAAACCCCGCGGTTGCCGAACAGATTCACTCGGCATATTCCCTCTCAGTGCTATTAGTTTTTGAGAAATTGCATCCTTTTGCCTCAGAGATAAACAACAGATTTTTGGGCCACGAGTCAAGTAAATTAACAGGCGTCTAACTACTCCCAAGCAGACCATATGCATATAATCCAAGACAAATGAGCTGACACAAGGAACTCCACTCTGGAGAAACTGTCATCTGTTCGAGAAGTGCATTCCTGTTCACTGAAAACTATTCTTCCCTCAACATGAGAACCTCTGATTAAACATCTTTCACAACTCTCATAGGAAGTATGACCCTTGATACATTTTAGATATGCCCTTGCTGGCGCGTCACAGATCACAGCATCAATATTGACAGTGTAAGTCTGGCCTTTATAAACTATACCATTGTCTTTTAGATGTTTGTACTGTCACAAAGTCTTTAAGATACTCCTCAAGTGGACTTCGCTTACTTTGTCCACTAAATATAGCTACAATAAATGGATCAAAATGGCCACACTTCACCAGTATTGGCCAGAATTGGACACCACTACTTTTGAACAGTGGGATACCATCAATGTTTACACTGAGGTGCACATCATTACTCTCCAACTGACTTAAATAATGACAGATCCCCTTTTCTAAGCCGTAGTACTTGTACTGTCAGCCACATTTAGGTTCTGTTGTGTTCTGTTGTGGTGTAGCAAGGAGTGTCCAGCAATCCACAGGTATTAGGTGCCCTTGCTTTCTTAATACAGACAATAAACCATTAAGTGCTCTGTGTGTCAATTTGTGCTCTAAGGCCCACTGTCTCAGGTTGTCTTCAAAGCTGCTGGTCACTTCAGCTTCATCAGTTGGTTCCTCTTCTGAGTCAGTAGACCAGTGGTCCACATCAGTGTCAAAGTCAAAACTATCTGATGTCCCAGGTTCATAGCCACTGATCAAACTATGTGGGGTCCCAGGCTCACTGTTGCAATCATTTTCAATGCCCCAGTGTTCATCATCACTGTCAGAATAATGTAGAAGTAGGTCAAGTTCTATTTGGCATTTTCACCATTCTCTTATTCTCAAAGCCATCTGTAAACACAGACGTGAGTCTAAGTTAGTTTAGTTTTCCTGCTTATTTGACTGGGGCATGCGTAAGGAGATGAGGTCACAACACATACCTTGTTTAGGTGCTTTAGCTCCTCAAGGGCAGGACACCTCACTCCACGTCCAAAATGAAGAGTACACCGCACACCACCTGACAGAAAAACAAGATAAGTTTAGAAAGACCCAACTAAAGCTTTACAATATTCAACACTCCACCACACAACAGTGTTGTCTGTCAAAAAGAACAGATATGTTCTCTTGAACTAGCGACACCATCAGACCATGAAGTATAGTTTAACTAAAACAGATGATCTACAGGCACACGACGTATTATGAGCTTGGAGATTGGCTATTCATTTACAAAACAGTAAAGCAGTCCATTACCTGCTGTAAAGCTGCCAAGGAAAAAAGGAGTTCACAATTCACGCAATGAGCCGTCTCTGTGTGTGTCTAGAGGAGACACCTCACAGCACCTGTGAGACAGGAAAAATGGGTTAGACACTTACAGGTTTTCATACTCCATTACACAACATTGACGTTTCTACAAGCTAAAATAGCCAATCTACAAGCACACAACTTAATATTTGTTAAAAATGTTCAAAATTATCCATAGACAAAACAGGTTAATATTAAAAAAAATAAAGCAGCTCTACAAGCTTGTATGTGTAGAATTCTGCTGTTTTTTTGTTTTTGTTTTTTTTTTAATAGCTAAAGCATAAAATGGAGTTGAAGTGGTAAAACCCTGGACCCCCAACTAGGACAGTGTATAAATGGAACCAAATGGACTGTAAGGACCGTTAACCTTGAGGCCTGTACCAGCTCAGCCGGGCCTCGCATGCCGACCAAGTGAAACATCTGGAACATGTGGCCGCAATTTGTTTCAAATTGCACATGAGAAATTGCACTCAGTACTTGCTAAACAAACCATATCCCCTGCCATGTGGGAGCCGCTAGATAACAAGGTTTATAGCTTGAACATTTCGTAGCCATCAGCCTAGCTCTGGTTAGTGAGTAGTGACTTATTAACGTTAAAGCTTCGGCTAATGTGAATATTTATAGGCACTATGGTAGTTTTCAAAAGTAATTCCAATTCCATTTTACTTTTTTTCTTTTTATCATGACTTGTATTCCCCCCCTGCACAAACGAAACTAGCATTAGCAGCGAACACGCTCATACTATGGTGCCAAAGTGACATGAAATTGGACTAAAATCAGTGTATAAAACGAGGCAGTTTCACAAAACTGAGGACCATTTATGTAGTATTACATTATGCTTCATTAAAATAACTGTATTTGCTGCCTAGTAAAGAGATGGATTGAGATTTCAGCAAATACGTACCTACCATCTTGCCAGAGTCTCACCAGAAAAGGAAGTCCACAGTCCATCGTCCCTTTTTTCGCGCGTGTGTCCAGAAGTGCGCCATCTAATGTTCAGGAGTCAAAAAGCTTTGTTGGCTTTGCATGCGACCTCTCATCAAGACTGTGGAGTTGAGAGCTGCACTAGAAGAACTTCTAGTTTTCTCAGGAAAGTTAAAAATACAGTTTTAGAAATTAAGTCTAATAACACATGTCAAACGTTTTCAGTAATGGCAGTGTCATTTTTGCAAAACTGCATTCAATTTCATCAATGCCGGGTCTGGGTAATGCTAAGTTCAACTAGCTAACTGATATTCAAGCTAATGCAGACTGAACAGAAAATATCATAGTTGTTATCTCTCAGTTAACTCTTAAAACTAGTTAACCATCCCTTTGATACTTTTAATTGAAGTTAAAGTAAGAAGAAATTGCCTTTACAGCTTAGTTCAGGAAGTTTGGGAATTTCTTACGAGAAAATGCTTGCTAGCATGCTAAATCAATCCTCCTGTGATTCAAAATGCCAAATGAAGACATGAAAAGTTTAGATTTTGTATGTTTCATGTAGATATTCCTACTTTATTGCTAGATCCATTTGGGAATGGCATTGTCAGTCCCCATTCTGATCGAGTTTTCGCGATTGTCTAAAGGTGTTAATGAAATATTTTGTTCAATGAGGCTTTATCTGTGTTTTATTGGCAATCTAATGCATGTTCAATGTGTATTCAGTGACTTAGCAATTTTATAATGATGACGTTTCAAGTCTCAAAGCCTTTTTGAAAATATATATAACATTATTATCACAAAACAATTCCTGTAATGTTTTCATCCTATAGACCTATTACAGTCTTTCCTCAGTAACATTTCTAAAATAATTAAATGCACAGTGTAAATAGCAAAATGTAGCCGATGAGATGGCTTGAAAAAGCACTTAAACAGTCCAAAATACTTGGTCTGTTTCTTAAACCAGAAATCCAGGAGGAGTTTGGAAGAAAAGGACACCAGACCAGCTTGAACTTGAATTAAGGAGGGAAAAAACAGGAGCGGAGGTTGGAACGGTGGCCAGCGCTTTTAAGAGCGGTAAACAGAACAGGTAACATGGTCTTATATAATTAATAGATTTAATTGTCAAAGTTCAACCAACTTGATTCTTGTAGATACTGAGAAATAATTTCAATCAGGAGAGACTAAGAGTAAAAGAGAAATGGTTTATTGGCATGTGCATGATATATGAAACATGAACAGTCTTTGGTGGTTAGACCCCATTGAGGTGAAACAATATGTATATATATATATATAAATGGGGGTGATGAAGCTGTAGTGAAGAGAACCCCCCGGGGTCTAGACACTGGTGGTGGTGAAGAGGTGCAAAGCAGAGACTGGTGAGGTGAAGTGGCTCTGGACTCCTGCTGCCTGGACCTGAAGACTGGAGGAGAGGGCTTCAGGGAGGATCGAGGTGAACATCTTGTGGCTACCTGGGTCCAATGACTGGAGGAGAGAGGGGTGGAGGAGGGTCGCGCGACTGACTGGATGACAACTGATGGAGCAAAGACAGAGGCCATTTAAAGTTTTGGCAGCAGCAAATTGACTGGCTATCGCGACCTTGGCAAAATCTGATTGGATAGTAAAGACGAAGGTGAACGCCCACAAACAGCTGATTAGAGGGAATAGGAGGAGAGAGCTGGAGTAAAGGAAAGTTATGAAGGAAGGCAGTGTAATAGAAGGTCTTCCTGATTGAACTTACGCTGAGCTTCATTAGTGTGATGCAAAACAATGATTGATTCTGTGTCTCTTGCTTGTCGCCATCAATCTCTCTCACACACATCTCTGTAGATGGCCGTACATTCTTCCATTTTTCCTTGAGGATTACGCCAGCAAATCTTTCAAAGCTTGTATGGTAAGTATAATTACACACTATTTTGGGAGAATATCTGCATTATTAATTATCTCTATAATCATCCTGTAACCCCTTACAGGACAATTATAAAGATAACCTTGCACTATGTCTTTTCATAGGTGTTTGACCTGCACATTGATATTTAAGCCACCCATAATGGGTTTATATCTTAGTGTACATTTAAAATGAGACTAATGCACTTAGCAAGACTCCTACCAACAGGGGCGCCGTATAGGGGGGAAAAGTTAGGACAATTCCGAGTGTCCTGACTGACAGTGGCCCAAAAAATAGGTAAAAATTTATATAAAATTATTAAACCATGATCATTCCCAGATACCAAAAGTTTTTTTTTTTGTTTTTGGCAGTAAAAGTTAAATATCCACATTGACCAAAGAGTAAACATCCATATTGACTGAACACCCCCCTGTATCTGCATGAAATGGTTTGGTCCTGCCTTAGCTCACATATCAGTAACGGTGCCCAGTAGCAGTCAGTAGTTGCGCCAGAATGCTATAATGCTGCCTAGTACTGACACATAATCCGGTTTTCAAAAAAAGTTAAGAGAGAAAGGAGAGAGAGGAGAGGTAAAAGAAAGGGTGTCAATATGTGACCCAGTTTTCAACAATGTTGCTTTCTGCCGTAATGTATTTTGTATATTTTCCACAGCTCATAATTATAACAACTTGATGATTTTGACTTAAGTAAGTGGCTTGCGATTGTTTCATTTCATGTGGAAGAAGAGTCAAATGATGCAACAGATGCCCCTTTTATGTGAGCGCGCACAGAGTCTGAAGATGAAAGCCTGGATTAACAAAGTGAGTTGATAACCACCATCGTGATACCCGTTATCTCTGATTGCAGTTTTAGGCTTTGTTGATCCAGATCATGCAGAGAAAGCCTGGCTGTGTTGAGCTTCATTCATAGTACACCCCCTGCTGTCTACAACGATTTCACAGTGTTAGTATGTTGAGCAATGGCTCCCAGAAAATGTTTGTTCGGGTGTGAGGGAAAGTTAACTTTGTTTAGCTTTCCTAAACAGGCAAGCACCAGGCGGAAGTGGATAGAGTTGCTTTTTCCCGGCCACCAAAGGAAAAATACTTCCATGTCTGTCTGTCTATGGTACTTCACAGGGGACTGTTTTGTCAACACGGGCCAATACGAAGTTGGATTAACCGGTAGCCGGGCTCGGCAGCGCTCGCCAGCCCTTCAGAAGTCCTCGGGAGCGTGACCAATCACAGCGGAGTGGGCTTGGCGGGAGGCGTACATGGAGGAGGGCCCTGGGGTGGAGTAAATTACACAGACTGTTTTCGCAGAAAATACAAGGAAGAGATGCAGCGAGAGGCACAGCGTCCTGAAGATCTACAAAGCTTTCTGTGCGGACGATTGTGTGTAGCTGCTCTATAGGAGTCCAAAAATCAAATACAAAGGCCCGAAAATGAGTATAATAGGTCCCCTTTAACATTTAAGAAGGAGTGCATTTAATCAGTGCAGGCAAATGTTTAGCAAGATATTCATATTAAATCAGTTGTTGAATTAAATCAGAATTGAATGGATGTATCTCTTTAAGGTTCTTCATAAGTTTTGTCTTCCTGGAACATTTATACAGTTGGTTAAGTTACTTTATACAGATCCAAAATCAGCGATCTTAGTAAATGGTTCACTCTTGTCAACTTTCTCCACTCACAGAGGCACAAGACAAGGGTGTCCTCTGTCACCACTGCTGTTTTCTCTTGTCATGGAACCCCTGGCTGAAGCTATCAGATTAAATGGAAAAATTACAGGTATGGAAACTAAGAATAGCATGCACAAAATTGTCTTGTATGCAGATGATATCTTTTTGTTTTTAAGAAACCCAAACACTTCTTTGTCAGAACTTATAGAGGTTATTAATGAGTTCAGTAGTTTTACAGGGTATTAATTTTGGGAAGTCTGTGGCTCTACCAATGGGCAGATTAAGAGAGAGTAAGCAAGATACCCCATTTCAGATGAATAGGTCAGGTATCAGATACTTGGGTATTTTTATCCCATATGAGCTGCAGCAATTAAGAAAATTCAATTTAGTACCTGTTATAGCCAAACTCAAAAGTGATCTACAAAGATGGTCTGTGCTTCATCTATCTCTGATTGGGAGGATTGCATTAATTAAAATGAACATTTTACCGAGGATATTGTATCCCATTCAAATGTTGCCAAACGATGTTCCAATTAAATACTTTAGGAATATGCATAAATATTTATGTAAATTCATATGGGATAATAAAAGACCAAGATTTAAATTAGTTAGATTGCAGCTTCCCATCTCTAAAGGAGGCCTCTCTGTACCTAACTTTAAGTTCTACCACTGGGTGTCTCAGATGAGACATATTTCACATTGGATGAAAGAGGATCCTAAAACAATATTCACAGATTTAGAAATGATAGGGTGCGAATCACTACTACCATCTGATTTACCATTTATAGAGAGAACTAGTCTGCACTCTTTGATACAAGACAATTTTGTGGTCAAAAACATCTTAAGCACTTGGTACAAAATATGTAAATATTATGGGATGGAGGGATCCTTTTCTGTTTTTTTGCACCTGTGGTCAATAACCCTGACATCCCCCCCTCTTGCTTAAACAGTGGATTCAGGAGATGGCGGGAAGTAGGGATAGTTAATATAAAGGTTTGATGGACGTGCGAAGAAATCGTTTTCTCAGTTGAGAATTGAATACGGATTAGAACAAACTAATTTTGCAACTGAGGAATTATGTTCATTCGCGCTGCCACTATAAAAAGAAGGCAGTGAGTAGCTTTCCTGAATTATTGTTGGTTAAATCTGTTTCAGTACATAAAAAAACATAAGTTATTTGTATGGGGAACTTGTTAACTCTGAGAAAACTGATACTGATGTTAGCAGATGTTCCTGGCAATTGGATTCTGGGGCCACAATAAGTAAGGATGATTGGGGAAAAATCTTACTAAATGCAAAAAAGATAACTTGCTCAGGTACATCTCATTAAACTCAATTTAAGATCATTCATAAACTGCATGTTACCCAGTACATCAGATCCAAGTATGATTCTGATTGTACTATAATCTGCCCAAAATGTAAGAGTGGCAAAGCTACATATTTTCACGTCTTCTGGGAATTTCCAAATATTGCTGTATTCTGGTATAGTGTCAAAAGGAAAACTGATGGTATGCTGGGATGTAGGTCAACATTAAACCCAGGCATTTGTATTTTAGGACTAGATGAGGGAGAAAAGCATGCTGCTAAGTATAAGCATATTTTGAGAATCTGTTGGTACGCTGCAAGGTTATGTATTCTTCAAAGGTGGATTGGTGATGAATCTCCAGATGTTTCTCTTTGGTTTGAAAAATTCCTGAATCTAATTCCACTCGAAAGGTTATCATACACAAGTAGGAACAAAATGGCTCAATTCCTGCTCATCTGGCAGCCAGTCTTAAGTAGTATAGAAGATGAACTTCAAATTGGGCTTCTGAAATACATGAATATATCAACATTGAACTTTAATTATCCATAATTTATGTACCCATGTATGTATGTATGTACTTATGTATGTATGTTGTTATCGTCCTATGTAACCATGCACCTCCAAGATATCAACTTCTCATGGCTAGAAGGAACACCCATTTTAGCAGCCTTGTGTCAATGTATTTTTTTCAGTTGGGTTACTGGCTTTGTTGTTGGTTGTATAGCTTGAGTAATGTAAGATGTGTCTCAGTTTATGGGGAAACACTCTCACATTTTGTCTAATCAGGGGATTAGGACCCCTATATTCTGGAGTTGGGTGGTTTCCATTGGACAGCAACAACACGTGTTTTTTTTAATTTATTTTATTTATTTATTTATTTTTTCTAGAAGAACTGTGACTGTTACTATTATTAAGATTTGTCTTATAACACTGCTCCCTGTGAGTGAAAGTGTGAATGTGTTGGTGTGTATGTGTGTACGTAGGCTCATGTGGACTAAAATTTGCTGTATGTTCTATGCTCGCATAGATTAGGTGTTATTCACAGTGTCCTCCGTACATGTCTGTTTCCCTCGGGTCGGGGCAGGTGGGTGGGTGGGGAGTGGGATATGTTATTTTATATTTTCATAAATGAATTTCAGGAACCATGGTGTACATTTATGTATATTTCTCTGTTTACAGTTGCCGCTTTTCAGGCATGAAAATCACTCACCTTTCGGCGAAATTCGCCGTTTTGAATCCAAAATAGGTGACCTACATGAATCGTGTAGATCCGATGAGGGGGGGGTATGGATGGGACATGGAGTGGATCCCCTGCTAGCGCCACAGCATTGAAATATTAGCACGAATGCGGGGGAGAATACTGCTACCTGATTGGTTTGTGCTGACCAGAGCACTCACGAGCTGACCCGAGGGCAGACGACAGTTAAGACTCATTCGCCGATTTGGGCGTTTGGATTTGGGCGGATGCTGAGGGGACCGGCTTGAGAGGCTAAAGGTAACGTTGACTGACGCAGGGCAAGGCTGAAACATGTGGCAAAACAGTGAAAGCAGGCCATGGAGACACTGGTCCAGGCAAAGAAGAAGAAATGACAGACTATTGAATACTATCTTAGAATTGATTCTCTTGTTTCGCCACTGAACCCTGTATGAAAGCTGTGCTGTTGCACATTTCATTGGAGAATTTGCTAGTCTCGTTTCTTATACAGCATAGTTGTCGGCCTTATTTCTTATAACCAGTGTGCGAAATACCCGTCAATATTCGGGGGGGTTCCCCATCTCCCGATTGTTGCGCAATACCGATCTAAATTTTCTCAATATGCAGTAGGTCTATAACATTACAATATTTCATGGATGCAAGCCAAGACAATCAGTCTATAGCCTACGTGACAGCACACAGGCACACACTTAACAATGTTTGATAATCCCATAGTATTCGCAAAGCAACACTGACATAGGAGGTTGCATTGGCTAAAGTTGTATGGATGCACATTGTTTTATAACAAGGAGAGGCAAAGTTGTGCATTACAATGCAGACACAACAACAATTGACACCAATCTGGCGCACTTACAAGAGCAATTGACTGAATAAATGTCAGGTATAGCCTATCAGCACGCAATCTGTGCACTTGCAAATGAGAGCCTGCAGTATGACCGATCGTGTGACATAATTTAACCATCCATCTACAGCAAATATGACAGTGCTAGCAGCAGTAGCAGCTAACGTTACCCCAGCACCTGCTGCGTCTTCAGAGCACTCGGCCTCAACTTCACCTTGTTCTTCTATGGAGTCACTGGGTGGGAGAGGATCCTCTGTTCTGGTAGTGAGTGGGCCCACTGTGCTACCTGCACCAGCATCTTCATCTCTGAGTGCCACCTATTTGAATGTGAACCCAAAGTGTGCGAGTGATACACTCTGGTTTAGCTTTCGCTTGCTTGCCATTTTTAGTATGACCAGTATGACTTCTCAACATTACGTCTTTCTTCTGTTTGGTGCGCACATGGCTAATTTGCATACACTTTGCATTTGCAGAAATACTCATATTTTAAATAGTTTTAAATTTTCTCATTTATCTCATCTCATAATAAGATATAAATATCACTGTAATGTCTCCTTCTCTCTGTCTCTATTGTTACTATATTTAATAAAACTATCAGGATTTTTTGACAACTAACAGCACTCTACAAATGTAGCATTAGTTGAATCAAAATGTAAAGACTGACACACTGCATTGTCTTGTATTGCATCGTATCGTATCGTGACAGAACTGAATCTTATCGAACCGAATCGTTGACCACTTAAAGATTTATAAAATATATCGTATCGTTGAACATGTATCGAGATATGTATCGAATCGTCTCAGTGAGTGAGATACACACCCCTAATGAATACGTATAGATACTTTATTATACATTCATACTGTCCTGTAAGTCTGATTTTTCTCTCAAAGTGCACCAGATTGATGCTTTTAAATATAAAATGTCCAAAATTTTCTTCCAGGGGACCATGCCCCTGGACCCCCCTTAGAGGGCTTGTATCCTTCTCACCTTTTGCACCCCTTACCCGTTTTCATGCCTGGCTTTTGGAATTGTTGAAATGTACGCTTACTATGGAACACCAATAATAATAATAAAAAGATAATCCACAAGTAGCCTACCTCAGCCTGTATTAAAGTTACAGGCAATGTTAAAATAATCCAGTTAGATGCTTTAATTTAGATTGAATTATGGCCATTAAATGACATCTATAGATACAGACTTTATTATTCCATGAAGGGCAATTTATTTGAGCAGTTTGCGCATGTGCACACACACACACACACACACGCACACACACACACACACACACACACACACACACACACACAAACAAAAAACATGTATCTAATGTATGTAATCTTGTGGTGGTGATTCAGAACCGCAGGTAATTTGGGTCAATGTTCTGTAGGATTTAGTGTTCATTTATTGGTATATGGCATATTGTAATATATATACCGTAAATATCACATGGATTGTGTACACCCTACAGAGCCAGGGCCCTCTAACGTTTGGTGAGGAAGAAGTGTGGAAGTGGAGGAAGAAGGGAAAGAAAGTAACAATGCACATGATGAGGATGAAGAAAATGAGAGGTGCATGGAAGAAGACAAAGTAATGAAAAGGATGTTGAACGACAAGTTATTGATAACATGGAATTTTACAATAAAAGTTACATTAATAGTGTAAAAGGTAGCCTTTAGCACATTGTTTATGTTCTCTTGCATCAAACAGTGAATTGCATACTGTATGCAGACTGTTGCATGTACAACTCAGAAGCATTTAATATTAAGTAAATAAGTATTGAACTACAAGAAGCAAGACAGTTGCAAACCTTCAAAGTTGGAGTTATGTAAAGCTTTTAATGGATCAGTAAGGTCCTAGAGAAATTTCCTGGAGGTGCCCCTGCCTACCAATATCAACCCATGTTTTTCATTTGAAGGATTTAGATGTCCCCAGCCTCATGCAGATCAAGCGAGATATTGACTGCAGACCCTGCATGCAAATGCTGTGTACCGTGATCCATGCATGGTCCCCATCATCATTTGAAGTGGTATCCTCATTGATTCTCAAAGTCTGTTTCTGAAATTGCATACTAACCTACATGCTAGCCTAGTATAGTTTACATCTTGCATTGCACCTTGTATGGGATGTAGTAGTTTGTTACAGTTACAGATAGTTACATTAACTGCCAGTAGGGGCAAACAAAGGCAAAATCATAATAAGTAGAAACTGACCAATGTAAAATACTTGTACATGTGTATCAAACATGAGTTACAGACTCATGTATGCATGTTTCATTGTCTGTCTAGAAATGTGTATGAACCCCTGTTCCAAAAACATTACTTCATGGTGTTAAATTGTCTGAGATGATGTTGTTTTTGTGTTGATGAAACATCTGGCCTGTATATTTTTGACAGTAAAAAAATCTGAAGCCTGAATTCTTTGTTGTGCTTATTTTTTAACATCAGTACTGGCTGTTCAAGTTATCAGTACTCAGAAATTATAATTCATGTGCACTGTACATTCTGCAAGTAAATTGAACTAACAGACATAAAGTTCCCTTTACAACTCAAAGAAAGATTAACTCATCTAACAGTAGTAAATACAACTTTGTTTCAAGTAAGCTTTACTAGATGGTATGAAGTAAATCGAGGAAGTAAATAACCACAACACTCAAGTCTTAGGGATAACTTTATTGTAAGTTGTTACTTGTAGACAGAAAGTAAACGTAACTTGGAAGCAAAAGTTGTGTCTGGTTTAAGGCAACAACTTTCCACCTTTTTTCAAGTGAGCTGAACTTAGTGTTTTTTTTTACTCATATTCACTAATCATGTTGATAACAACGTTATTTGTCATAAATAAAAAAAAAAATACATTCATTAATCATGTCAATTTCCTGCACCTGTCTTAAGACGTCCACATGACGTTGAAAGAAGTCACCTAGTCCGACGTCCGAATGTTGAACTGCATACACTGCAAATAGCAGACCTCGTTTGCACGTTGTGCAGATGTCCATAATTGGTCTTGGACCGACGGGCGCAATATAGACATGATCTGCACATCCTTCAGACGTCTAATGTTTAGTGGGAAACCCTTATGTGTTGGATTTAATGTGTTTGTATATTAGAGATTTTGTTCCTGGTTATTTTTGCCATTTTATTGAGGCATATTTTGTCCCCTCTGTGGGGAAATGTCAGAAAGTGTTGTCCAGCCCTGCTCTGATTGGTGTGGTTTTAGGGGCGCCAACAGCGAGAAGGGTTCATGGAAATGACTTGTCTCGAACAAACAATGGTGGCTCTTGAAGATGTTAGTATGGATACTGGGATAGCATAAGTTATATCAGAACTGGAGAGTATTTCTTCATTGCATTTTTTCATTTCTTCATTCTCTTCACAGAAGAGAAAATAACAGGACTGAATTCTTTATTGATGAAAAAGATGTTTTCACTATTCTTCTGGCTGGCTTTGGTTTGGTGAGTTGCTCTGATTGGTTGAAGTCATTGTGAATATATGTTCCTTTAATGTTTTCTTTTTTACAGCTTTTATACATTGATACATTGATTACAGCTTTTAGACAGTTATGAGTGTGCTATTAAATATCCACAATGTTGCATTAAGAATAATCATGCTAAGTAGGCATAAAATATACTGCTTTAACAGGTAAAAATATGAACTGTGTTAAAACCACACAAGAAAAATATGTCTATCATTTAGGGGTCAGACGTAGGTGAAAGGATACCAGACAGGAGCTGTTTGTGCATATGTTTCCAACTTGACTTCCTCAAAACAGGGCGCCAACACAGATGAATGAGGCGCGTGTTGCTGAGAGGAGGTAGCCAATCGACACACTCCACCAGCGGGCCAACAGCCAATCGGAAGAGAGATCTACCTACATTCTCTAGTTTGTCTCTGTATAGTATAAAATGACTGGGTCAGGATAGAATAGGCAGTCAGACTTCGTGAACTGACAAATACTCTGTTGCTGTCAGGGAATAGAAGATCTCGACCCAGAGCTCTGTATACTGAACTTTGATTGCTGGAATAAATACTGATCGAAACCGGATATCTTCTCCTATTGCTTCATTAACCAACACGCAGAACTCGCTCACACATATGATGATTTTAATGGACTAGAATGAGCAGGAGTTCAACATCATCCCATGTTAGACGTTACAGATGGTTCATCCAATCACCTGCCAAGTGTTGTTTGAAAGCACCTGCCCTTTTCCAAACAGTTTCTGTGGACAGCTTCCTAGATGATTCTGTGTAACAAACCATCTGGAGACAGTGTCAGGCTGAATATGGAAATGAAGTGTAACAAGTTGACAATTCAGTCTAATGTCGTGCTAGATCTAATCAGTTCTATTCCAAAGCATGAACCTTCTGAACAAACACAACTTTCACTGGGACTCCAGCCTGTGAATAGACAACATCAAGTGTCAATGATTCAGTTTCATTTTTTGTGAGTTTCAAATGTAGATTTCTCTACTTGTTATATTTCTGTATAGCCACCTGGTTGCTTGGTATGTTCTAAATAAATAACGATCTTTAAATTGAGAAGTTTGGATTTATTGTCTCATTTATTGCTTCTTTATTAAGTTTATACAGTTAGGTGAACCCAGGACGCTCAGTTATAATACCACTACAGTCTTCTATGCATCATCTGAGACTTTACTGTACAAAAAACTGTGTAAATTTCAGTCTGACATACTGTAAAGGTGTTCTAGAGGCATCGTGTTCACAAGAATGGGTTGACCTGAAAACATGATGCCTCAGGCCACAGCTGTCAAAAAAAGTTTTTTAAGGTTTTCCAAGGATTCTGAGTCACAGAGATAAGGTTTGGTTTCCTTAGGTGAAAAAGTTTACTTCTATAATAAATATATCACTGCATAACTCATAAACAGGGCTTCCACAACATTACCTAGCCAGTGGGAAAAAGAAGTCAGCTAGGGGGCTGTCCAAATTTAGTGGCTTCTGTTACATTCAAATGTCACTGTTCCTTCATATACATCAATCTTAATTATTGATCATTTTAATGAGTTTTCCTATTGGACTGTATACATGCAGTAAATTACGATAAAGGAGAATTCTTGTGTGTTTTAGCCCACAAACCACACCTATTCCTAAATGATCAGAACTTTTGTAATTAAGAATCATTAAAAAGTGACTTGGGGCGTCTAACACTAGTTTGGACAACTGGTCTATGGCAAAAATGTGTTGAGGCACAGCCACCATTTTACTCACATGACACAGACCTGTTACTTTACATCACCTGTTTAAGTGTGTCCTGAAAAACCCTCTGTATGATTAATCATTTAGACAGAAATTCTGGCCGTTATATATTAGGAAACAGAATTGGGACAGTTATCTGAAAACACAGATACTGTTCCATGCTCTTCTTTCTTTTTTCCCCCAACTTATCCTGCCCTGGAAATGACTCAAACAAATTCCATATATTTTCCATACTGCCTAGGAACCCTGATGACAATAAGGTGGTAAACAGTCTATTAGGGTTGGCTTCCAAATACGCTGTTGATCTCAGCACACAACACTGCATTCTTCTTTGAGCTCTTCTCCTGCAGGAGACAGAAACATTCAAACATTTTAAACTGAAATTCATTTTGCACTTCGTGTCACATTGTTAAAGTTTTCCACATATTTAATTTATTCACGCAGCCCACCCAAATACTAATAGTAGTAGTATAGTAATTTACAATTGCTATCTGATGTTATTCAGAAGGTTAATGTTTTGGCATAGAGCTGATTAGTTCGCCCCCAGTGAGTTTAATTCCAAGAAGTAACCACTATCATGTTCAATTTCTTATGTTTATAACAAACTAAATTTATGAAGATTGGTTCAGAATTAAAGGTCCAGTGTTTAAGATTTACAGGGATTTATTGTATGTAAGTATGAGTATGAAAAAAATCCAATATTAGTATATTATATGTATATACTAATATTATAGTATGTCATTAGTGTTTCATTGTGTTCTTGTTACCTCAGAATGAGCTGCCATCTACAAAGGGCACTGGTCCTCCTCCACAGAGACTTCCATGTTTCTACAGTAGCCCAGAACAGACAAACTCTAAATATGGCCTTTTGCATTTTCTGCAAGTTTGGTGGCTACTGTAGGTAGATTAGCTGCCAACAAGCGCCAGAACCATTGATCATGCATGCACCATGAAATCTGGGGTAATTTGGAGGTAAATTTCTAAGAAATTTCAAATATATTACTTGGTAATTACCGTCTATTTACCATGACATTATGGGACCTAAAAATTGAAACATTACCAAATACACGTTATACCTTTTATTAAATTCCTTCAAAGTCCTTGTTACCTATATTATATGATTCTTTATTAAATGACTTAAAGCTAGGCTTGGCAACACTGATTTGGTACCACTGAGAAATAATTTCATAATAACTTTTCAGCATATTGTAAATCAAGTGGTCTGAGACAGAACTACACTTCCGCACCTCCTCTTGGCTCTGTTTTCAGCAGTCAGAGAATCTTGCCCATGACAGGAGACTTAAACCAATCACAGGTCTTCTCAGACTGGGGCCTCTTATTGGCTGTTCGGCTAGTGCACGTTCCTTCGGTCAGACCCTGAATCAATGGCTGAAACTCCTTGCAGGAAAAGTCAACGGAATTATCAGAAAAAGAATCTTACAAAAAGTCCAGCTAATGAGCAACAGGCTCAGCCCAGGAGCCACAGACCAACCAGATGAGAGCTCAGCTTTTGTTTTTAAACTTTTAGGATTTAAAAAGTGGATTTATCTTTATATTTTCTTGTAAACATGTGTACAGCAGCACCACAGAGGAGCTGGTTGTGCTGTTAACAGTAAGATAATTAGTCTGTCTGTCCATGTTGACAGCTGACTGGAGGAGAGACATATTTGAACTGAGTGGGAGTAAAGAGAGGAATCGACTTCTTCGGCTGATGAGTAGTCTGTAGTGACACACAAATACATGCACGGTGCTTCTGGACTGACATTTTTGGCTGCACCTAGTCAAACCGTGTTACCGCTGATTTGCATTTCCATCACTGCTTTAATTACATTGAGCTGCACTGAGCCGTGCCCAACATAGAACTACTGAAGAGTGGGGACAAAGTGAGTCTGACTCTCCTCCAAGTGAGCTGTGGTCACATCTCGCTAACCGCGGCCAAACCATGGCAAGCCTCCTTTTCTCCCCCTCCAACTAGTGTGTGTTGTGATACTGAGCTTTTGTGTGCAGAAGAGCAGAGACAAAGACAATTTTAAAAGTCAATTTATGTTAAGCTCTCAGTACTTCTGCAGCTTCACACTGAATCTTTATGTTTTTAAATGTAGGGTCTCTCCTCTGTTTGTGTTTTTTACTGTCAGGTGTCTGTTTTATTACACACAGTTGATGTCAGTCAGTCCGTGCTCACTCATAATTACCTTGGTAAACTGTTGCATGCGTGCATGAAGCACTTGCTGCTCGTCTTAGTGATGGGAATTCCGGCTCTTTTTAGCGAGCTGGTTCTTTTGGCTCGGCTCCCTAAAAAGAGCCAGCTCTTTCGGCTCCCAAGTGGCTCCTCAGATTTTTTGTTGCTCAAATTAATTTATTACCCCAAATAATGTAAAATGAATTACTAATGTAAAAACATACATTATATCAAATGTTTATTATTTATATGTTTTTTATTTTATTTATACACTCAACATACTCAACATGGAGGAGAGTACTACAATATTAAGCAGAGTGCTTAATTTTGACAACAAACACCACATATTATATTAATTACTACTTTTCTGTGTAATTGTAATATTTAACACTGGATATATTAGTCTTCTGTTGTGCAATGAAGTTTTAATCTGACAACAAGCAGATATTTTGTCTGATAATAATAAAGATTATATATATGACTTATATATGACTTGGTTTTACAAGGCAGATAAAAGAACAGATGTTACATGTGTCAGAAGGGGGATCTCTTCTATTTTAACCTCAATCAGCGATCAAGAACGCACTTTATTTCTTCAGCTATGAATGTGGTCTGCAGACTACAGGTAACCTACAGGTGGTCTCTTCCTCTATTCTCTCTTAACTCTGTTGAAAATTGTCCAACTTGACTGTAGATTTTCGTCTCCACTTCCTGCTGCGGCCGCCTGATCTCGTCTACTTTCCAGACGAAGCGCAGTTAATCTCAAACGAGTGTATTTTCTCACCTTTCAAGCGTGTTGTCTCTGTCTGTAGCGCATGTTCTCTCTTGTCTCCCTCCCACTTGCTTATGTGCTCACTGTGTTGTGTGTCTGTAACCCCTCCCCTCCCCCTTCTACTCAGTGTGGACACACACACACGCCACCAATCATGTGCACCTTTAACAGAAAAAAAGAGGAGAAAAAAACAAATCGGCTCCCAATCAAGAGCCGGTTCCTGTCGTTCACTTCAAAGAGCCGGCTCTAAGATCCGTATCGTTCGCGACCAACACATCACTAGCTCGTCTGGTAGGAGGGGCTCAGGACAGAGAAAATGAAACCTAACTCAGATAAGACTCATCAATCAACCATTTTTAGGCTTTCTACCTACTGCAGCTTTAAGACAAGCACCAGATCCATTGATCTCACATGTATATGTCTAGACACTGGTGTTGGTGATGATGAGGTGCAAAGCAGAGACTGTGAGGTGAGTGGCTCTGGACTCCTGCTGCCTGGACCTGAAGACTGCAGGAGAGGGCGTCAGGGAGGATCGAGGTGAACATCTTCTGGCTACCTGGGTCCAATGACTGGAGGAGAGAGGGGTGGAGGAGGGTCGTGTAACTGACTGAATGACAACTGATGGAGCAAAGACAGAGGCCATTTAAAGTTTGGCAGCAGCAAATTGACTGGCTAACGAGGCCGTGGCAAAATCTGATTGGATAGTAAAGACGAAGGTGAGCGCCCACAACAGCTGATTAGAGGGAATAGGAGGAGAGAGCTGGAGTAAAGGAAAGTTGTGAATGAAGGCAGCGTAATAGAAGGTCTTCCTGATTGAACTTAAGCTGAGCTTCATTTGATTCGCTGAAGAGTTTGTCAGAGGTCTGGAATCAGGACAATACTGTGTAATTGCATGGTTCATAGCATTCAAATGTATAAAATCATGTAACATACTGTAAAACACAATCCAGAGCCAGTTCCATAAAAAACAGGTTTAACAGGTTTTCAATCCATGGAGGCTGTGGTAGTAGTATTTGTAAGTGACTAATTAACAACACGTTTTCGTTGATTTTCCTTGACCAAGGCAGCTTAACAGCTTGTCATTTTTAGCCGCCCTAAAAACAGTAGGCCTACAGGAGAGGAAGGAAACTGAACACAATGGTCAGTGAGAGGCTTATCAGTGTCCACATTCAAGGGCTGCAGGGAAAGCAGGCCTCACAACTTCAAAGCAGTTTCTTATATTCTGTTTTTTTTTGTGCAATGTTTGCCAATCTCAGTATGTAACGGTCAAAATGTTAAACATATATACATATATCAAGAAATTGTCTACTTATATTAAATGGTTATACAGTTAGACTGGTGGCTCTGCTCTTTTAGAGGGCTCTCAAAGTCATCCTTTACAAAACTCAGTGTCTGGAGTTACAACAATAATATCAAAAACTCATCATGTCAGGAGGAGATTTTGTGGGAAGTTGTCAGGAAGTGTGTCAGCAGATTAATAGTGAGAAGTGTCAGGTTGTTATGGCTGCACATTACACAGGCATGCATTTTAAAGTCATTTTAAATGAAGGGCAATGTGACTGCACATTAGACAGCATTAGCTGCTTGCAGTTAATGCATTAGCACTCAGAGTGTGTAGGTATGTGATTGATAATGATACTATACACATGCTGATGATTTTGGTGTCCATGTGTGTTTTTGTATGCTCTGATTACTTCTTTAACCAGTGACAGGGACATTTCCAGCCTTTTTTTGACTGGGGTGACACAAGTAGGGCACTGACTTATGCAGGGGTGGCATGAGGTATGTGTGTATTGCATATTTGCCAGCACGCATACATTAGCATTAATTTACGTTTCTCATATCTACTTTAATTTCTAACTTTACTGCATTTTAACATGTTTTACATTCCTGTGAAAATTTATTTTAAAGATAATTAGTCCATGAAATCTTAACACAGATGACTGACACCATACAAATTTAATATAAAGCTTCCTTAATTTATTAAGTCCTCAAAAATAAATTGTACCTCCATTCTACCTCGAACTAAGATGACCTTAATTGGCTCGTTAACTCCTCAGAAAACACAAACTCAACAGAAAAACATGTAGAGCTCACCAAAACCATCTTTGTTAGTCCTTCCACTCTTCTAACAGTCACCAACTCTGGATTGGTCAAAATAAATCCTTAATTCACCAGGGAAACACAGTGTAAAGATCCTGACTGCAGGCTGTTTTTGTCTCACGGGTCACCCAGCTCAGTGCACTCATGGTGGGCTGAGTGGGTGTGAACTGTGTCACTGGATGAGAGCGTGGTGCAGAGCAGAGGCTGTCACAAACACACAAATACAATAAAGAGCCAGTTCCATAAAAAAATTGCTAGGTTTTCAATCCATGGAGGCTGTGGTAGTAGTTTTTGTAGGTGACTAATTAACAACACATGTTTTTGTTATTTTTAGCCACCCAAAAAACAGTAGGTCTACAGGAGAGGAAGGAAACTGAACACAATGGTCAGTGAGAGGCTTATCAGTGTCCACATTCAAGGGCTGCAGGGAAAGCAGTCCTCACAACTTCAAAGCAGTTTCTTATATTCTGTTTTATTTTGTGGAATGTTTTGTGCAATTAATAGTGAGAAGTGTCAGGTTGTTATGGCTGCACATTACACAGGCATGCATTTTAAAGTCTTAAATGAAGGGCAATGTGACTGCACATTTAAACAGCATTAACTGCTACCGTTGTTGCTGGGTTACAGTCAGCATTGCAGCATCTATTGTGTACATTTTCAAAGCCCTGAGAAACAACAGCAACCTCAGAGAGCAACCTACACACTTAAAATGGCAAATTAGAATTTGGGCCATTATTATTTTTATTTTTTCAAATGTTTTTTTGGGGCATGTTATGCCTTTAATGACAGTACAGATTGTGTACGGCAACTCTGTCAGGGTTGTCCCTTTCACTGGCCGGACGGTGCTTTATTTCACTTCGGGGTTCCCCTCCCAAATGATCGAAGAGGAAGATGGCTTTTTCCTTATCTGAGAGGTGTCTGCCCTCCGGACAAGCTTCAACTTCCTCAATCCAGTCCTCAAGACCCACACTGTCAGGTGAGTCTTGATAACCATAGAATTTGGGACACCAACTCTCCCGGGGAATATACACAGTTCTGTCAACCCTGAGGGGTGCAGCAGGGGGGTTGGAAACAGACAATTTTAGCTGCTCATTTTCAGCTTGAAGAGCCCTCAATTGCTCATGTAAGGCTCCCAATTGTTCCTCAATTTCACTCATTTTAATAGTATGCCAAACAAACCCTTTAAAAGTCTGAATAAAAGCAAATTTAGTAAAAAAATTCTGAAGCTATAGGCTTCTTCCTGACGCCGTGACTTGACCGCAGACTGGGAGCTGTAGGTCTCTCCAATCTTCTGTGCCGATTGCCGTTTACTAACCTGAATTTGGACAAATATGTATATATAACCATACACCACACACTGACTGCTTCAGATCCTGCCGACAACGCCAAATGTGACACTCAGCTAAGCTCTAAAATTACACACAGGCAAACTTCAATGACGAAGCAAACAGTCAGTGTGGGTCAAAATGCCGTAACAGGCTATTTTATTATGGTGGAGGGTCGCTAACATCAATTTAAAAAGGTTAAAAAGTCAAATATCGCGCTGCAGGTGGTGGTGGCACACCGGCCAGCAGGCTGGTGCACTGGGAGTATACTACATGTGAACAAAACAAAGATATAATTAAATGCCGAAACTAGAAAACAAAATAAACCCTCTTTACCCCAACAGAAACACACCCAAACTAATACCAGTGCCACAGCAAACCTTAAAGGATACCACCACAAATCGACAGGTGAACTCCCACTGCACCAGCCACTCCCATGACCAAAGGCCAACACCAGCTGCAGCACTGCAACAGAAAAACAGAGCTATAAGTTAGCCATGTACTCCAACTACTAAAAACAAAATCCAAATATAATAGTAGGCCGTTAACGGCAACCAGCACTTTTCCCTGTAAATTTAACAAAGCACATGTTAAATCTCAGGCTACAGACATGCAAACAATGCTTGATAATAAGGAGGCATTCTCATACCTTGCCCCTGGCACTACTGTAGGATTGTTAGGACCCTTTACAAAGAAAGAATAAATTATTGGCAGACCCACATATTTACAGTTTCTATATTTACATGCTATATACAAATAAAATACCTCAGGGTGCATTTTGCACCCCTACATTACCCTTAAAAACAAATAATCTCAGAACAAGATTTGTTTGGCTTACCAGAGGAGCATGTGCACCAGAGTGATTTCAGGAGCATGAGTGAGGCTTACACACCTGTGCTTCATGGGCCTCTTAACAACTGCAGTGCTCTCCTCCTGATTGGCCCATTGTACCTGACTCCAGTGCTCTCCTCCTGATTGGGCAATTGTGCCTGACTCTCTCTATTCCCCCTGCTACAAGATGAAGACATGACAGAAAAAGGGGAGAGAGAGTGGGGGAAAGACATGCTGCAAAGGGCCATGGGTGGGAGTCGACACAGCTGCTGCAGAGGACTCACAGCCTCCGTACATGGGGCACATGGTTTACCAACTGAGCTATCCAAGTGTGAATTTGAGTCATTATTTGAACAAATGTAAAGAAGCTAGCAGAAGTTACCTTTTCCTTTGTGGAAATTTAGACATTTTAATGTTATGGCTCACCTCCCCATGTGCAAATTTTCCACTAAAACAAGTTCCCTCAATGTTTTGCAGGAAAATGCTCGTTGTATCCTGGGATTCACTCCTATAGATTTTGAGCACAGAAAAAATATTTTGAGCACAGAAAAACATTTTGTGAGCACAGAAAATATTTTGTGAGTGCAGAAAAATATTTTGTGCAAGCACACAAATCAACTTTTGAGGACAAATTAAATGCGTTCCTTCTCACAAACTCTCAAAGTTCTTGGTACGCGAGCAGTACGCAGCATGCTTGCTCAAGATGTGTCTCTCCCTCTTGACCTGCCCTCACTGTGCGCTCAACTTCCCCTGCATGCTCGCTCAGGTTTTACCACGGGTGTTACGAATGTGTCACAATTATCAACCAGTCAGAAAACCCGGGGCGGGTAAATTCTGATTGGCTTCTTCGGCTCCAATGAGATTGCAGCATCTTGGTGGAGTTGTTGCTACCCACCAAAGGTCAAGGAGGTGGAGAATTGGACTGGATGAAAACCCGTTTTCGGTCAGTATTTCACTTTAAATATTAGTATTATTGAATGATTACATTATTGTGCTGCCGTATTGCATTGATTGGATTAACATTAACGTTACACATGCATGTATCTTGAGACATCAGCCGCTGAGTGACAATTTTTACTGATATCCCTCTTTAGCTTTGTAACTGTAACTTTCTTTAAAAGATTGCTGTTGATTTGTAGGACTGCTTTAGAAAAATTACCGTAAGGCATAACCTGAGACGTCACATACAGTACATGGCTGACCATAAATTCCTTTTTTTTTTCTTATCAATCTCTCTGTCCAACAGGATACACTGAAACAGGAGCTGATGGAGAGACTTCTCACCAGACTGCAATCTGCTTTAAACAAGCAACCACTAAATCTGGATTATTTGGAGTTCCTACTCGCCTGTTTGGATCAATCTCTGAGCAGATAGGAGGCGTATCAGAGATTACAGAGGCACTCCAAAACCTCCATCACATTGTCCAGAGGGAAGTTAATGCCAGCTCTATGCCTATTGTGGAACAGGAAACAGAAGTTGGTCCAGGTCCTGGTCACCCCAAAATCGTAATAGAGAAAGAAAAACTGAAGAGTTTGCTGGACACACATCTGCCAGTCTTCTGCATTGCAAAATACCTTGGTGTTTCAAGAAGAACCATTTGCAGGAAAACGCAAGAATTTGGCTTGTCAGTAAGAGGATCACATACAGTTCTGTGACTGACCAAAAACTTGACAACATAATGTCAGGCGTTAACAGGATACCGAACGGTCCAAGGCCTTCTGGTTTCACTAGGCCTTCACGTTCAGTGGTGAAGAATGATGGCCTCCATATGCCGAGTTGATGCTGCGGGGATCTTCTCATGGATCCTAGAACTGGGGTGTGTTGTGTGAAAAAGTTATTCTGTCCATGGCCCTCTCTCTTTGGTCCACATTGATACAAATCATAAACTGATAAGGTAGAGTAAAATAGCCTATTTATGCAATTATGTACACACAGAGCGTTGGGAGTGGATGTCATACATTTAAAGGGGAACTATTATGCTTTTCCTCTTTTCTGACCTATAAATGTTGTCACAATGTCGGATTCTCGTGTTAAACGATTCCAAAGCGTCAAATATTGAGGTTCATGCATTTGGAAGTGAGCCCTGCAAGCTGTTTTGGAGGCTCTGCACGCTGTGTTTTACTGTCTTTTTTTTAACGGTGTAGTAACATTGACGTCAATGCGTGCCAGACTTACTTATATGGTCATACCCCGGAATGTGCTCTAGGCCTGCCTGCACCCCCGCTCTGCTTCAGAAGTTATATCGCTGTGCGCTGCTCTAAGAGGTGTAATTACGAAGCGAGATTAATGTGTTAGTGAGCTATGTTGAGTCTAAACCCAGGATTTTCAGTGTCACAAAGGTGGCTCTCTTTTAACCTGGTAACCATAGTAATTTATACTAAACTCATAACCTGGTCGCGAGCAGGTTATGTTCAGAGTTTCAAATTAAATCGTCTGTAAAACGCGCTGTTCTTTAACTAATTATTGTCCTTAGCTTTTAAACTGAGGGAGGACGTTAACATTGAAAAATTACTGAGCTGTATGTTCGTAATATCACTGAAAGAATCCATATAATGTAAAAACGTAACAGCAGCACAAAACTGTCTGCATCGCGCTGTCATGATGGTAACCTCTGTTTGGTGATGCAGAGTCATTTTCCCCATTTGCTCCAGATCATATTAACACTTTAAATTGACATGGTATATAATCCACACAGAAAAATAATGATGAAGCAACTACAGACACTTTGAATACTTTTTACTGTTATCTGTTTTGTCTTGGTGATACTGCAGTTCAGATCACTGATAGAAAATTCATCATCATTTATCACGGACAATCTTAAATCAGTTACACTCATTTTACGTTGGTTTGGTCAAAAACTTCAGTGATCTCCACGTCTCCGTCATCATAGGACAGTGTCAGACAGACTTCATCATATTTAAATCTGCTGTATGGAGTTTTATTGTTTAATGTGCAGTTTTCATGTTAGAATAAACAGCAGCATTAAGTCGATCAGTAATTTTCGACGGCATTCTTCTTCTCCTGCTTTATTTGCAGCAACAATGTTGCTTTTTGCCGTAATGTATTTTGTATATTTTCCACAGCTCATAATTATAACAACTTGATGATTTTGACTTAAGTAAGTGGCTTGCGATCGTTTCATTTCAAATGGAAGAAGAGTCAAGTAATGCAACAGATGCCCCTTTTATGTGAACGCACACAGAGTCTGAAGACGAAAGCCTGGATTAACAAAGTGAGTTGATAACCACCATCGTGATACCCGTTATCTCTGATTGCAGTTTTAGGCTTTGTTGATCCAGATCATGCAGAGAAAGCCTGGCTGTGTTGAGCTTCATTCATAGTACACCCCCTGCTGTCTACAACGATTTCACAGTGTTAGTATGTTGAGCAATGGCTCCCAGAAAATGTTTGTTCGGGTGTGAGGGAAAGTTAACTTTGTTTAGCTTTCCTAAAGAGGCAAGCACCAGGCAGAAGTGGATAGAGTTGCTTTTTCCCGGCCACCAAAGGAAAAATACCTCGTGTCTGTCTGTCTACGGCACTTCACAGGGGACTGTTTTGTCAACACGGGCCAATACGAAGCTGGATTAACCGGTAGCCGGGCTCGGCAGCGCTCGCCAGCCCTTCGGAAGTCCTCGGGAATGTGACCAATCACAGCGGAGTGGGCTCGGCGGGAAGCGTACATGGAGGAGGGCCCTGGGGTGGAGTAAATTACACAGACCGTTTTCGCAGGATGCAGAAAATACAAGGAAAAGATGCAGCGAGAGGCACGGCGTCCTGAAGATCTACAAAGCTTTCTGTGCGGGCGATCGTGTGTAGCTGCTCTATAGGAGTCCAAAATCAAATACAAAGGCCCGAAAATGAGGATAATAGGTCCCCTTTAAGAACAGCCTTAGTTATATTTCTGTGTGTCTGTGTGTGTGGTTAATATCATCAGCTTAATGTAGATTATTATTGAATTCTAAATTAGACCTTAATATGCATATTGTTAAGATCTCAACATACACACAGGGACATAGCAGACCTAGGCATGAAATCCTAATCAGCAACTTAGAATGTAAAGTTCTTTTATCATTGTGAGTTCATACAAATTGTGTAAAGTTTTGTCTCCAGTTCTGCAGAAGAATTCTTCAATCACAGGGTAATGAACCTTGATCATTGTTTGGCATAAAAAAAATACTACAACAGTCTGAGTGCTAAGAAATCATTATACAAACCCCACAGCTAAGCTATGAATACAATAATTGCATTGGCCAGTAGATTCCTGCTAAGATCAAATAATTATCACATCTAGTTATTCTTTTCATACACAAGAAAATCTTAAGTAGAAATAATTTGACTTAACATAATCTGTCCAAATAGGCTGCAATCAATCAATTTGTGTTTCTTAAACATGTACCTTACATATTTCTTGCAGGAAGTACTTAAAAATACAAAGCATTTCATGTTTCAACATTTCATGTTGCTGCACTAGTTTTTCAGATTTTAACTGTAAGTAGTACCGTATTTTTCGGACTATAAGTCGCTCTGGAGTATGAGTCGCACCAGTCAAAAAATGCATCATGAAGAAGAAAAAAACATATATAAGTCGCACTGGACTATAAGTCGCATTTTTTGGGGGAAAATTTATTTTAACCGTTGTCCGTGCTCTGATAGAGAAGCGGTTGCGTTGCGGTCCTCCCGCAAAGTCATTCATATTCATTGCCTTGGCAACTACCAGGGCATGGAGACATACCTGCACCGTTGACAAGCCTCTCCCGCCAGCACGTTGTTTAAACACCCATCTGTGAACTTGTTCCTCCAGCTGTGGCCATCTTGCTTTTAGCCTGCGATTAGCTTTCTTTGATTTCTTCATTGCAGTAAGAGTAACCTCTTTGTAACTGCTTTTTGCCAGTACCTCACAAGTTTCTCGCTCAGTCCAAACTTTCTTTCTGCTGCTCGATTACCGTTTTCGGCTGCATATTTCACTACTTGCAGCTTGTAATCTGCAGAATATGATTTTCTTTTGGGGGGCATTTGTGTTAAGTCTTTCTCAGTTGTCTTTAAGTTAATGTTTAAATTAATTTTCAGTGGTACAGGAGTAGCAGATACCGGTAGTTGTCACAAGCCTAGAGTGCCCTCTCGCTGCTGTAGGTAATGTTTACTCCTTGGTCATGTCGGTCAGTGTGAAATAACATTTAAGAACATGTCAAATTATATATTTTCATTTATACAAGTTGCATCTGAGCATAAGTCGCAGGACCAGCCAAACTATGAAAAAAAGTGCGACTTATAGTCCGGAAAATACGGTAAGTAGTCCCTAATTCATATCTGCTTGCCTTTCCTTTTACCACAGAGTAATAATTTAGATGCAACCGAATGTATAGTTGTGTATTTCAGATCAACGTTGTGCTTGAGTGTCTGACTTCTCTCAACCAAATTAAGTGTTAAACATGCAAAACGTCAGTTGCATCACAAGTTCAATATATGTAGTATTTTAGTATGTAACGTATACTGAGGTGATATCAAACACTGCATAAGATTCTGTTGCAATGATATGTTATGTGTAAAGATGTAGAACCTATGTAGGACTTTATGATATAATGCAATACCAGAAGCTCTATGACTGACTGTAAGAATGTAATATAGTAACTGATAGCATATGTAAGATTTTCTATGTTTTATTGCAGATAATGTACTTGGATGTAGCAACAAATAACAAGGCTTCAACTGCATTCTCATTCTTCCTGAGATCAACCCAGCTTCATGGCCTACCATCTGGGTAATTATCCCGACAAAAACACATGTTGGGAGAAGTGGCATTTATTTATTAATACTAACAACAAAATATTTCATTTCCTCTACTAAAGTTGAAGTAGACCGTTTTAAATGTCATTAAAATTTATTTTCATCTTAGGGTAAGGGGGGATCAGAATGTTGAAAACGTGGACATCGCACACTTCATGTTTGCTACACAGGGAACTGGAAGACAGAGCTTAATCTCAGGAAAGAGCATTCAAAATCAGAGGTTCGTAGTTTTTCAGTCTTGAATTTTTCGATTCGATCAATAAAGAAAAACAGGATCACAAGTACAGTTCAATCAGTGTTCAAATTGACTTGAAGTAACAAGAAGTTATAGTTACTGCTAATGAATGTCTATATGATTATGGTTATAACAATCCCATTTGTGCCAGTATGCATCTCCCTTCTCCTTTTGGAGTCGAAGAGTGAAAGTCATCTTCTCCATAAGGCGGATAGAGTTTATTATGTTGATGAAGGCGGTGATGGTGGGGGGGGGTTTCTGAAGCCAGCACTTTGTTATTGTTTTTTTACTCGCAGCCACGAAAATCTTCAAAAGATACACGTCACCTTTACTGAGACCTTGAGGGGTATGTCCAAGATATAGCAGTGCGAAGGAGAGATCCGTTTTCAAGTCCAGAATCTCTGATATTAAATTGCCCACTTCCTTCCAGAAGTCTTGAAATTTTTGACTGCATAATTATTTGTAGTTCTAGTAGTTTTATTTTAATCAAAGAAAAAATAGCTTTATAAATCCAAGTCAAGCAATTAAAACAAGGATTGAGTGATTTTGGTGGGACATCTGGATTGCGGTCACTAGCAAGTACCGTGACTCTGGAGGAAGATGGCCTACTAGACATCTCTGATGTGGTCCACCTCTTTGGTGTGCACTACATCTTTGTCCCTTGACTACAAGCAGACCTTGACACCTTCAGTGAAGGATGGAATAATCATCCTGTGCGGACAGAGGGAGGTCTCACTCCTGAACAGCTCTGGTGTATGGGACATCGACAAGATCTAGATGAAGGGAAGAGACTTGAGGTACACTATAATAAAGGCAGTTCTCATAAAACATTTTAAGAACAGTTGATTGCGAGGGTAGACAGATATGATTTCATCTACAAACCATAATGCCTTTAAGTTCCATTGCATCAAGTGATGAAGCATATCTGACAGAAGTCTATAATTATTAACAATAGCTATGTGTTCTACAACTAATAGTTTGATTAGTTATAAAAACTTTTGAGTAAACAAACACCTTTTTGAAATATTTGTGTATTTATTTTTGAAACACACAAACAAAAAAAACACCACAACAAGATTTTAAGTACAACGTTTTAACTTAATTTTACTCAGTTTGAACTGTTTTTCTGAATTTGTAGGATCTTCAAGACCCAGGGATTGACTGGGAGTGTGCCATGCTGCAAGAAGACTCGAACTGTACAGTTGTGGTTCCTGAAATTGTTTGCTCACTGGATGATGAAGTTCTCGAAGAACTTCAGAGAGCTGTTGATCCTCTCGAACATGCTGAGTCACATGGTCGTGACTTGTACACACGATTCTTACACTGTGTGTCAAGCCAACAATGACAGTGAAATATTTAAATATGAACTGAGCTGGTTACAACATTGCAAAGTTCTTTTCCCTAAAACATCCCCTCAAGTTTATTAAAGGGATAGTTCAGTATTTTTGAAGTGGGGCTGTACAGAGTGCTTAGGCATAGTCAGTGCATTAGTTTCAGCAGGTGGTGGTCAGTGCTAACCAGTCTGTTGCAGACGGGGTTAGCAAAAACTGCAAAAATGCTGCACAGTTAGATTTCTAGGGACAGGTCTCATTCGGCCTTGTTGAACTGCTTGAGGCCAGAGTGTTAAACAGAGAAGACAAAATGTTTCTGGCTACTGACTCAGCTGCACCACATTAACATCTTGTAAGTTTAAATTGCAACAATTAGACATGAACTGTACTTAAAACATGTCCTGTTGTACAAAGAGAGCTCAAATTATCAAAGAAAAGGGACTCGTACTGTAATGTGACATCTCAAACTACATGAAAGATGCAACAGGCCATGTGATGCACCTTATTCATTGTCAATAGACATTTTACTGGAAGTAGGCGCAACACAGCTCCACTATAATGTAATATCATTCAATAATACTAATATTTAAAGTGAAATACTGACCGAAAATTGGTTTTCATCCAGTCCAATTCTCCTCTTTCTTGACCTTTGGTGGGTAGCAACAACTCCACCAGGATGCTGCAATCTCATTGGAGCCAAAGCAGCCAATCAGAGTTTACCCGCCCCAGAGTTTTCTGATTGGTTGATAATCGTGGCACATTCGTAACACCCCTGGTAAAACTATTTGTCTGTGATCACAACATATTTTTCTGTGCTCACAAAACATTTTTTTGTGCTCAAAATATTTTTTGGTGCTCAAAATCTACACACGCTCCGCCCAATACAATTGTGATTGGTTTAAGAGAAATACAAACAAGGTAGAGCATTTTTTCATTTATAGCCGAAAATTAATGTGTGGAAGCAGACTTTTCTCCACCCCTGCTCGATGCAAGACTAGGAATCTGCAAGGTCATTGCTAAATGCCTCCAAACCCTACACACTTGTCCTTTAAGAGGAGACTAAACCTGTCTATGGATGTTTTTGAGCCACAATGCAAGAGACTGTTGTTAACCTAGGTGTGGATGACTTGCAGCCCCTAGTAATATCATTAGTTTTGCAGAAATTTTTGTCATATTTTTTTTAATTAAGTCAAAGGATCTGCAAAGTCAGTTGAATGCAAAATGTCTATACATTTTATGGAAATTGTGAATATCTATGTCATGCAGGCTCTGCCTTACTAGGAAATATGCACGTGTTTAGTGGGCCAATCATGACAGAGCAACAAATTCGTATGTCATACAGTATATAAAGAAGCATCTTTGCTGCCTCTTCATTCCTTTTTCGTAAGTGATGGCAGTAGGAGTGTAGTGTTGACTAACAGCTGGTTCACACCATTTGCACAGAATTAGACAATAAAATTAATATAACTGTCAACAGATCATTCTGAATGTGTATTTTTGCTGAGAACCACACATATCACACAGAAAAAAATAGACAAGCCTCCAAATCTCTAGAAGAAGTACACGCGCTGCTCAAGCATGTAGTGTGAACCAGCCGTAACCTATAGTTGTTTGAGAACAGTGGAATGGGTCTGATGACAGAAGGGCAGTCAGTCATTGGGCCCCACCTACTGTACCCATAAAGTCCAATAGAGGGCAGTGCCTATATGAGATAGAACAAGGGTGTGATATGGGAATCCCAGTTCTATTAGCACAGGCCCTGTCACTCCATCACCATCTGCCGAAGAGGTTGTCAGAAGAATAGGCAGCAAAGATGTTTCCTTATATACTGTGTGACACATATATTTGGTTACCACGCCCTGATTGATTAATGAACAAATGCAGTTGGCATGTTTCAATCATGCAGTCAGACCAGCTGGACACAAAGCCACATAGGCCCCAGGAAGAGTGGAAGAGAGCGATGCTCCAGCTGGGACTTCAGAGTACTGAAAATCTGTACTCAAGTACAAAGTACTGTTACATTACTAAAATATTTCTCACTTACAAGTAAAATTTCTGGTGTTAGAAAAATTATTCAGTAAAAATAGAAAAAACTCATCTCAAAAACTAATACAAGTATTAGTTACTTTATGAGCGTTGATGTTTAATACATCAGCAGCATTCAGTCAAAGAGGTTTCAGCCACTTCTAGACTATAGATCAAATATTCAAGGATACAGTTTTAATTGGTTAAATTCTCAGTGCCTATTAATTAATTATTTTCATTAACATCACTACTCCTAACATTATTACCTGTGCTGCTGCAGTGTTTGGTTTTTCATTTGTACCTACAGGTTTTCATTGGCCCGTTTGTGATCAGATCACCTTACTGGCTACTAAAACGCAGATGAAATATTTGAATATTAATTAAACTTGTAATCAGTGCTCAATTGTGATTTTGAAAGTAACTAACATGGTGAAATGAATACTTGAGTACAAGTAAAAATACAGACTTCCACTCCTGGCTATATCACAAAACAAGAGGAGGACTGTTTTTTTAACACAATTACAGTTGATTAACTTTTAAAGTGAAGATGCTGACAATATTATCACTATCTTACTGCTGTTTACATTCAAAAATGTTTTGTATTTCTTATGTGTATACATACATTTCCATTCCTAAAGCATTCATTATATATGTATACATGTGATGTATGTGAATATATTACAAGCAGATTTATATTTATCATAAAACATAAACAGATTCATCAAAAATGATCTTATTGTAATTTCATATAAGCAAAATCAACATAAAAGAAAGAGAACAAATGAGGAATCACATTTCAAGTCCTTCCCCGCATTCCCTCAAATCCTCCATCAAAGCCATGGTAGGTGAAGGGTTCCAGCACGGGGCTGCAGGTCTCTTGAGCAAGGCAGGCCATTCTGTTGTTGTCACAGCTGTTCTCGCTGCCTGGGTTGATGTACACAGAATCAGCAGAGTGGATGGACGGGTCCTCATCAAAGTAGTTGTGGGGCCGCAGCAGGACCCCGCCCCCATTTCCCACTGTTACCGTGTTGGGTATGTCCTCAGAGTGAGGGATGTGGAGGAAGCCGGTGGTCACCCAGGCAACCAGGTCCTAGGGAAAATGAAATAATAAGGAATGAGGAAACATTATTTGTGAAGTTTCATTCAATTTTCATTATTAGGGCTAGTTTCCAAATGAAAACACGACCCAACACACACACACCTCATTTTCAATGGTTTCATTGTCTTCAATGTACTTGCTAAAGTCAACAGCTGGAGTCCAGATGTCGTGCTGATTGTACAGACTTCCGCAGCTCTGCTCCAAGTCCTTCTGCTTGGTGATGGCAACCTTATACCTGTGAAAGTGAGGTTTAGTGAGACTCCAGGCAGAGGAAAAGACTAGATGACGATGAGGACACACTGTTTAGACAGAGAAGCCACAGAGTGATGATGATTAACTTCCATTCTGAGATATACAGTAAAGCTGCTGGGGCCTCAGGCCTTTTATTCCCTCACAAGGAGCCTGACCTCTCACCTGGCCCAGGACATGGCCTTCTCCTCTGCCTGACTCTCTGGGAGGTGATCCCCATTGAAGCTGGTCACATGCAGCCTGTAGGAGCGCTGGTGACCCCAGCGGTTTTTGCGGGTGCTGGCAATGTGGAGGTAGCGTGGAGTCTTGGTGTCATGTCGCAGAGCAGCGTCCTGTGTAGTCAAACATAAGAAGTATGTTAGAGGATTTCTTGTCAAGTAAGAGATTCTGCATGGGTCGAGGTGACAAATTATATTTTCTCCCATGTTTGAATGCACCACAGTCCTTGTCACTTGTAGAGGACTAACTGTACTAACAACTGGACATACACAGAGAGCTGTGGACACCACACACGTAGTAGTAGTTGTGTTTATGCTACTTTCTGGAGTCCAAACAGTTGCAGATAGCCAGCTTTGTGACATATAGGGTGGATGTTCACTGTAGCCCCCAGCTGCACCACCCTTCCAACTGTGCTTCTAGACCTCGAAGCCACTGCTCACGTTTGTAAGTACAGATATAATTTGTGTTCATCAAGTCCAAATTTATCCCTTAACTTTTCAAAACTCTGCAGCTTACCCTGTTCAACCACTGTGCATATTGCTGTGATGCCTTTTCTCGCCCATTCCTTGAACCCTTTATCCAGGCATAAACCTAGAATCAAATGCAAACCAGCTCAAAATTTGTCTTTCTCCAATGTATACCTTTCAACAACTGTATTCCATATTTTAACTGTAATTTTGGCTATTAAATCCAATTGATTACAGAATTTGCTCAACAGTCATTTATGTGCTATTAGGTTTCATACTTGAGTGTCCATCATCCCTATTTCTCTACTTTTCCTTGTTGCCACATGCTCAAATCAAAGGTCTGATTTGTGTGGCATAGAAATATTCCTTAAAGCTCGGTAAAGCCAAACCTGTTACAATTCAGGAATTGTCAGGGTTGGACCCAAATGCAGACCATGCAGACAGAGGGGAGCAGTTCAAAATATATTTAATAAACAAAAGGACAAACAAAAGCTTACAGAAATAAAGCAGGAGAGTCCTCAGTCCAGGCAGGGAAAAAATACAAAAATCCATACAAGGGGGAAACCAAAAACCACAAGCAAACAGAATTCAAGAGCACACTAGGAGAAGGCAAACCAAACAAGTGAGTATGAACCAGGAACCAAGGAGAAAAAGACAGAGTTAAATACACCGGGGAGAGGGAGGATAACAAGACACAGGTGAGAGCAGTGAAGGACAGGTGAATATGATCAGTGATAAAAAAAGAGCGGGAAAACAGACAAAGACAGGAAGTAAGGACTAGACACATGAGGGGGAACCAAGACTACCAAAATAAAACAGGAAATCACCAACAAAAACTAAAACCATGACAAAACCTCCTTTGACTTTAGGGAGCTGCAGAGTCTTGTATCTAATCCTGTGTTTCTTTCCTCCCTATATAAACCTCGATACCCATTTATCCCATTCTATAAAGTGTTTCTGTGGGATTATCACTGGGAGAGATTGAAACAAATATAAAAGCCTCGGCAGAATATTTATCTTAATTATCTCTATCCTTGAGCTGAAATCCAAACTAGTACCTGTCCATCTCTCCAGGTCTCTCCTAATTTCTTGATTTATTTTTGTGTAATTTGCATCATATAGCTTATCTATTCCTTTTGTGACATTTACTCCTAAATATTTTACTGATTTAGCATTCCACTTGAGTTTGTATGTTTCCTTTATCTCTTGCGACGGGGAGTAATTTATTGACAAAATCTGTGTTTTTGTGACATTAATTTTGTATCCTGAGTATTTTCCATATTTTCTCTAATAGTCTAATTATTTTTGGAAAACTTTCATTGGGTTGCTTTACAAAACATTAATACTTTGTCTGCAAATAATCCTAGTTTATGTTCCTCCTCTCCTATCTTCACCCCTTTAACTTCTTCCTCCTGCCTAATCATCTGGGCTAATGGTTCAATGAACAACGCGAAGAGACCTGGAGAGAGGAAACAACCCTGTCTTGTCTCCCTTTCCAGATTAAATTGTTTTGTCAAATTGCCATTTATTTTGATCCTTGCCATTGGTTCCTGATATACTGATCTAATACAATTCACAGATTCTTCATTAAATCCAAATTTTCCCAGTACCTTATACAAAAATATCCTATTCACACTATCAAAGGCCTTTTCGGCGTCTAAGCTTACCAAGACTGCACTTTCTCCCTTCCTTTGTATATTTTCTATGTAAGCTCCTTCTTATGTTATCTTGCATTTGCCTTTCTTTAATAAAACCAGTCTGGTCCTCAGCAATCAAGTCCTGCATAAATGTCTCTAGTCTCTTCACTATGATGGAGGTATAGAGTTTATAATCCACATTTAAGAGCGATATGGGTCTGTAGTTGCAACAGTATTCTTTGTCTTTACCTTCCTTTGAAATAATGGAAATAATGGCCTCCTGCCATGAGGGAGGGATCCTGCCTGATCTGAGGATATAATTAAATGAGTTATATAATAACAGGATTAACTCCTTTTTGAAGGTTTTGGAAAAGGAAGCCCCCAATCTATCAGCTCCCAGTGATTTCCCTGATTCTGCCCGACTAATTGACTTTTCTATCTCTTCTACTGTTATTTTTGAAATCAACATCTCATTCTGTTTTGCACCTGTTGCTGGCTAATCCAATTTGTCTAAAAACTCTGTCAAGTCCTCTTCACCTATAGGGGTAGGCTACGTATATAATTTATTGTAATATTCCTCAAATACCTTTTCTATTTTTCCTGGTTCATATAGAATTTCATTAGTTACAGGGTCTCTTATTTTATATATATTATTTAATACTTGTTGTTTCTTTATGCGTCTAGCCATGATTTTAGTGGCTTTAGATCCTCCCTCATAGTAGGTTTGTTTTATAAAACTTACTTTCCTTTCCACCTCTTCCAGCAGGATATCATCTATTTTTTCCATAGCTTCTTTAACCTGATTAAGTATTCTTGAATCTTTTGACTGTTTATGTTGTTGTTCCAGTTCTTTTAATTTTTCAATTTGTTTCTGGTATGTTTCTGACTATTTTGCAAATGTATGTGAAATCAGCTTCTCTCTTACTACTGCATTCAGGGCATCCCATAAAATTGTTGGGTCTACTTCTCTGTTATCGTTGTGCTGTTTGTCTTGACTTGGTTTGACTCGGCTAATCAGCCCCCACGGTCTTGACATTTCAGTGCTGCCAAGGTGTGTGCCTGTTAGCTGAAACGCTTTTCAGTCAAGTGACTGATGCTGGATGTTCACTTCCTATAAATTCAGCATTATTCTTTAATTAAAAGTTTTTATTATGAAGCAGCAAACTCAGGAAGTGTTGTTTCCATTAGCAGTAACTTAACAGAGCTCCTATCAGCTGACAGCGAACATGACGAAAAATAAAAATAAATAAAGCAGAAACCTGAAAGTAAACACAGCGATACAGGAGAGGAGCTAAACTTCAAAAGAAATCACAGAAAGAGACAGAACAGAAATCATTGTAGAAGCTACAAATTGCTGAGAGCTGAACACACAGAAACCACTAGAGACCACTCGGTCTCTGCTCAGAGCTCAGTCTGACAACACGTGCTTATTTGAGGGGAGAGGTGGAGGGTCGGAGATGCCGAGGCCAAGAAATATCCCGAGACCAATGTTCTGGACGAGGGTGATACTCCATGGCGTGGTGCTTCCCATATGTGTTCATTAGAACAGGTGATGCACGTCCCATGACCCGCCGCACCACTGCGCTGGTGGTGTGTTTTAGCCTTTAGTTCCCATTTGTTTAACCAGAAAGTTGTTAAAACACTCCCCTCAAAGCCACCACATGCCATTGACAAAAGCAACAGCGCACACACCCTTGTAAAACATATTTCATTCGAAATCGACAGAAACAAAATAAAACCCACCAAAACCATCTTTGTTTGTCTTTCCACTGTTCCAACAATCCCCAGCTCTGGTTTGGTCAAAAGAAAACCTTAATTCACAGAGTTGGATGTGAAAATATTCTGGATCTACCTGCTGTTTTTCCATACTGCCTCTCTGATGCCCAACATCCCTCTTACAGCCATCTTGGTTGTTTTATATCACACCCACTAGGGGTGTGCATCTCACTGACTGAGATGATGTGCTAACCATCTCGATACATCTTCAACAATATCATACACCTCAAAATTTTTAAATAGTTAATGATTCAGTATGATATGATTCAGCCCTGTCAAGATGCAGTTTGTAAATCTTTACATTTTGATCCCATTAATGCTTTATTTGTAGGGTGCTTTTAGTTGCATGAAGCAATCTTCATAGCTTTACTAAATCCAGTCAAAGGAGAGAAAGTGAGAAAAGAACATTATAGTGGTGTTAAAGAGATAATGCACCAAAAAATTAACAGTCAGTCATTATCTACTTACCCTCATGCCAATCGAAGGTTGGGTTTAGTTTTTAAGTCCACAAAACACTACTGGAGTTTCGCAGGAAAACAGTGATTTAGAATCTTCCAAGCAACTGAACCAAATGGTGACCAGTTTTCAAACGGAAAAAACGAGCAGAAAAACAATCATAAAATGCTTCCACAGTGCTCATCTGGGTCAAAGCTAAGGATCTGCAGGGAAGATTCAGGCTAAAAATATGGTGTAAATGATGTCTTTCAAGGCATGTCGTGGCTTAAGGAGACTTGGATTACACCAAACAAGCAGTATAGGGGCATTTTATATATATATATATATATATATATATATATATATATATATATATATATATATATATATATATATATATATATATTATATATATATATTTATATAATTTTTGTTTGTTTGTTTGTTTTTTTTAATTCTCAGTTTTTTTTTACATTTGAAAACTGATCACCATTCACTGCCATTGTTACGAGTCCCAGAATATGGTACCACAGCAACAAAGTACAAATCTGTAAAAAACAGATAAAATGTAGTGGCAATGAAGACACGGAACACTCAGTTCATCATCCAGTTTGTGTCTGAGGTGTGGGCGGGAGGTCCCACCTTAGACCACCTGGGGCACAACTGCTCCTGAGAGAAAGGTTCCGCTTGGGTGCTGCTTACATTCACCATATTTCCTTCACTTTACATATGAAAAATAAAATAATGACTGTCACAGATCTCATTAGGGACAATTGTAAACCTTCAAAATTAGAAAGAATCTTGTTCTACAGCTCAATAATTCAATTAAACACAAAGGTGGTTGCACAATTTTGGGTGTACCATACCATTGTTTGGAAGATTCTGCAAAACTGTTTTCCTGTGAAGCTTCAGCAGTGTTATTTGAACTAAAAAACTAAACCCAATCTTCAATCTATCTGACTAGATAATGACTGAATTTTGGGTTTTGGGTGAACTATTTTTCAATGAGATACTGTAGCCTTAATGAGAAAAAAACACAAATAACAACTTTCTGGACTTGTAAAATTATATTTTAAATTGACAAACATCGTGTAATTCCTGGAACAGTTCAAACAGGATCAAAATAAAAATACATCGTAGTGTCGTAGTTAGGTCCCATGGGGCACACCAAAAGTATAAAAACATGGGCATGGCCAAGTGTAACATTTCAGTTGTCTGAATGCTCTGAATGTTGTATCTTTCCATTTTTTTTTTACCTTGACCTGCTGTATGTGAGTTGTTGAGAATGAAAATGCACCAAACTTAGCAGAATGAACCTGCCTCATCCAAAATGATGCAGAGTAAATTGGGGAAAGATGTTGAGCTTTCTCAGATTTAACTCTAACAATAATTTACTCTGAATGTAGCACTTGAAGTTGATATAGGTCTGTTTGCACGATTCTCAGAATCTCTGGGTTGTATTCACATGGTTGGTTGTAAGTTGCTTTGGATAAAAGTGCAAATCAATTTAATGTTAAAAATTACATTTGCAGTGAGATTGTACCTTTGTTTGCACTTATGCAGCTATATCAAACCATCACTGTTACAATATTAAATTCTGAAGTAACACTGCACCTGCTCTGTTTGAAGCTGTTTCTCCACCACCTGAGGGATCATGGCGTAGCGTTCAGGCATCCAGGGCAGCGAGACATTGACAAACTCCATGTCTTTGGTCTGGAACACATTCTTCACTCCTGGAGAAGGGACATATGATGTTGACTACATGTTACGTTCACTTTCTACAATCATATGTAGTTGATAATAAATTGTTTAATTATATTCAGACATGCTCAAGATCTTCTGGATTCCTAGGATACACACCTAATACATCAAGATCCACTTTGAAGTTGATAAAGTGGGTGTGGATATTTCCAGTGACTTTTTGTGCCACTTGGTGACCAAATGGAAAACTGTCCTTCAATGTAAAGGAAGACGCGATGTAGCCGCTGGCATGCACCTTGGCCTCCACTGAGCCACTCTGATAGAAAATGAAATCCCATATGTAGTCATAGTTTCCTATAGATGTGATTGTCCTGAATACTAAGGCACTGTTTGCTAGTCCTCCATAACTGTTGAAGACAATCTCTGAGAAGTGCCTCCGTAGAGGACGACCCATGTCATGCTCAAAGACACAAATTGAGTTTCTGAGTCGGCGTGGAACACCAGTGTCCAGGAAATGGACAGTGTCTATGTACGTGGCAGAATAAGGACAGTCGACCCCCCTGACCAACTCATAGGCACATCGACCAATACCCAAGCTGCCGTCAAGGAACTTGGTGAGCATGATGTTTGGGGTGACTGACCCGTAGACTGACATAGCCTCTTGAACGCTTAGCTCGTAGATGATCCTCTCTCCTCTAAAACGAACATCAAAAACTTTCATGCCTCTAAGCGGGCTCAGACCAAAGGCAAAGCTCCAGTCAAGGTATACGACGTGATTGTCCTTCACACTGAATCGCTTGCCTTGTACATAATACTGCTGAGGTCCGATGCCTGTGGGTTTCTGCTTGGGTTTGAGTGATGCATAATTCACAACAGGATTGTAGTAGACTTTTATCACAGTTCCTGCCTCGTATTGCTGCTTCAGATCCGCTAGACTGTCAAAGTACTGACCATTATAAAGCACTTTCATCACATTCCAGGACAAGTAATTGGTGCTTTGATGGTTGATTAAGACCTCAAAGCCCACCGGATGGATGTAGAAGCCCTCCTCATTTCGACATAGTGCAATCCAAGTCTGCCTGTCCCCTGGCTTGACTCCTCTGGGCATGCTGTCATAGTAAGCAGGGTAGGCCGATGCATTAATACCAAAACTCTCCTTCAGAAGTGTACGGATTGGCTGAAATGCTTGCTGCAGAAACACTGTTATGAGAATGTGTTCCCCAAAATGTACTGGACGAGCAGTCAAAGGGATCTCTTTTTTATATCTCTCAAAGGTGACATCACGGTGGTAGGATGGGTTCGGGAGTGGGCCTACGACGTACTCCTTTATGTTGTTCTTAGTGCCATGAAAAACCACTGCAGTTGCCTCTCTTGCTGGTTTTGGTCCCTTGGCATCGAGATAGTGCAAAATGTCCTGTTTCTTTGGCAGGGAGAGGTCAATCAGATACAGGTAGTCAGCTGAAGGAGGTGAAGCTGGTTCAAATGTGATGCGCATCCCTGGAATCTTGGACATGTAGTCACGCACCTGCAGAAACTCTTCCACTGAGAGGTCAGCAAAGACGTTGCTATGCTCATTGTGCACTGCATGTTGGATTGGGTTTACCTGTTGAGCAGGGCAGCTTGGAGTGCGTTGAGTATTGAGCCATATTTGGACAAAGTTACCTATCAGTGAGGCAACAAGTGCCAGAACCAGAAGGCATAAGAGGACAGTACGAACAGCGTGAGGGACCATCTCTCTGCAGATGAACAACAGTTGTAGATGAGGAGAAAAAATTGTAGCTCTTTAGGAGGCAGCCTAAAGGAGTGAGGCCATGCTTTTACAACCTGAGAGGCGTTTCCTTTGATAAGAGAGAACACAGCAGTGCCCATAAACCTGTAATGATTAATACTGGGTAACATGAAAAGAGATAAAAGGCACATAGATATTCAGGCAAGTACTTGTGCGCAACAATTGAATGAACTTTTTACAGATATTCTATATTCTCACAGGATGAATCCTAATGCGCGATCACCTGACTTGTCATCAAGCACCACCACCAGCAGGGTGACATTTTTGGTTTTAAGTGACACAGTGTGTCTCAAAAACTATTGGATGGGTTGTCATGAACATTGGTACACATATACAAGTTCTCCAGAGAATAAATCTTAAAAACTATGTAACTATTCATTTAATGTCATCATTAGGCCAAAGATTTTGTAGCTATCTAACTTAATATCTAGTCATCTACTATATGGGTACAGCAGAAAATGTGAAAAAGATCATTCATTGTTTCCTGATGATGTATCCAGATAACTTTGGTGACCCCCTACTTTTCTTCTAGTGTCATCATGAGGTTGTTCAATATTTTTTTAAAGACCAAATACCTGCAAAGCTAATGACATTCCTATCAGCCTCAGCTATACTGTTTTCAGAGATCATTAGAAAAATGGTCATGCTAAACAAAGATTATGACTGCTGACATGCTGATATTTAGTAGTTAAAGTGACACTTCAAAAATATATATTTTCAACAACACAGCGGTAAACAACCAGAATAGAGTGATATGACAAACTACGTCATTTAAAAACAGACAGGACCTTGTTCAAAAAAGCACCTACTTTACCTACTACTCTTGGTTTGTGTGTCTACAGTAATAATATGAGTTTAAATATAGTCGGAAGACTAACAGAGTATTTTGGGAAGTGGTTCCTTCTATACTCAGCAATGGTTGAATTTTTACATTAAAACAAAACAAGATATTCATCCCCAGTTTATTATTACATGAAGTACAAAGCCTTTTATTCCATTCATTGACCTACTTGTAGAACCACTCTGCTACACAAAGCCTATAGAAACACCTATAAAAACTTCAGCATAGAAATATAATCAAAAACAAAAAGGACAGCTATTGTCATTTTCTGATGTAACTGTATTAAAATCACCACATAAAAGTAGATTGAAGTTAACTGTAAGGAGTTCTCCAAGTCTGTTAAATAACTGAGATTTCTTTCTGTCTGCAGGGGCAGTATATACATGAATTATGAGGTATTTTTCACCCCGATGAAAACAATCCAACATTAAAAGCCTACCTGGAATTATTTCTCTTTTTCTAATTATGATAATGTCTTGAGAATTAATTTCGTCTTTTTCCTGCTGTCACCATTACCAAGTTTTGTTTGAATGACAGAAGGAGAGTTTACTTGAGTTTACTACAGAGCATCTGTGATTGGTTTCCTTCTGTGAGGAACACAGTCTGTGACCAATTGCATTTTAGAAAAGAAAAAACACCAACAGCTGACTTCAAAGCTATGCTTAGACTAAAAGTAAAGAGTAACAACAACCTTCCTAGAAATGTAGTGGAGTGAAAGTCAAGAAAAGTACAGATATTAAAAAATGTGCTAAAGTACAGTACTCAGGTAATGTACTTCATTACTGTCCACCACTGGCAGCAATGTTATATATTATAGCTTTAAGTAAAAAGGTTACTTAAAAAATTGGTTTCTAGTAATTTGGTTTCTGTACACCTGCAGGCATGTCAGTAATTACATTTACCCTGTATGCCGACCTCAATTTGGATCTATGGTTTTATTATTTTAACTGTGGGTGATAAAATACACCTCTGCTTGGCTTTTCTTAGTCTTTGACCTCTTGATGGTACTTTGTGTCATTTTCAGTTTTAGTAGGACTTTGGATGGTATTAATTAATGAGTGAAGTGACCTCTCCTTTCATCCAGCTGCTCTGTTGCCAGTTTCTATGATACAACCTCACAGAGCTGTGAGCATAGCTGTAGGCTTTGATTGCAGAGATCTCAATTGTTAATCTGTTGTATAATCAACACCATATAAACTGATAAACTTACTCAGGTCAGAATCAAAGGTTAAGGTGCTGTGACGAAATTATGTAGGTAGAGATTTTATGTTGGTTATAAAAGTTGAACGATCGTAAAATTCAATAGCAACATTCAAATCGCTGTGTTGTTCTAGTGGAAGAGATCTTATCATGAAAAACTGCTTGTATGGGATAAAAGTTCAAAAGGCAAACAGACTCTCTGACCAACCGTGTCCTTAATGCATGCATGCATGCAAGACCTTAGTTGGGTCAATACAAGTCAACAACTTGATGCTGCCACAGTAGGCCTACCTGCAGGACTGGTATATAGTATAACCAAACAATATTTAAAAAGATACCTCCAATTATCATCATTAATTGTCAACATTACAATTTCTACAAAACTAAAACTACAAGGACAAATATCACTGCCAGATTCTTAAAAATAAATCTTAAAATAATGATTCTCAAAAAGAAAGAGCAACATTTAACAACAAGGGACAAACATGTGGAAGATACAGACTAACTCCCCATGAAGGCAACAGAGCAGCCTGTCCCACCTAGATTGACTCTGTGGTAATTAGTTTGTGGTAATTTGACAAGATACACACAAATGCACAATATAAGTTGAACTAAGTAACCTTAAGATGGCTTCTTTACAGAATCTTAAAGGGATAGTTTGTTTTTGTTTTTTTTAAGTGGGATTGTATGACATACTTGCTGTCAGAAAGGGGGTTGAATATGGAAGGACCTGCTACTGTTTGGCTGGATGAAGCCCTGCAGATTTTTGGCTCGCCTGTCAGAACTTGACTGATCCTGCTGATTTAAAGTGCACTTGAATGTACACCACTGATTTCCTTGAACAGAACACAAACATTAATAAATAAACAGGCCTCTAGTCCAGCCAATGTTTCCCATTCCCACAATGTTAAGGTTTGGGAGACATGCCCAGGTAAATTAACGTCCAGCCAAATACATTATGGTTTTGGATTCATTTCAGATTCTGTTATGTGTGAAGTTGGCCAGCTTTGACGACAGGATTAGTAACAATCAAGACTAACTTTTGCCATGTGGGAAGCATGTTAGGAAACCACATGGATTGCAGTTTGTTAAACCTCTGACATGGTTCATGTGAAGTCTGTGGCATTTGGGTTAACACACATGGCTTATAATGTTGTCTTAATCAGATAAGGGTACAAGTTGTAGATGATTCTGCAATGTGATTAACTGGTACTAGAAAGGCATTCATGAGATGTAAGACAAAGCTACTATTTGTGTCTGGTCATTTTACAAAAATATATTTATTCAGATTTGTGTGGGGCCTATACAGGAAGTAGCTGGAAATTCTCATAATTGCCTCATTTTGTGTGTTTGCTTAGCTGCTCACAATCACACAAAATAAGTGTACTTAAAATAATGACACTAAAGCTTAACTGTATTTAGCCCATACCTCTGAGAAAATTTTTTTTTTATGATAAAAAAAAAAACAAAAAAGTAATGGGAGGAGGTCCAAATGAAAATAAAGTCATTTTGCATGCACTTTTGAGACAGTCCTTAACTTCAGTTTGTCATTTTCTAATCTAATCTTAAATCAAACAAGGTCAACATGCTAGTCTTCAATATAGGGTATAAAAGTAACAGCTGGGCTAGTCTGCACTGTAATTTTGCACAAAGTCTGCAAAATTTCAAGATACTCTCTTATTTGTCTAATTCAGCCTGCTGAAGCCGTATCAGCTTACATATGGGCTTCATTTTATGACCAAAAAAGCATCCTTTAAATATTCAGCAAGAGCACCAGACTATGCCATGTACTCAAAAGGGGTTCCCTCAATGCACTGTTTAAAATGCCACAGCCATGTCATATGCTAGTTTGTTACTTAAAGCTACTAAAAGGAATTTTTAGCTGGTCATAAAACAGTCTCAATTGTAATACTGATGCCTCTATATGACCTACATAAGCAAATAAGACCATCCACAAGATCAGCTATTTCTTGGATTCTTGTTGACACCAGAATTAAAAGCCTGCATTTACATTTTTCCCAAGCAGCATTACAGTGAGTAGATCATTACCCAGTTTAAAAGTGGGAGGAGGAGACTTTTTTGACAAAATTTCATTTTTGACATTATATTTTGTGATCAACACAATATTAAAGTTCCTTGTAATAGCTTTAAGTAAGGCACCGTGAATGAACGAAACACCGTCTGATACTGCTTGTTCAAATGTCCACATATACTGAGGGCAAAAAGCAGGAGGAACACAAAGTAAATGTGGTTGAATATTATCCAGTATCTTATCAAACACTTGATTGTTATCACAGTATTAATAACCTTTTACCATGCACTTATATAAACAAGGACAATGTAGAAACAATCAGCATTTCCCTGCCCTTCTCTTTAACTGGCTGCAATCAGGAGACAGTGTTACATGTTTAATCTGACTGAACTTGCATGAGCTGCATTAATTCATGACTGACAGACATGACTGAAATTATCTTGCCCCATTCTTCACAGGACTGAATGAAGAGAGGAATCTGGAGAAATTACATGAGCTGCATTACAGTTTATTCCAAAGAATCATGAGTTAGTTTGAATTTGTAGAAACTAGATTTTTTTAGAGGAGTGACAGCCTTTATCTGCATACCTGCAGGCAGGTCTGTTCCCTTATTATTTTGTTTGCTTAAAAACTGTGGAAAAGTGAAAACTCTGTATAAATATTTTATATGCACTGTAAAGGCAATCCCTAACTTCAGTTTGTCATTTTCCCAACATGTTGTTGTCAGCTTGGTCAGTGGCTTCAAAGTAGAAAAGCAAGAAAAAAAAAGCCAAAAAAAAAAAAAAAAAAGTACTTGGTTAGGTTTAGTAAAAGGCTGTGGTTTGGGTTAAAATGAGGCCTTAAACACTCCACACTGGTGGTTTTACTTATTCTAATCTAATCTTATCAGACCTCTGCTCAGGTTGTAGTTGGGCTGGAATGCTGGAATGACATCACATCACCAAAGTTGATGAATCATTAAAAATGATAAGGTATGAAACAAAACCAATAAGAGGAACAGATGGGTGTCAATCAAGTGTAATCTATACATGCCCACACAGACCTCAAACAAGGTCTGATCATGTTTAAAAATGCCTGTATGGCTGTAGCATGGCTGTGCAGGGGCTTTAAAGTAATATTATTAGCCCTCTTAAGAACTGACCTTTTTGTTGAGCCATAGCACAAACCACTGTTGTGCAATGATGTGATTTAACTTTGTAATGCTCAAAGCTTGTAAAATCAGGGTTGAAACAGTGGAACACGGTGGTGGGAGTATTATGCTGTGGGGAAGCATCTGGAACTGTGAATCTCGTCAAGGTGGAAAGAATCATGAAGAAAGAAGGATATGTGAAGATTTTGAAAGAAAACCTCAAGCAGTCATCAGAAAAACTGGGTCTGGGTCGTCGCTTTGTCTTCCAACACAACAACGACCCAAAACATACGTTGCTCCTGGTGAAGAACTACCTCCAGAAGACCAAAGTGAACGTTACTGACTGGCCTGCACAAAGACCTGACTTGAATCCCATTGAAAATCTGTGGGGTGAACTGAAGACCAAGGTTCATGCCAGAAGACCATCAAATCTGGAGGAGCTTGAGAGATTCACCAAAGAAGAATGGGCTGGGATTCCGCAGGAGACTTGTTGAAAACTACGACAACTGCAGGCTGTTATCTAGCAAAAAGGATACACAACTGACTATTAGTTTTAGGGGGGGTAATAATTTTGACCCTGGTAGTTTTTGTTTTTTGTGAAATAATGATGTTTCTGTGTGCAAAGTGAAATAATGTAAGCATCCAAAATAAAACTAGGATGTTTGGAAAAGCTGTGTTAAATCTTCTTCGCTCTGTTTAACAGCACTTGGGAAATACTTTAAAAATGAAATTTTCATAGGGAGGCTAATAATTTCATTCTCATCTGTATCAAACAAAATATTTTATTGGTGTTGGTATCACTTTAAGGGTAATGGTATTAGTGTTGTAATTTTTGAAACAATAACCAGCCCTAATATGAAGCTGCACACACACTCTGGTTACTGTACTAAATCCATCTGAATATAAATCACCACATGAGTAGTATGAAGGCCCCACCTTTGCATGTGTGTGTGTGTGTGTGTGTGAAGGCACGTACATGTGTGCATGCGCGTTGTGAGAATCATTTGACTTTCAAGCAGAGATTCAGCACTACTATGTTAATGATGTGGAAGTGTTGTGTAGAGCCTGCATGATTTATCAAGAAGCATCTTTCAAGTGCCCACAGCTTTGCATACACTATTCTCCAGCTGTATGGGGGTTTTCAAAACACTGTTTTTGCCAAAGACAGACTAGCTCTCATGTATGAAGGCACATACATGGAGCAGAATATGACTTTTTCAGATATGTCTATGCAGTGGCTTGAATATGTCACACACGTGAAGATGAGTTCATAGGACAAAAAGTTGATAAATACAAAAGGTTATTATAAAAAGCCACCCCCATACTTTATTTAATTTAATTGCTATTTCATTTAATTTAATTGTAATTTCATTTCATTATAACAATATAAAACATGAAATGTTCCAAAGTTAAAATGTCCTGCCTGCCAAAATACATATTCTTTGGTGTGTATTAATAAATTGGTGACTGTACTCCAAGTTCCTGCATTTGAACAGTGCATACCAAAATAAGTGTTGTTGCCCCTTTTCGACACAAGAGGGAGTATCCCCTAAAGTCAGCGTCTGCCAGTTGTAAACAAAGGCACTTCGTGCTGAGCTGGACAGAGATGTGTCAAAATGTGATGTACTGTTTCATCTGTGTATTTTCAGCAAGCAAACTGGAATGAAAGTAAAAGAAGAAAATGAAAATTCACACTGACTCTTTATTCAAGTGTGCAACACAGGAAACATTCAGGTGTGGTGAACAGCAAATCAGACCATACTTTGTGGAAGGGTAGTGTGGGCTCAAACACATGCTATGAATTTGCAAGGTGTTTTTTTCATGGATCCATCAAATGTCATGACAGAGGTCCCCTACCCCAAACTATACCACCAGTTCAAGGAGAAAATAACAGCCTTGAAAACACTACATGGTCGCCTGGTGGTGGTAATGTGGGAGTGTGAATGGTTGTCATTAGCCAAGTCAAACCTTGCAGTCCAAACATTTTTTTTACAAAAACCTGAACACCTCAAACCTAGAAAGGCACTCTTTGATGGTCATACAAATGCCATGAAGTTGTACCACAAGGTTGAGAACGACGATGAAAAAATCAGACACTACAACTTCTCAAGTCTGTACCCAACTGTTCAGGCAAGAAGACTGCACCCAATCAGCCACCCCCAAATTATCACTAGAAATTTTGAATGCATTCATAATTATTTAGGGGTAGTGAAGAGCACTGTGCTCCCACCAAAACGTTTGTATCACCCGGTTCTGTCTAACAAGCTCATGTTCCCACTGTGCAGCAAATGCTCTGAAGATTTGAACCAGACAAGTGATTGTACACATAGTGACTATGACAGAATCTCATTTGAGATTCAGAAAGCAGCAGACTACTCCTAAACTCACTGTAGGGGAGGTAAAGTATGAGAAGCAATATGCTGTCATTTGAGCTTATCACAGAACTTGTCAGGTTCGCACAGCTGATGTTCAGCGATCATTACGATGTGTGACAGTTCTATTTCATCTGGGATGACGTGGCAATGGTGTAATGGCGTCATGCAGACAGTCAGAGTTCCAGAATTGAAGATGTGAATGTCTTTATAGGAGCCATGACAACTGCCCATGCCAGTCTCATGCTGTATGACCTGTTAGACAAGTTGCAGGAATGTGTTTTGTATTGTGACACAGACAGTGTTGTTTTTACATCATGTTCTGACAACTATAGGTCCATAACTGGGTGATTTGACGGACGAGTTAACCCTGAGGAAGACTTACATCACAGAGTTTGTATCAAGGGGACCAAAGTGCTACACCTATTGTACACTCCACAGTAAAACACAGGTCAGATGCAAAGGGGTGACACTAAACTCTCAAAACACATTAGTGGTCACCCTTGAGTCGTTGGTGGGTTTAGTTCATTCCTTTGTGTCCAATCAGAAAATGGAAGCACAATATTGTTAAGTCTTTATATAGTCATCTCCTCAAAATAAGAGATATCAGCCTTGTGAATGGGCTACCTGAATCTCTGTCCCCTGACAGAAACATTTTATCTATCATAGAAGATTTAATGAATGATGATAACAACAATGTAGAAGTACAAAATGTTTTAACCACATACATTTATCATAGGAAATTCAATTGAATATATTTAGTGCAAAATCTATTTATTCAAGGCAAGGCCAGTCGAACCATTAGTATTTATCTACCTTGTGTTGTTTAAAAACCCTGGAGAAAAATATCAGGCTACCCTGTTGGGTAGACAGATGTTTCCTGGTAACACCAGTTTCTTTTATATGCTTTTAATTATGCCACCAGCTCTGCATGTGGGTATCTACTCATTGATTATACAGCCAAGGCACCATATTATTTAAGACTCAGTACAAATTTGCTATCAGATCAACCTGTTGTATATATCTCCAAAAAGCACAAGGAGTTAATAATGCCATCACACATGCAGAGGAATTTGGCTCTGTTGGAGCTGTTATATGAATTGCGGCCAAGTGTGAGAAGAGTTATTGTGGGTAATGCAAGCACTGACTTTATTAAGATACTCAACAGAATTTTTTAGTCCCTCAACACCAGTTCAATCAGGAGAGACTAAGAGTAAAAGAAAATGGTTTATTGGCACATGCATGAGATATGAAACATGAAAAGTCTTTGGTGGTTAGACCCCATTGAGGTGAAACAATATGCACATATATAAATGGGGGTGATGAAGCTGTAGTGAAGAGAACCCCCCGGGGTCTAGACACTGGTGGTGGTGGTGATGAGGTGCAAGCAGAGACTGGTGAGGTGAAGTGGCTCTGGACTCCTGCTGTCTGGACCTGAAGACTGGAGGAGAGGGTGTCAGGGAGGATCGAGGTGAACATCTTGTGGCTACCTGGGTCCAATGACTGGAGGAGAGAGGGGTGGAGGAGGGTCGCGCAACTGACTGAATGACAAGTGATGGAGCAAAGACAGAGGCCATTTAAAGTTTGACAGCAGCAAATTGACTGGCTATCGCGATCGTGGCAAAATCTGATTAGATTGTAAGGACGAAGGTAAACGCCCGCAACAGCTGATTAGAGGGAATAGGAGGAGAGAGCTGGAGTAAAGGAAAGTTATGAATGAAGGCAGTGTAATAGAAGGTCTTCCTGATTGAACTTACGCTGAGCTTCATTTGGATTCATTTAAGTAGCAGCAGCAGGAGCAGAACACCAGCTCTATAAGACATGTGGCACAAAATGAACTGGACAGGGCAATGATGGATGTATTAAAACTACTGAACATCGACATGTATGAGAAGGCCAAAAAATATGCAGGTACTCTACGAAGATATCTGTCACTGGTGAGACAGGGTGAGCATGAAAAAGGTGTATTGATTTTATCATTACTCACCAGTGACAAACTCAATGCGAGTAGCTCAAGTCTGAGTGCCACCCCACATGCTGGTGACGGTGCTTAAAAGGATCTGCCTCTAGAGGTTTTAAAACATGTACCTAAAAGAAGCAGGAAAAATGCAGAATACATCTTGGTATCAATGTAGTACTCAAAGATGTCATATCATGGATGGATCAGGGAGCAACTGTAATTAACAATCAGTCAGTCAGAGGCTGACACTTGTATGATTTAGTAAAAAGTGTCACTGCACCACATGATACCTCAAACTGGTGAGGTTAAATGTGCTCCTATCTGCTGTCCTAAACACCCAGGTGCACAGGACTACTGCAGTATATAAATGGGCGATGACACAGCTAATGAAATGGAAATGGGTAGAAGTCGACACTAAAGCGTAGATTCTGATGCCTCCGCCTGCAACAGTTTAATACAACTGTGACTTTTTGTGTTCCCTACACCTGATTTAAACCATTGATTCATTATAAATCCTATTTGCAAGTGTCCCAGGAGTTTGAGAATTATGGCTCTATTGATACAGTATACAGTTAATGAGAAAAGATTGCAAGGAAAGAGCTATTACCTTTATTACCTAATAGTATCCAACATAGTTATTCAAAAATATATCAAAGTCAAATATAAAAAATTTACCAAGTTATTGGCATAAGTGTGTTTTTAGAGACAGGTCTGTCAGGCGGCCATTTTGCGGCCATCTTGAAAGCGTTGGTCTCCAAAATTTAATCAGTTCATGTACCTCCTATAGAGTGTTAGCACACAAGATTTGGTGCAAATCCGTCCACCCCTTCAAAAGTTATTGCGCAAACAAAAAGTTGGCCATCTTGAAAGTCAGCCATCTTGAAAGCGTTGGCCTCAGTTCATGTACCTAGCACACAAGACTTGGTGCAAATCCATCCACCCGTTCAAAAGTTATCGTGCAAACAAAAATCTGTGACGGACGGACAGAAGGACGGATGGGCGGAAGGACGGACGTACAGCCGGACAACCGGAGAACAGGCACAGCACCTTCAGCGGGCAGAGGCATAATAATGAGTTTTACGGCCCACAACAAATCACTCTCAAAAATACACACAGCTTTAGCACACTTCTTAGGACACCAGGGTCAAAGGGGTTTAAGTCACCGGAAATGGACACTACTGACTGACCTTTTAAAATAAATTTTTCTTTTTAATCCATTTTTTATTTTGTCAGTTACATAATTGTATTTAAATTTTTTTGGGATTTCTAAGTAACAATGACAGAATTTTCCCATCATGTTATTTATTTTATTTATTTATTTTACTTATGTATTTTTCTTGGTTTTTATGCTTGGTAGAATTAATGTATTTTCTTTTTATTTTTTATGAGGATATACAAAATGTGTCAATGACAGTGTAATTGGATTTTTTTTCCTGTGTATTTTTTCTTATGTTTGTTTGTGTAAGAATATAAAATGTGAGTTTCATAAAATTATGTCCCTCATTGTTTTTTATTTTAAAAAACAATTATTAGTAGATTATACATTATTTCCCAGATTGCACACATGCAAAATTATATCCACGACATATACCAGGTAGGATTTTGCTAACAAATTGACAAACCATAGCATGATTACAAACAAGATTAGTTCCATACATGTTTATTAACTGTGTATAAGGCATCCCTATTTTTGTAACACACAATTCTAACCACAGGTTGTAGCATGAATATCCTGAACCTGTCTTCTAGAGTAAGATACATCCGTATAGTTCTTCACCATGAAATTGTTTATCTCGGTTGGAAAATTGTCACAGTCAGAAGGGTTGCCTGTTAAAGAAATATCCATGTTTGTTTTTTGAAATATAAATAGCCAACCAATGCTTACCAGGCATGTTGGATTGTTGTGTGTTTACAATCAACATAGTGGGGGATTTACAAATACTGTATTTTGCTAGTTGGTCGCATGCTATACTCCAAGAAAACTATACCATTAATAATGCTACTACACTAAACAATACTAGTTAATTGTATAGTATTCATCATGTTTTAGTAGTGATCCACAAGTACTCCTGTTTGATATCTCAATAACTGAATTAAAGACTGAAAACATATCAGATTAACTTTAAGGGATAGAGGTATTCTCACATGTACTTCCAGCTTTACGTTGCCTGTTTTAATTAGTGAGTTGTTTCCTCACTAATAGCCCTCATCAGGCTCTAGTTTGAAACAGAATAAAGCATAGCGTTCACCAAAATCTTGACATGATATGGCCAGTGATCTATCTTTAAGATCTCATCCGGTGGTCTGTATCAGTTGGTTATACTTGCTTGTGTACTGTCCTCTCTGAAAATACAGCTGAAAGAGCTTTGCAGGGTAAGCCTGACCATTGGCATATGGACATATAAAGTCTGTACTGTAGTGTTCAAAATTAAATGGATTGCGTGTATAACTCCTTGACAAATCCAACAATGACAAATTTGGGGATCTTTCCAATATCGAGATGTTCCTGATTGCACGCCCTTGTTCTGGCTGACAAAGACGAGGAAAGTCGAGGAAAGACACTCTGCCTATAGCATATTTAACATTAGTGTGCTGTACAGCTCTACTGTGTGCCAACCTGACAGTAGGTGCAACAGATACCTTTTTTACAAATACACTGGCCAGTACAGTCTTAACACTGTAATTATTATTTGCTGCTGTCATTAGAGATAATTCATATTTTGATTGTATACATTTAAGTGAAGTATCAACACCATTTAGCAATAGTTTTTCTTGAAAAAACAAATCAGGCTGTATCAGTGAAATTATTTCCACAATACGAATGTGTCCTGTGTATCTTTCCCTTGCCACCAACCCCTGGTTGTCTCCTTCTATTGAAGCATCATTCATATGATTACTGGTGTCTTTACAAAACATCCCTGTATTAAACTGTGTATCCAGTGTGTCTTTTCCATAGTTGATCAAATATTCAGTTATTCCTCTGTATGGATAGGTGTTGGAGGACTGCACTATAAGTCTGTCTCCCAACATTATATCAACCTGCGAGAAAAGCGTGCATCCTGGATAATTTACAAAGCCCATGTTAGCTTCAGGAGTGAGATTTGTACCGTTGACATAATTCTCACATGCACAAACAGAAAGGTGTTATTCAAATCAAAGTAATCCTCACCACTTGCTGATTTGTAAAACTCCAAAGGACCTAAGATAGAAAAGAACTTCATTAATCACAAAGAAAAAGTCTTGTGCCTTAGTGTAAACATAAGATTAACAAAAATAGTGCATCAAATAGGCAAAATAATAATATACAGAGTGGTAATCTCTGAAACCAGGGGAATTTCAACAAATGTGGATTTTTCAATAGAGGTTTGAATGTACGGTACAGTAAGTAAATCCACTTCAGTCTTTACACATTCCTCTGATTGATCATGGATGAGTGCCATTGTTATTTTCAGCAAATTTTGAACAAAAATATGTGCATTTGATCAGAGCTCTGCAACTGTTGGTGCTAGAGTTCCTTTTGATCCCTTTCGTTTGTTTCGGCCTGTGTGTTACATTTTTTTTAGACACACAGTGGTTACATCCACATCCTAAGGGCTGCTTTTTCAAAGGTCTTTGGCTTTATACCATCAGTCTGCTTCCCTCCTGTTTTCTTGTTACAGTATTTGTTGCAATATTGGATGCCACATCCCCCACAATGTTTGTAGCACCTGTTTTTAAATGAGGCTTAACCAAACTGAACCCTCTTTTTAATGAGGGTACAGCCATCCTGAATAAATTGTGAAATATTTGTGCTGTGCCTTGACCATATTGTGTAATGGTCCCAATAAACCCTGATAATTCTCTGCCTGTCTGGTTCATATAGTATGTCAAATATCTGCCATCATCACGTGTGTATGGACTGTGCATCGATCCAGTTTTCAACTTAGAAATACTGCTTTACCAGTCTGAAGTGTAGTCAGTCACCATCCTGTATGCAAAAGATATATACTGGTTTTGGTCGTTTTTTTAAATGAGATCTGTATAGCATCGATAATTGATTTAGAGAGCGATGTGTAGTGAGGCTTGTCATAAGTCCGTGTGGGCATACAACAGACCTCATCTGATACAACAGGAGTGGCACATAACTGTTGCCCCCAAGTTGATAATCCCTGTTGTCGTCATAAACACCCATATTACCATTTCCACCATGAATGTCGGCCAGGTGAAGAGCAGCATAGTGTTTCCTGAAATTAGAGAATGCTGGCATCGCAAATGGTGCCCCTGGTTTGAACCACAGCATTTCACCCAATTTCCCTTTTAATGTTAGACTAGTTCTTTCTGCCCGTAAAAATAAATAAAAGTTGTTATACTGATATACTGCATAGTTCTAGGTAAAAAATCGTAAGAACTGACACATAGGGGTGCAGCCACCATCTGCTGGATTTGGAGTTATAGCCAGTCACATCAGCATCAGATCCAGGGAAGCTGGCCCACACCCTGGGATACTGGAACTCAATGACCCGCAGCTCATTTGGTTCACTCAGAACAATCGGCTTCACTAATTTTGTCCTGTAGCACCATATCTTACTGTTTGGATATATCTGTATTGATGCTATGTAATGCAATTTATAAGCCATCTGACAAGTATATGTCTTGATTTAGAAGTAAGCTCAAAAGTAGATAGTATGCTCTTTTTCTTACATATCAACAAGATCTTTTTCAGAGAGCCATGAGTTAAACTTCTCAGGCCATCCTAACCATTTTACGCCCTGATTTCTTTCTGACCAATATTTTGTCTATTTTAATTTTATCAATAATTACTAATTGTAACTCTGGCTCATAAATGTGCCTTTTAATGCTTCCCCATCACAATCCATCAGTCTATATACTGGGGGATCTCTGCCTATGTGTTCAGCCATTGTAGAAAATTTGTTCGTATCCTTTTCTAAACACCCCTCAGTGTTTTTGATATTCTCACTGTGTCCCCCATAAAAGAGGCTGCTCTTTGTGGTTTCTGTCTGTACAACTTATTAAAGACCATTTTCTTATTGTCTTTATTTACAATCGCTGGCATCTTTGTTGATCTATGATTAGACTTGTTATATGCATCAACCAGGTCCTGAACCACATCCACATATCTATGTGAGTTAACAGATGTTAAATACCGCCACAAGACAGACTTGACGGTTCTGCTGAAATGTTCCACCATGCTGGCTTTAGTCTCATTAGATGTTGAAAAATGTTTGACTTTATACTGATCCTGTAGTTGTTAAAAATGTGTGACAGCTGATTTGTTTTTAAGACACCTAACCTAAGTATATTTTGAAAAAACATCAATACAAGTTTTACAAGTTTTCCATAGCATATTCACTCATATCACCTAGATCAATTTGGAACTGCTTATGAACACCACTAACCAAGACCCTGTTTCTAGGGAAATGTTTAGCTGCATAGACATGGAGGGTATAAACATCTTGCCCCAGTAAATAGCATTTAAACTTTGCTATCATAGGTGTCACTCCTATACAATCAACAACCGCTAACCAGGCATCTTTGAAAAGGTGTTTTCCATGACTTACATGTAAAATAAATGATCCACTATCCAATTCGTATCTCGATACATGTTCAGTGTACAATATATCTTTAATTTTTAAATGGCCAATGATTCAGTTCAATTCGATTCAGCTCTGTCACGATATGATACAATATGATGCAAATAAAGACAAGTGCAATGTGTGAATCTTTTTACTTGTTATTGTTTGCCTATACATTCATTATGATGTAAGATATAGTCATAAAGTGACTGTATCTTACATCAGGGGTGTTTAACCATTGTTGCACCATTGTTGGCTAAGGAAAAAAAGGAAGAAAAAAGAAAGAAAATCTGCAGGAGCATGAGAAGACTTCCAGAAAATTGGCGGATTTCAGAAACCATCTGCGTTTCAATTTAAGATGCAGGCAAGAGAAGGTATTCCCCAACAGCCTACGCCTCGGCTCTTCTGTGAAAGGCTATAGAGCAGAGAAAATCTTACACAAGGCACAAACTCAACTACTTAATGAGAGAGTGAGACAAGTCCACTTCACCATTGATGTCCTCACAGTAAAGCTTGACCAGATTCGTGTTGATCTCACATCACTTCTTCCCAAAGAAGTCCTGGTGGAGGTCTCTAAGTTTGTGGAGAAAGCTCAGGCATCCCAACACCTCAAAAGCAAAGAACGCCAGCGTAACAAATTTCAGACACTGCTTTCGCATCTGAACAGGTCCTACAGGACACAAGAACTCACGTGGAGAAGGAATGACAGCAACACAACACAACCAGATACCAGTGACAAATGGGTCAAGAACTTATCAGACAGGAACCTCACACAACCCGAGAAGGAAGTTCTGGCTAAAGGCCTGAACTTTGCAGTAACACCAGAATAAATACCAGTGGTGGACCTAATTACATCAACTGAATCAGCCATCAGGAACAACCACCTTACTACCACTGAGGCTGAGCAGCTCAGGTTAAAGGTCTCAGCTGCCCTCTCCAGCGCCAAGGCACCTCCCTCCAATCTGACCACCCAAGAAAGAAAGGCACTGAAATCTCTGCAACATCACTATTCTCCCAGCAGACAAAGGGAGATGTGGTCCTGAATACCACAGACTACCACTCTAAGGTGAATAGTTTACTCAATGACACAGCCACCTATGAACCACTTAGGCGAGATCCTACCAGCAACTACAAAAAGAAAGTAGTCTGCTGTTTACAACAACTGGAGAAGGATCAAGTCATTGACAGACAGCTGTACTACCGTCCCTACCCGGGAGAAGCCATTCCTCGTATCTATGGACTCCCCAAGATACATAAGGAAGGGGCCCCACTCAGACCCATCATCAGCAGTATCAACTCTGTCACTTACAACATTGCCAAACACCTTGCCACTATTTTGGCACCCTTGGTTGGGAACACTCCACACCACATCAAGAACTCACAGGACTTTGCCACCAAAATCAGAGAAATTAAATTGGACCCAGATGAAACCATGGTGTCCTACAATGTCACGTCACTTTTCACTTGCATCCCTACCACAAAAGCAGTTGCCACAGTAAGAGAACGGTTACTACAGGACAAGACATTGTCCAACAGAACCAACCTCACCACGGACCACATTTGTTCGCTGCTTGACCTCTGTTTGACCACCACCTATTTCCAGTTCAACGGGGGCTTTTACAGGCAAAAACATGGCTGTGCAATGGGCTCACCTGTGTCTCCGATAGTGGCCAACCTCTACATGGAAGAAATAGAGAGCAGAGCCCTGCACTCCTTCAGAGGAACACCTCTGAGCCACTGGTTCAGGTATGTTGATGACACCTGGGTTAAAATAACCACACAGGAGGTTGAACCTTTCACAGACCATATCAATGCTGTGGACCAAAACATCAAATTCACCCAAGAGGACGTCCAAGGCAACAATTTGGCTTTCTTGGACTGTGCAGTGCACATTGAAGAGGACAGAAGCCTCAACATCCAAGTTTACAGGAAACCCACACACACGGACCAATATCTCCTCTTTGACTCACACCACCCACTGGAACATAAACTAGGGGTCATCAGAACCCTCCACCACCGGGCACAGACTATTCCAACCAGTACGGAGGGAAAGGACAAAAACACATCAGGGCAGCGCTCAAAACCTGTGGTTACCCAAACTGGGCTTTCATCAAAACCAACAAAAGAAACACATCTGAGAGAGAAGAAAACACCATCAAAAGGAAAAACATTGTTATTCCTTACATTGCGGGCTGAACTGACAGGAGCAGTTCAATGATATTTGATAAGAAAACACAATGAAAACACAATTAACAGCGAAACAGATGTAACCCTGGCATGTAGTGCTATTTATCCATTTAGATAGTTTTGGTGTGAGTAGTTTCATCTAGGAACTACATTCTTGCTGTAGAATCTCCTTATCTCCTCCTCTGCTTTCTTTTCTACAAGAAATAAAATAGTTCCTTCATGAAATTGTTCACAACGTCTGTGGATTATCGTGAGTAATCGGGTCATGATTTCTGGTAAGAGTTGCTGGTTTTGAATATTTCAAATGTATTTTTTTGGTGCTTTGAGCACCACAAGCTGAGTGCCATTTCCTCTCATCATATTGGAGAAAAGGTAGACATCTGTACAGCTGTTAACTCCAAAAATCTGGAGCACACACCAAAGCTATCTAGATGGATAAATGCAAGCCATGGGAAAAATATGTATTTATGATTTTGGGGTGGACTGTCTTTAAGCTGTTAGCTGACTAATAAATTCAAGTGTCAGAAAGCAGCTGAAATGTTGAAGTGCAAATGATGATGATGATGATGAGAGCATGTGGGATTTCAGTTGTGTAAGACAGTGGTACATGTGACTCTCTATCTTTATATTCTAGATCTCTCTCTCCTATATGAATGACTTTGACCTTTTTCCAGGAAGTCGTTGTTATCTCTTCCTTCCACACTGGTCTGTACTGTATATATTTATGGTTATCTCCATGAATGTATTATCTCTTTTTTTGCTGCAGGTACATTCAGAACTCTCAGCCCTACCTGAACAATATGACTGCAGTGGGCTGCATGATGGCTCTGGCCGCTGTCTTCCCTCTGGGCATCGACGGCCTTCATGTCCACAGGAGACAGTTCCCCGTCGTCTGCCAGGTATAATCAGGAGGATTTTCAACAAACACCACATCCCTGTCCATTTCAAACCCAGCAACACTCTGAGGCAAAAACTGGTCCACCCCAAGGACAGAACACCCAGACACAAACTAGAAAATGTAGTTTATGCTGTCCAGTGTAGTGAGGAGTGCACAGACCTGTACATTGGGGAGACTAAACAACCGCTGAATAGGCGCATGGCACAACACAGGAGAGCCAGTTCCTCAGGTCAGGACTCAGCAGTCCATCTACATCTTACAGCCACAGGACACTCCTTTGAGGACGACAACGTCCGTATTTTGGCCAGGGAAGATAGATGGTTTGAGAGAGGAGTGAAAGAGGCCATTTTTGTCAACCTGGAACGGCCATCTCTCAACAGAGGAGGAGGTCTAAGACACAATTTATCTGCCACTTACAATGCAGTCCTAAGATCACTCCCCAGGCAGTTGGATACCCACCTGAAACCATGTGACCCTAACAAGTCACATGATAGAAGAGTCCTTAACGACTCTCATTCACACCTCCCCCCAGGTGAAACTCATGAGTCACACAATGGAGGGGTGGGCACATGCCCCCCCAGGTGCTAACGACCCCATTAGGTTTAAAACCTGAACTCCCAATCCAGTCAGACAGAACTGAAGAAGCCTCTTGGATGAGAGGCGAAACGTCTTCAAGAACTCTATCAAGTCCAGTTGCCTATTACAAACTTTGATACGAATACCATGACCTGGATGAATGAGAACATTCACAGACAAAGAAAATCTGCAAACTCTAACATCTTCATGGAATATAGTAGAATACTCCTGTATGACATCACTATGTATATTTTGTTTCTCTCCTAAAGACAGCAAAGGTAAAACGACAGTCCATTCTCCTCAACTAGCTGAAAGACACTGTAAGCCATTTGGGATGCCACGATAGAGGAGCCTTGGACCAGATGACCCCAGAAGGTTCAGTTTGGTGACCCTCATTCATGGACCCACCACATCAGAACTGGTGCAGACACAAGTCAGGAGAGGTCTACGTAAGTGACACATTTATTTGCCTTTATTGTGGAATATTAACCTGCCCTGTAAATCTTAGTTTTGGTGAAATATTAGTATTTTGACTCACCAAGAGCACTGGGGTCTTAGTGAGTCAGGCTGAGCAGGGGCAAGTGATAGCTGTCAAATGACATGGCTATGGAGATTGGATAGTACTACAGACATAATGCCCACAGCCTAAAAAAATAAACTGAGAACAAGATGTATGTCATAGTAGCCTAATGGCTGGACTGCCAAAAACTTTGTTGTGTACAATCAAGACACAACATTTGTTGAGCTGTTATTTAAGAGAATAAGTTAGGGTTTCCAGGAGTCCTTTGTTGTTATTCATACCAAGTTAACTTACCTTTTAATTTGATGTCACTGGTACTGTTAGTTTGTTATGACCATATTTCAAACCTCAAAACCTATTGATTTAGTGATCACTTGATCTGTCTTGTAGCACCACCATCAGGCCTTTTAATTACATTTTCCATTTCAACTTTATTTACTTGTTGGCATATATGTGCAGCTACGTTAAACAATCTGCTGTTTTCATTATTTTGAGATGATGATCTTAATTTATTTATATTGAAAATTTAAGTCTTTCATTAATATTAAGATAATTTTCCATTTTGGAATTTTACAATAAAAAATACATTGAGACTGTAAAAGGTGGCCTTTAGCACATTGTGTATGTTCTTTTGCATGAAATAGTGAATTGCATGCTGTATGCAGACTGTTGCATGTACAACTCACTAGCAGTAAATACTGTACTGGTAGTACTGAACTACAAGAAGCAAGACAGTTGCAAGCCTTCAAAGTTGGAGTTATGTAAATCTTTTAATGGGTCAATTAGGTCCTAGAGATGTGGTGACAACAGCTGCGCAAGGGGGGCTCAGTGTGATTTTTTATCATGGGGCCCAAAATTCCTGGCGGCACACCTGTCATCAAACGACACATAACACTAACATTGCTGCATGTATAGCACAGAGCTGTAAATATAACTTTTTGTTGGATTAGGATTATTCATATCGCTCAGACCAGGAATATAACAAAGTAATTTTCTAAATACATACCTTCATTCACTATTTTGATAATAATTAAGTCATTTTTTGTGTAAAAACATTTCATGGTTTTGTCTTCACAAATGTTCTTTTCCTTCCAATGATTTTAACATTTTTAATGTATTTGTAATAAATTTTGAGGTTTGAAATTGGACTAGATAAGGTTAAATGATGTGGTCCCATTGTGTTTTCCAGTTAATAAGTGTCAGTTAGAGGTCATCTGCAGCCATCTGTTTGCAGAAAAAGATGTATTTTGTCATTTTCACTTTAACCAGAATGCAGAAAACAAAATATATTAAACTCAAAACTCCCCTCTTTGCTTTCAAAATCCTTTTCAATGTCCAATAAGGTGAACACATATGGCCCCACCACATACAGCTGGTGCCCTTAGGATTTTTTTCTGTCCTATGTCCCTCAGACAGCATAAACCCACTACTGCAAACAAAGTATATTTCACATGTAAACTATAAATGTGGAGTTTCTAACATAAATGTGGACCATTTATGTATTGGACACATGACACTTATTTTCTTTTTTTTATTTTCGTTTTTCCACTGTTTGCCTTGTTAATATGCCGTAGAAAATTGAATGTATTTATTGTACATGAAAAATAAAGTACAACTAAAAAGTGAAGTTGAAAAGAATTGTGTGCGTAAAAATGCAACAAGGTCCTTGTGTTTATGGAATTGTGTGTCAGATTATACAGCATGCGTAAAACCACATTGGCCTGTGTAGCTGAATGGTGGCTGGATGCTGTTCATTTAAAAGGGGGCGCGCCCCTCCTCTCCAAAGTCGATTGAGCGCTCGCTTCTGCGCCATAGTTCATTTTTCTCCTCCTTTTCTCCTCAGCTGTGCATAATGGTAGAGCGGAGGATGAACTCTCTTGTGAAATGGGCGCTCATCCTCTTCGTCCTCGTCTCCATCATCCTCAACATCGTCCTAATCAGCATCCACTCCAGCAGGGCGCCAAAATGCTCGGTGCAGCGCGTCCACCCGCTGCAGGGCAAACACGACGAGCACAGCCGCGTGTTCGCAGACCTCAGCCGGCTGCAGGTCCAGCAGTACATGCTCAAACAGAAGGACTTGGACATATCCACCAACCAGGTCACCAAGCCGTCGGACAACTTTTTATTTCTGATCGATCTGTCTCTGCCCAGGAAAGTGGACGTACCTGAACGAGAAACGTTCCAAACCGGTCCAAGACGTGACCGCTGTGGTCTTCTACGGCTCCGTAGGACACATTAAGAAGTACGTGGTGGGTCCTCTTCCCAACCCGTTCTACCACAGGTACAACATGGAACTGTTCCCTAACCCTAACCCACGTCCTGTACCTGGACTGGAGCTTTGCCTTAGGCCTCAGCTCTCTGACCGGGATGCGGGTGTTTGATGTGCGCTTCAAGGGAGAGAGGATCGCCTATGAGCTGAGCGTACAGGAGGCCATGTCGGTGTACGGCTTGGTAACCCCCGGGATGATCCTCACCAAGTTCCTGGACTCGAGTATTGGGGTGGGCCACTTCGCGCATGAGCTGGTCCGTGGCGTGGATTGTCCTTATGACGCCACTTACGTGGACACGTACCGCTACATCGACGTCCCCACTCCGGTCATGTTTAGGAACTCCATCTGCATGTTCGAACACAACATGGGGCAGCCGCTGAGGAGGCACTTCTCAGACTTCTTCCACAACAGTTACAGCAGGATGGTGAACAGACAAGAACTGCTGGGGTCACCAGCGCTCCTACAGGCTGCAGGTGTTCAGCTTCACTGGGGATCACCTCCCGGAGAGCGAAGCCGAGGAGAGGGCCATGTCATGGGCCAGGTGAGACTAGAGAGCTGCAAAATAAAAAAGCAAAACAAAGAAACAAAAGAAATTCTTTTTTTTTCCTTTTGATGATTAAACATTTGTGATATGAGTATCAAGAACAAGGAGTACAAGAATATAATCTTTCTGAACATTCACCAATTTTAATAAATATTTCTAGTGAAAATCAGTCAGTACTTGTTGTGCAGCATGGCTGGAAAGCAACAATGAGAGGACAAGACCCCATGTGGACAGGAAAGTCCTGGAGCCAGACTGTATGTTTATATTTCTGTGTGATGTTTTTTTTTTTCCTGCAGACTTTTGGAAACCAGAAGACATCTATGCTGCCAAGTGGCAGAATGCATCTTCTAAATTTCATAATGATTTATTGTTAGACCACTATTCTGTCGCTGGATCCAATAGTATTAAAATATGACATCAAATTTCACCTCTATGCAGACATCACACTGCTATATGTTATCCTTTAATGAATCTTGCAATGTTGGTTGGACATGTGAGTCAGACGTCACTAACTTTCTTTCAATTCTGTTGATAAACTTTAAAGCAAGTATATTGATATTTTACTGAACATGTCAGGCTAAACTTAGCTAAAGTTAACAAACTTAAGATAAACATCACTGTATAACTCAATGTGTTGATATTATGACTGTTTTCTACTTGTGCCACTGATTAGATACACAATAATTAGTTAATTAATGGGTTATTTGATCAACACCAAATTAATGGACAACTATTTTGTTAATCTACTAAACATACTTTCATAATTTTTTATTTCATATTTGAAGGACAACAGCTGCAGGGTTTCCATATAATATACTAAAATGCAGGTGTAGCTGTTAAACCTAATTTATCTGTCACATATGCCTTGTATCAATCCTTGAACCAAGTTAATTTAGTTCATAAGTGAAGTTGAAAAAAAAATGTCATGTCATTTAACAAAAGTGGCCCCAAGGGAAACCAGGTTGAGTATCCCTGGTTTAAGATTTTGCAGGTGAAGAATCCTCTGTCATCATTTCAGTAATATTTAATAATAATTATTTTTGCTTTAATTACAGCAGTCACTTTTTTGAATGAAATGCAAAAATGTGTCTGAATGATTTTGGATCGCTGTTTCTTACTGACAAACCACTGTAGTATAAACTGTAATGTAAACATTGTAAACTGACACTGTAAATGTATGCACTGACAAACATGACCATTCAGTCCAAAGTAGGCTCACTCTATGTAGCTCAAGGCTGAGACCACTGAACATCTGACTGATATCTGACTCATACATTTTTTGACTGCACCACAGGAACATGGGCCAGCCCTAAGAGCCAAAGTCTGTCCCTAATGAAGTTACACTATTTGTGGGTCAAGTGTTCTGGCCATTGGCCATTGCTCTTTCAAAATGAATAAGTGTGGACAGTCTCAAAGGAGGCTTTTAAGTGTTGTTTGTGCACAAGACACTGCAGCTTGAGTCTCTGCAGATTGTGTCTGAGTTACGAGCCTGCACAGAGGCCATGCTCAAGTATGCTCAGAAAGACCAGAGGGCATACAAATCAAACACTCTGAGAAGAAGCAACAAGTGTTAAGTCAATAAGTCTTACCAGAGGAACATCATAGACTAAACATAGGTGCACACTCTGCAATAACAGTCCATCAAATACAACGGTTTGATCAGTGCACCTGTGCTTCAAGCTGTGTCGTTTATAGGTACACATGCAGCGTCATTTCTGGAGGCACACCTCCAGGCGTTATGTTATAATGCGACTTCAAAGTCAGGTGACATAGTGTAAAGAGTGAGAATGTCCATGTATGGTGGAGGTGGATTGAGGGGTCAAACAAACACAGGGCTTTCACCCAGAAGACTGGGGTCTGCATGCCATGTGAAACCAAAAGTCAGCATTTACTTCTTTTAAAGATATTATGTACATTGCGTACACAAGTCACTTTATGTGTATGTAACTTACGTGACATAACCCTGACCATGATCTTTTTCTGCATCTGCCCAAGTAGTTTAGATGGCCACTGAGCAAGCTGCTGTATTTGATGAGTTGGGAGTGAGAACGTACTGACTATACAGCTCCTCAGTGCTGGGGAAAAATTTTAATTAATTGAAAACTCATATCTATTCACACACAGGTCAAGTATTTGGAACAATTAAATATTTTAATGAAATTAAGGTTGAATGTCCTGTAAACAGTTTGGTTCTTCTTGCAAAATATTATTTACCTGGGTGTAGATTTTAAAGTTGTTGTTCTGTTTTAAGCTTTAAAACAAACTGGATATCTTTTTTTTTTTTAAATCCTTGAGATACATTAATTGTAAAAATATTGATGGTCTTTTAATTTAAGGTGATTACTTTTGTTCGTTGAAGTTACTTTTTAATTGTAGTGGAATGAACAAATCATGTGGGTGTAGTCTGGTGAGAATTGTTTGCCCATCACTGTGCACTTAACTTGGAGGAACTCTTGTCCATTAAAGTCAAAGTCATTACATGTCAGGTTGATGTGTAGGAGTTCCAGTAAATGTTGGTCAGGGCATGATGCATCTGGGTATTTTTCCAAAATTCTGTGACCTGCTGCTATGCCCATCTGTCTATCAATGTTGGTGTAGAGGATTTCCACATCCATGGAAATGAGCAGGCATTGTTCAGGCAATGATAGGGACTTGACCTTGCTGATGAATTCATGTAACTTGGGTGTTGGGTAGAAAGTGGGTTCTTGTAGGCGACTGTCCATAATTCTGGATTTTTGGGGATTTTATTTTTATCTTTTTTTTTGGGGGGGGGGCTGTCCTGTCAAGTATACGGCCTGATATTTGGAGAGATGTTTTCATTGACCAATTGGTCCAGGATAAGGCTAATTCTTTCCATTGTATGTGAATAAACACACGTGCATGTCATGCATGATGGCGGTCTGGAGAAGTTTGTAGATGGCCTAAACCAGCCTCTGGAAGTTAGTGTAGGGTTCTTTGGTTAGAGGTGTCATTGTTGTCCAAACCAAGAGCAATCTAGGAGAGGAAGAGAGAACCAGAGAATGATGTGAGGAGGGAGGAGAGGACACATGTCAGCAGGCCTTTGAACTTGTAAATTAAAATGTCCCCTTGTGCACAGCGGGCTCCCAGTCTGCATAGCCCACGGGCTCATCCCAAGAAGCCCAGTTATGTTTTTGGCACTCGTACCTTTGCATTACGTAAATTGCATTGAATATTACCAAAACTTTATTAGCGAGGTGCAGTCAGTCCTCAGTGACATCCTCAGGAGCACATCCAGCCATATACTAAATTTGACCTACTGTTGTTTTACAGTGCAACATCCAGAGGAATGTTGTTATTGTCGTTGTTTCTTCACAAAATGAAAGATGAGATTATTTGTTCAAGAAAGGGTCTTGAGGTCTGATGCTGTCTCTCTCTCTCTCTCTCTCACACACACACACACACACACACAAGGTAACTTATGTCATTTTCACTTTTCCTAACCCGCAGTCTTACCCTAACCCTAACCACTGACTTAAAAATCTGTTTTTTTGGGCTTTTATCCCCAGTTCCATAAGCTGTCTCCAATTATCTGGTTTCGAGGAGTCTGAAATATGTCCCTGAAATTAGCTTCAGTCTCTCACACACACAGATGTGTAGGCCAGGTTTTTTCAAGAGGGAGGAAAGTGAAACCACACACACACACACACACACATAAACACACTCACAGTGTAGCACATACCCACTCAACCCCACACCCATTCTACATATTTCATGGGAACAGAATCAGAGGACAGGATATGAGTGCATGTAAGGTTTAGTGACTGTTGCTCTCTCTCTCTCTCTCTCTCTCTCTCTCTCTCTCTCTCTCTCTCTCTCTGTGTGTGTGTGTGTGTGTGAAGGGTTGTCATTAAAGAGCTTCAGAGTTGCTGCTTCTGTGTTTCTTGATCTTCTCAATGTTTTTCAGGATCCTATCATGAAGAGTGACCAAAAAGCAACAAGTAGGGATGTGAAGATTAGCAGTGTGCTGTGGAAACTACAATCACATCAAACGATGGTGCTGGTGAACACAGCTTTTACTGAACCTGTTTGGTTCAGTTAAAAGGGACCCTGGTGTGTTTGCCTAGTTGGTACAGTTCATTTGAACTGGTGTGAAAGTTGTCAATCGAACCCTGGTGTGGACCAAACAAGCAGAAATGGGAAAAGGTGGGACTCGGACCAAGCAGACTCTGGTGCCATGGTAACACGTATACATATCAGCACATGCATTTTCCATGATTAGGTCAAAAGCTGCACGCCCGGAATCATTACTGTATAAGATGCCTCCTTTTCCTCCTGTCTCTACCTGTGAGTCACTGCTTATTTCACAAGATAATTTATCACTATTTAGAAATTACCAATATTTATACAAACTCCAAAGTTAGAAGATCACACACACTTAACCCTGGACTAATCAGAGTTACTAGACAGGTTTGAACATGAGGATAGGGATTTATGACAACTAACTAACTAACTGATAACTAACTTTCATTTTACATTTTATGAACCAAACCACTAATTAATTAATAATAAATTAATTGAGAAAATAATCTAAATTAATCAATAATGAAATCCATGAATTGCCTGCCCTACTGCTTAGAATTGCTTGTTTCCTCATAGAGAACATACATATTCACATCAGAAATATTAAAGTGCTGCATAATCTGTCATTCATTGGAGTTTGATTTCAGTATGTGGGTCCTGATGTTGAAGAATGACAACTGCCAAAACTGTCCAATCAACTATTTACCTGTTGTTAAAAAAAAAAAAAGTCAGCGTGAACATGAATTGGACCAGAACTAAATGCAACAGTGTATCAGTTTCTTCCACATGAACCAAAGTACAGGTGTGAACGCACCATTAGGGCCATTTCACATCTGCTTTCCTTGGTCTGGACTTTCATGTTTGATCCAAACATAAATTACTGGTGTGATACCCCCCCTCCCCACTACATAGACAAAATGGTGAGTGTTGAAAGTGAGACGTGTCCAGCGTTCACACTCAACTTTTTGGCTGTTTTCAGAACAGGGTACTCACTTCATTTTGCCATAAATGTCAATGTTAATGTATTTATGCGCTCAAACAGGAAGTCTAAGTACAGAAGTATGAAGAGGACACAGCAGTAGTTTGGTTCATTTCTCGTGTGAAAACTTTTTCTTGACAGTTCAGACTTTTGTACAAACAGCAAGTTTTAGCAGGCTATCAACAGAACTGCAGAAGGAGCTGCAGTTGCATGTGGGGAGAGGAGGAGACCAATATTCAATGTTTGGTGCAATGACTTTAAAAAGAGACAGCTGGGAAAAAAAATAAAAAATGTCAACACTTTTCAATTATTTTCCAAGAGGGTGAAAGAGAGAAAGGAGAAGAGAAGAAATGAAATGATCTGACAACATGCAGACATCAGATGCACGCTTGTCTACAAACCAGTCAACTGAAGAATAAAGACAAGCAGCTCATTTAGGTGATGACATGGATGTAGGCATGTCATATAGTTCTTTAGTGTCAACTTTAACGTGAAACCAAACTACCCAGATTAAATGTGTATTAAGTAACAAGAACATGAACCTTCATTCAAATGTTTAGATCCTTGTGGACCTTCATAGCAGCCATTTTGACATGAAATAGAAGTGTAAACACAGGTGTTACCAATGATACTAATTAAGGTTCTGTTCCATTCAGGTCTAACAGAGTCAGAGTACAGTGTGCTGGCTAACCAGAATGACTCTGCTAGATTAAACGGAACGAGACCTTAATTGATTGTGATCAAATCTGACTGGATCTTTGCTTGTGTTGTTTCAGCTTTCAGATGTGCATTGCTTTGGATAAAAGCATCTGCTAAATGAAAATGTAAATTGTAAAATTAATTAGTATCATTGTTAACACCTGTGTTTACCATGCTACGTCATGTCAATGTGCCTGCTGTGAAAAAGGTCTATTCTCATTGGGCCTACACCCAGATTTATGCTTACCCCTTGCGTATGAACATTTTAGGCAGAAATCTGGGATTCATCAATATTTTCTTACCTGCATTTGTTCATAATCTGAGAACAAATTTAGAAGTGCCTCGGACCATATGTACACACAAATGATGACAGCCTGGCTGAAAATGTTGAAACACACCTTTTAACTTTATATAAAGCATATCAGAACTGCAGTCATTAAAAAAGCTTTAGTAGAAGTCTTGGTGTTTTTATGGTTGATTTATTTTCCTTGTTTTTAGGATTTTATCATAAATGTCGTTATCTGTTTTTATGTTAAACACTTTTGTTGCATTTTATGAATGTATTGTGCTACATCATCGTTATCTTTATTATTATTATTGTTGTTGTTGTTGTTGTTGTTGTAGTTGTTGGGTGAAAGTCCCTGCTGCCTTTCACCCTCATTTTCTATCCCTCTCCATCTTGGGCTGACAGATCAGGTGCTCCTTGTTTTCCACCTGTTTCCTTACTTCTGGTCTGTTTTTCTTTTGAATGTATCAACTTTCATGTCAAACCATTTCTTTTTCATCTGAGGCACAGTCCGACCTTGAAAATTAACTGGTTAAAAGCCTTTCTCAACAGTAACAAGTTTTGGTATCATATCCCTAGGTTTATTTTCAAGAAATTGGGAGGTATTGATTTTTGGAATAACAGATTTATTACTATTAAAAAAAGTCCCTGTATAATAAGGACTGGATGAACAAAGGCATTTCGTCAGTACTTCATTTAATTGACAGTGGTGGTTACATTATGTCGTATGAGAGTTTCTTTCTTAAATATGGTCTCTCTAGAAACCCAAACACTTTTACATTCATATCTAAAGCCATCCCTGGTTCTATCTTGGGGTTAATCAGAGGAACCGTATCGAATCCTTCTCACATCTCCCCTTGTCTTCCACATCTCTTGGTCGGTGGCTGTGAATTTGAAGAGATTAAAATCCTAAACAAAACTACATGAAAAATGTATAATAATATCTTATACCCCATGATCTCTTATAGAAATTCAATTTCACAAGTGTTCTCCAAGGATATGATGCATGTTTTAAGATCCAAATATATAAAGTTTCCCATATACCCAAAAGCCAAAGAAATTCACTTTAAAACTTTAAATGGTATTTATCCATCCAGTGAATTCTTACGACTACGTTTTGGTTTTGAAACTAATCGATGTGTGTTCTGTGATATTGAGACTTCAGATTTTTCCATTGTATGTTCTCTAATGTTCTGTGGACTGATATATATAACTGGCTTCATACATCAATCCAACTGAACTTCCTCTCTTGAAATGACGTTATATGTGGACTTATCACTGACAATACTGAAAATGATTTTCTCATAAACATTTTCATCCTGGGCAAATCTACATACATAAGTGCAAATTTTGGAAAACTACTCCAAGGTTTTATATGTTTCATGAAATTCTTCATTTCATAAAAGCCCTCAATCTTATAAAACAGAAAAAAACCTAAACTAATAAGTATTATTGAAAAATAATAAATAATAAATTTACAAAAGAAGCCCTAGCCTCTGTTTATTTTACTTAACTCTATATTCTGTTTGAATTGTCTTTGGTTTTCTTTTTTTTCCCTTTGATTTGTTATAGGCACCGGTTCCTTTATTAAGCTGTACAAGAAACGTATGCCATCAATGTTTGTGCATAAATGTTTGTGCAATAAAAAAAAAAAAAATGATAACACACTGGCAAAGCTTTCTGGGCGGACGTATGACTTTTGAATTCAGGGCAATTTTTGTCATTTTATTTTGCTAATTTAATGGTGTGAATGACTCAGCACATCACTCTCATTCAGCAACACAGTATACTACGTCTGAGCCCAAGACTGAGTGAAAGGAAAAACACATGTACAACCAGAATACTTTCACAACTATCACAGTGAATTAAGGATTTATTTCAACCATACCGACAGTTTTGGTGACTTTCACTTTGTCTCTGTCTGTCTGTTGAGTTTGAATAAGTGTGTTTCACGTTATCAAATTAATTAAATTCATCTTAGTTTAGTAAAAGAGAGGAACTTGAATTCAGAAGATGTACTTTCTGTTTAAGAACGAAAATAAGTATTTTCTTTCTTGACATTTTGTGAGTGTATTTTGTTTATTTACTAGACCTAGTGAATGTAATGTAGTGAACTTACACACACCTACCAATACTTGTGTCTTTTCTGTTATATATCAGATTACAGCCTTCAGACTGGCTCTGGCCAGAGGTAATAAAACTCACCTTTGTACACTGCTGAAGCTCACTATCAAACATTTTATATCTTCTTGGGGCACCTCTATAGCTCAGTTGACAGACCATGCATCCCATGTATTGAGGCTGTCAGTCCTCTGCAGCAGTTGCTGGTTCAATTCCTGCCTGCAGCCCATTTGCCCCCCCCCCCTCCACCCCCTTTCATGTCATATCGTCAGCCCTATCAAATAAAGGCAAAAAGCCCAAAAGAAATTAAAAGAAAAAGTTGTATCTTGTTTGTTTAATCTGTAGAAAAAAGTATAGCAGTGGCACTTTGCTGTTTTATAGGAAGTTTTGTGTCATGACCTGTAACTGTAACCAGACACTACATTGGCTGCCTGATAGCTGCTTACAGCCAAGAAATAGTCTGACATATAATTCCATAAATAAAACTGCAAATAAAAAATCAATCATATTTTTGCTGTTCTGTCTCTATCAGCTCCTGCCCCCTTTCACGTTCTTCAGATTTTTTGTAAGCATTTGTTCCAGAAGTGAAGGAGGTATCAACTACATTAAACTACATTAACCTGTTTGTTAATTAGCAGGGTCTGATTAGCAAATGAACGTTTTGTCTGAGTTTAAGTTTTAAATGTTGCAAATTCTGAATGTGAATTTTTAATTTAAAAAATCATTTTCATGCAAGCAGATGTTTTCTCTATAATGTGAAGCAACTAGACACCAAACAGCAGCCTTACATTTGGAAAGAACATCGGTGTGATAAGATCACTGCTGTCTGAGTAAGCTGAGAAACATCCTGTTTCTCTGACAACAGAGATAACTCTAATACAAACCACCTGACTACACACGCCACTCACTCCAGTGTAGCCTTAGCCAGTGCTGCCCCCCAGTGTCTAATGGAGTGGCTACACAAACTGCATCCATTCACCAAAACATTGAAATAGGAACACTAGTGAGAGCTAATGGGTCTCATCATATACTACTCATAAGTAGTGCGTACGAGTGATTTAGGAGAACTTGTGGGATTCACCAGTTTTCTTGTATTTTGAATTTTCTTTCAGATATGAACACAATTTACAGGGTCCAGACCTGTTGTAGAGTTATGTGCAGTCAGTCTGCTGGTATACAAACTGAAGTTTTTCACTAATGACTGAATATTTCATTAGTTTGAAGACATTTTAAATTTGAAAAATAAATTACACTTCATAATTATGTTGATATTCTGTTTGACTACATTTCACATTATAATATAATTGTAAATTTACATTAGAGCCTCTCATCAATCATTCAGTGATCTATTACCACCTGCTGTCAGGTGTATTGGTCGTATATCTGTACATGCAGGTTTATGAAGTCTCTGTCCAGGTGAACATCTTCACATACTCTATCTTTGATCTCTGTGATGAAAACTTGTCCTTAACTCTCTCCTCTCACTGCAGTTATCGATCGCCCCTTACTGTGGCTTTGGTGAGTCGTGTTTTTTTCTTGTAATTCATTTTCATATGGAGACATTTCTTCTTTATTTCAGTGACAGTCCAACCCTCAGGTAACACAGCATTAACAACACTCTCTTTTCCCATTTCTTTGTTTTAGCAGGTCTTTTAATTCCACTGCTGACACTGTTAAAATGACAGATTGCGAACAAATTTCGAAGTGCCTCAGACCATGCATATGCACAAATGATGATACTTGGCATGTTGAAACACACCTTTTAACTAAATGTGAAGCATATTAAAACCACATTCAAAAAATTTTTTAAAAATTAGGACTTTATTATTATCATTATTATTATCATTATTATTGTTGTTGTTGTTGTTGTTGTTGGGTGAAAGTCCCTGCTGGATGTCATTACTTTCACCCTTTCTATCCATCTTCATCTTGGGCTGACAGATCAGGTGCTTTTCCACTCGTTTCCTTACTTCACTTTTGTTAAATTTTATGAATACATTGTGATTATCATGGTAATCGTAATGATTATCATCATTACCATTATTATTATTATGTGTGTTTATTATTATTATTGTTGGTTAAAGTTCTTGTTGGATGTCATCACTATCACCCTCTTTTGTCCCACTTAAAGATATTTTCCAATAATTTTGGTGAGTCTTTGATCTTGGACAGACAGATCCGGTGCACCTTCTCCTCCACCTGTTTCCATATTTTTCTTCTGGTCTGTTTTTCTTTTTAATGCATCAACTTTCATGTCAAACCATTTCCTTTTCTTCTGAGACACAGTCTCTTTCCTCTGGGACTCTGGGACTGGAACACATCATGCACCACTTAGGTTACTGCAGCCCAAGGAATTTTTTTATGAGTCACAAAAAGTGTCTTTTCTGTCCTCCTCTGCAGACATGGGCAGTGCAGCGGTGTGTCCACTGTACAGACTGAATGGGAGGAAGCGGCGCTCAGCGCTGGTTAAAGTAGGTAAATCAGAGAAATTAAATATTATTTCCTAATTGTTTCACAGTGGTTAAGCTCTAAACATGTATAAATACCCATCTGTGTCGACCTCACTCTGACCATCACTACAGTCTAAATAGAATGATAATCTTCCTACCCTCCAGACCTGTAAACAGAGTCATGCCCATGACCCAAGGAGGCGGAACTTCCTGCACTATAAAAGCAGGGTCAACTTCTGGCTCATCCTCTTTGCCTTTCTCGCCTCAGAGACCAGGTTGGATGCCACCGATGATGTTGACGTGCTTTCTTTTTATGCTCCTCATTCTCTGTCTGATGAGGAGCATCGATCAGAAGGGGGAAGTCACTGGGGGGGATCCCGATTCTGATACTGCAGAGGTGGATGAAGAATCAGCAGGGACGGGGGAGTGTGTCACAAATCCTCTTGTCTCAAGAGTGCTTAGCGCAGCAAAAATTGTTGGTCTGCAGCATCCCATGTCCAATCCAGCCCCCATGGGAGGTGTCTGGGAGGACATACAGTATGTCACAAAAGTGAGTACACCCCTCACATTTCTGCAAATATTTAATTATATCTTTTCATGGCACAACACTGAAGAAATGACACTTTGATACAATGTAAAGTAGTCAGTGTACAGCTTGTATAACAGTGTAAATTTACTGTCCCCTCAAAATAACTCAACACACAGCCATTAATGTCTAAACCACTGGCAACAAAAGTGAGTACACCCCTAGGTGAAAATGTCCAAATTGGGCCCAATTAGCCATTTTCCCTCCCCGGTGTCATGTGACTCGTTAGTGTTACAAGGTCTCAGGTGTGAATGGGGAGCAGGTGTGTTAAATTTGGTGTTATCGCTCTCACACTCTCTCATACTGGTCACTGGAAGTTCAACATGGCACCTCATGGCAAAGAACTCTCTGAGGATCTGAAAAAAAGAATTGTTGCTCTACATAAAGATGGACTAGGCTATTAGAAGATAAAGCTGCAGCACGGTGGCCAAGACCATACAGTGGTTTAACAGGACAGGTTCCACTCAGAACAGGCCTCGCCATGGTTGACCAAAGAAGTTGAGTGCACATTCTCAGTGTCATATCCAGAGGTTGTCTTTGGAAAATAGACATATGAGTGCTGCCAGCATTGTTGCAGAGGTTGAAGGGGTGGGGGGTCAGCCTGTCAGTGCTCAGACCATACACCGCACACTGCATCATATTGGTCTGCATGGCTGTCATCCCAGAAGGAAGCCTCTTCTAAAGATGATGCACATGAAAGCCTGCAAACAGTTTGCTAAAGACAAGCAGACTAAGGACATAGATGTGTGTGTGGCAGCAACCGGGTGAGGTGTACAAAGACAAGTTTGTCTTGCCTACAGTCAAGCATGGTGGTGGGAGTGTCATGGTCTGGGGCTGCATGAGTGCTGCTGGCACTGGGGAGCTACAGTTCATTGAGGGAACCATGAATGCCAACATGTACTGTGACATACTGAAGCAGAGCATGATCCCCTCCCTTTGGAAACTGGGCTGCAGGCCAGTATTCCAACATGATAACGACCCCAAGCACACCTCCAAGACAACCACTGCCTTGCTAAAGAAGCTGAGGGTAAAGGTGATGGACTGGCCAAGCATGTCTCCAGACCTAAACCTTATTGAGCATCTGTGGGGCATTTCAAATGGAAGGTGGAGGAGCGCAAGGTGTCTAACATCCACCAGCCCCATGATGTCATCATGGAGGAGTGGAAGAAGATTCCAGTGGCAACCTGTGAAGCTCTAGTGAACTCCATGCCCAAGAGGGTTAAGGCAGTGCTGGAAAATAATGGTGGCCACACAAAATATTGACACTTTAGGTCCAATTTGGACATTTTCACCTAGGGGTGTACTCATTTTTGTTGCCAGTGGTTTAGACATTAATGGCTGTGTGTTGAGTTATTTTGAGGGGACAGTAAATTTACACTGTTATACAAGCTGTACACTGACTACATTGTATCAAAGTGTCATTTCTTCAGTGTTGTGCCATGAAAAGATATAATTAAATATTTGCAGAAATGTGAGGGGTGTACTCACTTTTGTGAGATACTGTATCTCAGTCTAATTCCCCACTTTGCATTCCAGTAGCAGACGACTATGCTTCAATACTGAGAACAGCATGGAGGAAGCCATGTCAGAAGCCTCAATTCAATGCGGGCTGTAGGTGCTAGGCTAACACTTGGTACCCAGTAGAGACTGGACTGGGAGACATGCTGCCAGTCAAACAGGCTATAGCATTATGGACTGCACAAGGGCTGGCCCAGGTTTCTGCTAACCATCGCTGCCTCAGGAAAGAGTGTGCTGAAACTGACCACCTGATGTTGTCCTCATGTAATGCTGCCGCACATGCAGCTTGTTGGGCAATGCTTTGGCTATCTTCTTGGCAGCCTTGCGTAAAACAGTCAGTACAGAGGATAAGGATTCCAGGGCTCTTATTGATTCTGTTCTGTCAGCCCACTGCTAATGCGTGACGTGGGTTAGACTATGTCTTCAGCTGTATTGTGTCGTAGGCAAATATAGCTGGCTCAGACTTCTTTCCCAGATGCCATCAGAAATGAGTTGATGTATCTGCCAGTTGTGCCAGGTCAGGTTTTTCATCACGGTTCCCAGGATGTACTAGATAGTTTCAGCGGTGACCCCCTCTTTTCAGGGGTCCGAAAGTCCATCATAAAGGACCCACTACTAGAGCCTGTGTTAGTGGAGAAAGTGCACTTCCTCCCAGTGCACAGCAGAGTGGGGTCTACTCCACCTATTTCATAGTTCCAAAAAAAGATGGCGGCCATCGGACAGTTCTCAGCCTCAGGCACCTCAGCCAATACTTGAGGGTACTTCCACTCAAAATGATTCATACCAAAATATTAAGTCCATCAGCGAGGGAGAGTGGTTTACATCCCTTGACCTAAAGGATGCATATTTTCATGTCCTGATTTGCCCAGAGCACAGACAGTTTCTCCGCTTTGCTTTCCAGGGTCAGGTTTACCAGTTTCAGGTTCTTCCATTCGGCCTGTCAGTGGCACCGAGAATCTTTACTCAGGTGGTCTCGACTGCCTTGGCCCCTCTTCAGTTGCATGGTCTAAAAATCCTGCCATACTTGGATGGGTGGTTAATCTGTGCTCCCTCTCTACACCAGAGACACAGAGATGGTGCTGGCTCATATCCAGTCCCTGGGGTTCACAGTGAAGTGGAAGAAGAGCAATCTGCAGCCCTGGAAACAGGTAAACTTTCTTGGTCTCCACTTAGATTCTGTGGGGATGACTGCATGTCTTACTCCTCAGAGGATAGATGGGCTGGAGAGAGTACTGAGTCACTTCCACCTGGGGAAACCTGTGACTACTCAGTGATCAGTGATTATCACGGATGTCTCACTGATAGGCTGGGGGGCCATCTAGGAAGGCAGGGCAGTGAGGGGCACATCAGAGCCCCCTTGGTCATCAGAGCACATAAATGTGCTCGAACTGCAGGCTGTTCATCTTGCTGTCAAGGGTTTGCTGCCATTTCTACATCACAAACATGTGTTGGTGAGAACAGACAGCACCTCTGCAGTGTACCATATAAATCATCAGGGTGGTATAAGGTTGCTACACTGTCTCCGGGTGGCAGGGGAGCTGCTGACATGGACATAGCCTCGACTGTCCTCTCTGAAGGCAGCCTACATTCCAAGTGTTTTGAACAGGGTGGCCAACATTCTGTCCAGGGAAAAAACCCATTCACTGGAATGGTTCTTCCTCATGGGTCAGGGGGGCAGTCTGGGTTTAGATGCTCTGTCACAAGACTAGCCGATAAGCTTGTTATACACTTTTCTCCCTCTCCCTCTGATTCCACGAGTCCGGGAGGGGAAGTTTGCTACACAGTTGCAACTGCACTGGAGTTGAGTCAATTTCAAGCCTCTTCCTCCTCTGAGGTGGAGCGTGATGAGTTACTCACTCTGTGTCCTGTTCGGGTATTGCGTACCTATGTACCCTGTACTCAGCCCCTGAGGAGGTCTCATTCTCAGCTTTTTGTCTGTTATAGGAAGGCAAAACTGGGGTTACCACTTTCTAAGCAGCGCTTATCACATTGGCTGGTCGACATAATTTTCCATGCTTCTGTGGACCAGGGTTTTTCAGTTCCCACAGGGATACGAGCCCACTCAAATAGAAATGTGGCCACTTCATGGGTTGTGCTGAGGGGAGTACCCGTGGGAGACATTTGTGACCCAGTGTCATCGTCTACACCAGGAGTCTGCAGCCTTTCTGGAGCTGCAACTATTAAATTCTCTCTTTTTTGGCAGCCATAGCTTATGGAGACTCAAGAAGACAAGGCACCATTACAATTTAGAGGAAAAGACACCAAGCCATAGACACAGTCTTTGATATTTTAATTGATGAATATTATCATTTTGTGTACAACATATTATAATAGATTTTTGAGTTTTGTGCCCAGCTTAAACTTTTACAAACTTTCTGCTGACCTTTAGTTGAGATAATTTACTATCCTTCTTTAGATAAATTTATGGTAAAAGATAAAGTTAGAGAAACTCAAAAAAATAATTTTTTCAAAATGTGGTCACAGTTAACTGTGAACCTGATTTATTACTGTTATGTTGCCTTAAAATGAAATGGTTTATGCTATAATTTTTTAAATACGACATTTTGGGGTTTCTAAAATTCAAATATTTAAATTTATCTAAAGAAGAAAAGTAAATTATCTCAACAAAAGATCAGTAATTGGTAAAACTTTTTCAAAACTGAAGAATTTGACTTGGACTCAAAACTGATGTACTATGTACTACATGTAGGCTTGAAATTTTGAGCTGCCAAAGTCACAGGGAGCCACTGGAGAAGAGCTAAAGAGCCACATGTGGCTCTGGAGCCTCAGGTTGCAGACCCCTGGTCTAGACAAATAGACAGACAGACAAAAGTTTTCTGGAGGAGACGAGCATCTGTCATTTTGGCCTTTACAGTGACAGATATTTTAGTCTGTAGTGTTTAAACCACAGAACTGTACAGTAACATTAGAATTCACCATTAATTAAGTTTTTATATTGGCCAGTACTTCCCACACACACTTCCCTCCCTTTCTCCTCCCTGCAGCACGACTCTCCTCCCTCACAGCTGTGATCAATCGGCATGATACATACACAAATTGGACTTGGAATAAAAAATCATGCACCACAGAAGTGTACATTATTATTATGATAATAAAAAGAGTCAAAACATCTGTCCATATTCACACACTCTTTCCCTCTCTCTCTACTGTGGGTCTTTTTTTTTTTTACTTTTACCTGGTTTCAGGTGGAGCTGCAGCTCAATCAGCACTCACTCATCTCCCTCCTTATATGCTTCTATTTCTTTGTATTGATCAAGTTGTCTAAACAGACAAGCCTGTTTACATTGTCAGATGATTCAAACTATTGGTCGGGCCAATATAACAGAAGCGTTAATCATTCGTCAAAAATAAATAAATAAATAGTGGTGTTAAAAGGAATTTGTGTTAACTTTGACAGCCCTAGTTTTAAGCAAAATAAAATGTACTGCAAGAAGTAATACATTGTGCCAGATATACATTTTTTTTGCAAAATAATTTCAAATGGCTTGTTAAAATGGCTTACACATAAATCTACACCTGCCTTCATTTTGTAAGGAGGATTCAAGGTTAATGAATATGCAAATAGTCCCCACCCTCTCCACATCCCCCAGCACCTACCTCTATGTAGCTGTATCTCAGGCATGTTAATCTGAAAATATTGCTGTTTTGCCATGATTTCTGGGTTGAATGGCACATTTCTTCAAAACAGTGCTACACAGCGTGTGCAACAGACTGTGAAACACATTTTCTCTCATTTGTTACTGAGTCTGCAACAATGTGTATGTAAATGCACCACACTAAAAAAAAGGCTTTGCAGTGCACAACAGGGTGTTCAACACAGCACCGTTTCTGTTACATTAGCATTTTGCTATGTTTTGTTGGGGCTGAACATGGCCCTGGCTGTGCCTTTGTTTTGCTACCTAATCATGGTACAGCCCTACATCCAGGCTGGGCATCGCTACTAATCATATGTATAGCACCACTCCCTCAAATAGCTGGATTGGTTTCTATAGGTTTATGATGTCGTATATTCAGCCTGACAGAATCTGTCTTGCTCACTGCAGTTTCAAAACAATAAATGCTCAGACATGGTATTTACTGCTTATTTCATGCCTGAAATGTCTTGTAACAAAAGAAGAAACCACACGGACATGTTAACAAGGTAAAAAAAAAAAAAAAAAAAAAAAATCCACTGGAGGGGATCTTTAAGTCACTTACAAAAAGGCAAAAACCACCTCTAGCAAGCATAAACACTTTTCCCCATTTTTCTGTTTTCATCAACCTTTCATATTGTGATACTTCAAAGTGCAGATAAAAATATGTTGATAGAAATACAGCTATTTTTGGTTTATGGAAGCAGTCAGAAGTCAGAGGAATCCCACTACTGATTGACTCAATCAACTTGTGTTGTGTGGAAATGATCAGAGATTTGAAATCACACAGTAAACTTGAACAGCACATTACTGCATGAATTGTCATGTCATATTACAACAGTCATGTGTTTTTGGTTTTGGTTTGAACTTCAGGTTTCTTTTAAGTCACAATGTGGCTTCTCACACAGGATACCACAGTGACCTATTAGACTGCTGCTAGTTTCCTCTGGCGCTCATGTTGCACTGAAACCTTGCAACACATTTCTGTTTCTTTCTTTTTTTCGTGACTGTGACAGAGGTACTTCTGCTCGACCTCAGCTCTGTATTTTGTAATGTAGGGAGTCTATAGGAATTAGTTAATGCTGCACAGTGATCAGAGATTCAAGGTAGCGAGACTGAACATGTGTGCCTACATCATGAAAATACTCCTGGAGACTGATTATTGAACCTTACATATATGACACCATGGACCATGACATCCTAACAGACAGACAGAAACAGTGTGGGGATTTGCACTGCACTGGTTTTCCCTATACTTGGCCAATAGGAAATTATGTGTTTTGTTAATGAATTGGCCTCAAAAACCACTCATATCAAACATGGAATACAACAAGATTTCATAATGAAAATTTCACAATGAATATTTCACAATGAAAATAAATAGCTTCAGACGATTTTTTTTTTTTACCAGGATCTGTTCCCTGTAACTTCCGCCTGTAGAGACAGTCTGTGTGTTCATCTGAAATGCACAGAGCTGCTGTGGCTGGATCTGCCACTTCTGCCTTTATTTTTTTAGCACCTGATACAATCTTAAACTAGTGTTTAATTCCCTAAATGACAATGGCTGTATACAGGGCTGCTGCAACCAGACACCATCACAAGTAAAAAACATAGTAGCTTCAATGCAGCATTCCTGCCTAATAGCACCACCATGATACATATGGTCTGTGCTGCTCAGCCAGTGATTAGTGTGACATTAAACTGCACTTGGTAGCAGCTGTGTCACCACATCAAACATGACTAAAATGTATGGGATTATAATTTTAATATATTTGGACTGTGAGACCTCAGATAAGTCATGTACTTTAAGAAAGTGAAATCTACAGCTTTACCCAGTGTTTTTCTATTTCATGAATAAAAATTCCATTAAAACCACTAATTCCCAAATTTTTTCTGATGTGTCCCTCCTAGCTGAAAAATTTCAGGCCCCACAATTATAAGTCATGTACCTTAAGAAAGTGAACCAGCTCCAGGAGTCTCTGAGGCAAAAATCTGGAGACCAGGTGCTTGGTCTATAAGAGCAAATAGGAGAGAACATTTTGTGAACTTGTGCTAACAATGCTAATATGAATATGAAGCATAAAGTGAACCAGAGAGGAAACAAAAGAGAGACAGAAAGCAAAGACAGTCAGAGAGAGAAGTCTCAGCTTGGCTGTATCCTGCTACACAAAACACTCACCTCACTGGTGATCTGCTCCCTGAAGGTTTCCACCCATCAGCACATTCACACACAGTTAGAAAACCTCCTAGATTCATTAATCATTGACCACTATTACATTAATTAGCATTCATTCTTGCTTTTAACAACTGAGGAGAAGCAGTTCTTATATTAATGAAAATCTATTCATGATTTTACACCATAAAAATATTAAATACATATACGCACATGCACACATACATTCATACTCATACACATTTCTAAATACAACCATACACTTACATACAACCATGCATACATTTTAAAGAGTCATGAAACAACAATACACAACACATACACACGAAAAAGAAAAGAAAAACACATACTAAAACAGACCCCAAAACTTCATTTTAGAGCTGGCTTAGAGCAAATATCAGTCAATATTTGCCTGACACAGTTATATTAGCCAATATCAGTATCGGCACATATGTTGTCTGACATGTGTTGATATGACAACTTTCTTTTTCTTATTTCAGGTTTAATGTATATCTTGTTTGAATTTTGTGTGGTGTTTTTATTTATGGTTATTTATAATTCTTAAAAGTATTGTTGAAAGTTTACTGTTTCAGTGCCCTCATCATTTAGGTTATTGTTAAAGTGTAAAATATCCTGCCTCGATTACATATCTTTGTCACAAGTGTTTAACACTTTTGAGGGTTCATTGCAAAAAATGTTTGATTATGTATTCTCTATTCAGTTACATATAAAGAATACTGGCTTATATTTTGATATGGATGTGGATGATCTGGATGTTTTTTACTTCTTAATTTTGGCCCCAAAAATCCAATATCAGTCAGACCCCTATCAGTGACCCATCTTTTGTTTCATTCACTGCAGGCGGTGTTGCTGCCTTCAGTGTAAATATAAACTTGCAATTTCTCTCTGGTGGACAAACTACAGAATACAGACACTGTTTCAAAATATATCATTGACAGCAGTTCTAAAGTAAAACCATTGATGGCAAGTCTGTAGTATTAGAATGCATAGATTTATGAAGTTGTTGTTACTTCTGACATTCAAATGATCAGGTTGTTGTCAGATTTCTGCAGAGGCTTGATGATGAGCTGATCATTTGAATCAGGTGTGTTGGAGCAGGGAAGCATCTAAAACATGCAGGACAGGGGTCCCTGAGGACCAGGGTTGGGCACCACTGATCTAAAACATGCAGGGCAGGGGTCCCTGAAGACCAGGGTTGGGGAACACTGGTGTAAAGGACATTATTCAATACAATTATGGAAACCGTATCAGTTAGTAGTGAGAGTAAGATACGATCCCTGGACAGTCCACAATAAAACTAAGCTTGAGTCCAGTTCAATATGGTTGCCAAATTAGGTCAGACAATGTAGATGGACTGGTTCAGGCAAAGCAGCAGTCTGACACTTAGTCTGCAATAAGCGAAACATGGTTAAAATCATTTCTATCAACTTGCAAAATACTTTGGGATTAACCCTCTTACGTGAGCTCACTGGTTTAGATTACCCTGCTCACTCTGAGGCCCTGATTAAAGGAGACACTGGGAACATCAGCAGTCTGACTACTGTGGCTCAGACAAGGAGGAGACAAAGGCTGAATTCCCTAAAGGATTCAATTGTATTATTATTGATAGGTCTACAGACAAACAACCAACTGCAGTGATCTATGGCTTACCTGTTCAACATGGGGTTGCAGAGCATACATCAGTCAGGACACAGCTTCACTACAACTTATTATGAGAAGCCTCATTAGATTTCATCTCAAACCAGATCTCCATCACCTGCACACACCTAGCAGTCCTACCACACATCTGCCAGGATTCAGGCAAAGAGGCACTGATTGTCCACAGCTGTCCTTATAAAGGCAGGAAACTCTCTCTGACCCTACCTACAGAGGGCAGTGGTCTCACCCTACATGTCAGCCCTCACATATATACAAGATATATAATGTATTTATACACTCACATGGCACTCAAGCGACTTTCGATTTGGAAAACCAGTGCGAACATGTAGCCTACATTCCAGTTATTTCAGTCATGTTTCTAAGGGGAAAAGGAGTGGTGATGTACCCAAACATCAGCTGACACATGTTTCTACACGGAAGCATTTACGTCACGGACAGTTCATTTCCTCCGCCCAGCCGCTTTCGGTGCATTTCCTTCAAACAGGTCTGGACAGAACATCGCTCTGTGTGTGTTTCTCTCAGTTTGCGGGGTTTTATCACTTAATGACAGAGTGTTCATGTTGAAGAGACACTCAGACTGACTTTAATATCAATAATATTTCATAAGGTCATTTTTTGCTATCGTCGCTTGAAGTTTTGAAAGTTTATCTGACAAGGAGTTTCTGAGGAAAGTTTTTAAAAGTCTTGGCCTCTTAGTAAACCATGGCGTGTGAAGGAAACGGCATGTCAGGTAAGCTCAACAAATCACATTTTCAACTTTAAGTTCCAGTCAATTGTAAGTTTGTTACTGCTGTGTGTTTCTGTCGCCAGCGGGCAGCAGTTTGACACGGTGTCAACACTGAAACCGCTCACATCATCAGAGGATATAACGGTGCACTGTGACACTGATAACATGTGTAACTAGTTCACACTAATGTTGGTTTTGTTCCTCCACAGATGAGAGGATAGGAGAGGCCGTGATCAAAGAGTAAGTTTATTTGCTCATATTTTAAGTAAGTACTTAAAACATGAGAAGTAAAAATGGCCATAGAGCAATAGCACTATAATGTGTGATGTTTGGATTAATACTGATTCGTGTGTGTTGCGTTTTACTGCTGTAGGTGTTTATTTAGCTTAAGAAGGAGGAGAATTTTTTCAACAAAATAGGAACACCTCAGGAACTCCTCATCTGTTGGTTTAGAATAAAATAAACTCATCTGGAGAGACATGGATTTTCACTGGACAAGAAGGGTGTGGAAAATGAAATGTTATCTAAAAATGAACATGTAGCCTAACTGTCACACAAAAGTAGTGGAATTAAAAATACAACACTTGGCTCTGAGATGTAGTGGATTGTAGCATAAAGTTGCATAAAATGGAACCACTCATGTACAAGTATGTCAAATTTGTCCATAAATACTGTACTGGAGTAAATGTATTTAGTTACATTCCACTACTTCAAACAGTCCAAACTAGGATACAGCCTATTATTGTTTTAAAGTTAAGACTTTTTATACATAACATTAGGGCTGCAGACAATGCATATTACCTTTATCCATTAGGCTAACTGATAATATATTTTCAGTTAATTCACTGGTAATTTTTGCCAGAAATGTGAAAAAGAAAACTCTTTTAAAAAGCCTGATCACAAGTTTGTAGAACCTTATGTGATGTCTTTTACTATCTTTTGTTCGATCAACAGTAAAAGCCCAAATATGTTCAGTTTACAATGATATAAAACCTTTCTCATTCATCACCCAGGTCAGTTCCATGTAAGTGCTTAGTAATAGCCATTATAATACATTAAAGCCTCTAAAAAAAACTCAAGTCCACAACTGCAGGGTGCAAAATTAACATCTCTATCCTCCAGTGAATATTCAAATGTTACCAGCCACTCAGTAGATAACTTTTGGGCTTTTTTAGCTATGAGTAACACACATCTGCTAGCCTTGTTCATATTGTAGCAGCACTTAGCTGGTGGCTGGTGCTGATTTTGTGCCCTGATCGCCAGGCTTAGCAATAATGAAACTAAATAGTAGTTGCAGCCATGATCTAAAACAGGTAATTTCCTCGACCAGGTATGTCTCATTGACAACTGAACACACCTTGTAAAACATACAGAAATGCCTGTAACTCTTTCCTTCATCAGCACTCTGCTGTTGGTTTTACATCCACTTCACATACTAATCAGCCATTTTGTTTGTAATAATTTGTAAAGTTTGTAATTAAAATGTAATATTTTCTAACCAAACTGTACATAATAATAGCCCTTATTATTCTTATTATTCCTTAGAGCAACTTTCAGTTTCATTTCACAGTAAAAGCTGTTATCTCTTTTACCATAAATCACATGGCTCATATACTGCTGGTTAGACCTGTGTGGTGCAGTGACTCATGCACAATAAGGAAGGCAATAAATGTAAACTCACTGAAGCGTGTGTGATACCCTTTTCAAAAGTCATGGGTGTGTCAGCCTCTAGAATGTTTTTTGTTTTCCCCGTAATTTCAAACATGGCAGGATGCACTGAAATCATCATCTTTGGGTGTTTATCTAGTGTTTCGTCAACAGAACTTTTTCCTCTGCCTGTTTGCACAGGAGAAATGTGAAGCAGAACAAACTGAAAAACACCACACATTCAAAGCAGTGTGTAAAGTGTTCATACAGGAAAATGACCAAATTAAGTACAGAAAAAAAGTGTTTTTTCCATTCTGCTCCATGCACTTCCAGCCATGTGTGTTGCTACTGCCTGTAGTCATTAGAGCTGCACAGTTCATCCAATTGCAGTAAAATTCAACACTGGATAATGTCAAGTGCAATATCCAAATCACAGAACTAGAGCTGCACTATTAATTTGAATTTTATCTAATATGACTTACTGCAATTTTTGAATCACAGGAGGTGCAATATCTATCAAAAGCAAAATGTGTGTCAAATTAATGAGTGTCATGAGGCAGAGATGTCCTGTCCTACAAATCAGTTTCAACAGACTCAAAACATCTAAAAAACATCTGCATTTGGTACAGATTCCTGCAAAAGAAAATCACACCATTGTCATTTTAACATGTTTTTCTATCTAAATAGAATAATCATGTATAAACTATCATTACCTCTAATGTCACAATTTCAGTATCAGTCAAAATAATCACAATTAGATATTATTAAATATTTTTTTCAAAATCAGTAAGCCCTACACAGAACCAGAACCAAATCACATTTTTTTAAAAAAGAAAAATGTGTGAGAAAACAGCATTATAATGAGGTACTGTAGTGCTGATGTGCAGATGACCTGGCCTAAAAATCTTGTTCTCCAGATGAAAGAAAACACGTTTGTTTGGTTCAGACCTCAATAAATATCTCATCATCACATTTTTTTTCAGTGAACATGAAACTTGTGATGTCACATATCACAATTTCAGTCAAAATAATTGCAATGTGACTTTTTTTTGTTTTGTTTTTTTGTTTTTACTAAATCGTTGTCATGGGGTAAATAAATCAACAACTTATACTAATACCAGTAGTGTGATATGAGACATTTTATCCCATTAAGATTTGTAATAGTATTATCATGGACGTATGATGTGATACATCTATCTTTAACTTTCAATTTGATACACTCTTTGAAACCTTCATAGCCTCAGAGAGGCCTCAGAGGATGAGGTCAGTAGGGTTCTTACTGCTGATAGAAGGTGGGATTCTGGGCTTTGGTGCTGATGACCTTATTTGTCAATCAGTGTGCACCACAGTCGCAGGATAAAACAGACAGAAGCTCACAAAATGTACAGGTAGAACATTTCAATGAGGAATTAATAATTGTTTTGTATAACCACAAACAGATTAATGGTTGCAGCTCTACATGACTGTAACAAGGAGACTTGGCAACCATAGAACCCATCCATTCACATTGGGATGAGATGTTAAGAGACCCCTTTGAAAATGGCCATGCACGCCAAAATTTTGCCAAACTTTACAAGCTAAGCATGCTATGGTTGATACCAATGGATGCCTTAGATCTTCTAGTTTCATATGATACCAATTATGAGCCTGCTACAGTCTCTGAAAGACAGAAATGTTGCCTCCCACAGCTGTTTTTCTGGACACAGCATAGAGTTAGTGAGTAGGGGTCAATGTGAGAAAGGGTCTGTGTTTTAATGTCCTGATTTCTTTCAGGGTCATACAGGAGGAGCTGAAGGATGTGCCCTCAGAGGAAATCCCACCCCTCACCCCTCTAGCTGTGGAAGTGAAGACTGCACAGGAGCAGAAGGTGGTCACCCAGCTCGCCATAATGATCCGTATCGTCGGTGACCAGGTCAAAGACGACAAAGAGTTCCAAGAGTGAGTCTGTAGGTTGCATCAGAGTCTCACAGCTCATGTTAGAATCATGAAAACGTACGGGTCATATGTGGGACAAGCCGTCCTGAGTTCTTAGTGTCACTTAATGTTTTTGTTATTATCATGCAATGGGTCAGTGTGTGTATGCTGTTGCTGTGTGTGCATGATGTTGTGTGTGTGATCAATGGGCAGCTTTTCTACAGCTAGTCTGACATACTACAGGACCCGTCAGTCTAAAATATATATTTATTTTGAAATCTCTTTATTGAACTTTTCAAACATATCCACACACTCATATAACAACATGTATCACATCGAACATCACAAGTCAACTAGGTACACTAAACATAAATACACATATAGTTGCAAAACACAAAATACAGCATCACAAATAAAATGAGAGTGAGAGAGGGGATGGGGGATGGTTGAGGCAGCAGAGACTCCCAACTTAATGCTTACTGTTTGGGTTTAAAATTATGTTCAAAATAAGAGAGGAAAGGCTTCCAGACTTTAAAACCATCTGTGCAGAGCCTTAATGGAGTATCTTAAGTTTTTCAAGCACACACACCTCCACACTGTTGTGTCATTTTTTTTTTCTAAAGAGATACAATTATTGTCTTGATAGACATCACTTACACACCTAAAGCCCTTCTTAAACCGCAGTTGGAAAGCTGAGTCTAGGAGAGATGGTGGAAACAAACCACCTTGTGAACATTGGAGGCCTAATAATAGTATAAACAGTTTGGCAATGCCAAGCCCCCCCTCGCCTTCTTTTGCTCCAGATATGATTTTCTAATCCTCGGGATGGATTTGTTCCAGATAAAAGATGAGATACATTTGCCCAATTCTTTGAAAAAAGACTTTGTGATGAAAACAGATATTGTTTAAAAGAAAAAACAAAAACTGTGGCAAGATGTTCATCTTGACATAATTTATTCTACCAGCTAAAGAAATAGGGAGTGATGACTATCGATTAAGATCCAGTTTGGCCCTCTCCAGTGCAGATTCTGTTTAAGTAAATCTTTAAATTTGCGTGTTACTGAGATCCCCAGGTAGGTAAAGGTGTCATGAGCTAGTTTAAATGGAAACTGATCAAAGTCCATGCAGCATGCCTGAATGTTAACTGGGAACACAGTGTTCTTTGACAGGTTAATTTTGCAAAAACATGAAATTTTACCAAAACTAGTAATTATGTCTAGGGCTTTAGGGATTGAGATGTCAGCTTGGGAAAGAAACAATTAAATCATCAGCATACAGGGATAATTTGTTGGTTTGGCCTTCTCTGCTAACCCCCTTCTTCTTTTCTCACATCTATAGCCAGGGGTTCAATAGCTATATTGAAAAGAAGCTGGGCACCGCTGTCTGGTCCCTCGGTAGAGAGAAATCTGTACTCTACTGAGTGACCTCTTCTAGTTCAAACTTAAGGGTTGTATAAAGCAACAGTAAATGTGTTACATTACAAACCACTGTTATTAACCACTCAGCCAAATGTGAATGATTACAAAAACTATACCACTAAGTTGACAAAATGAGATCACAAAATCATGAAAAAAATGAGCTGTTTTCTCTCTTCTTAAACACTGGGGACGTGTCTGCTCCACTGTCTCAGTGTCAAACAAACAACAAGCAACCTGAAACATGGACACTCTGTCTAGCAGCTTTATTGGACATTTCCAGACATGTTTGAGGCACCAGAGCCAGAGGACGGTGACAAAATCGTATTTTTTTCAGGTGTTTTTTTCACACCCAAAAAATCCTGAACACAGACATCATGAACAGTTTAATGGTTCCACAGCTCAGTACTACATAGTTCTACGTAGTTCTACATAGTCTCTTCACATCTTTTCAGCAACCATTTTCTAACATGTATAATGTGTGAAGAAATTGTCTTTACACAGACTTTAAACTCTTGTGTCTTGTGTCTCTGCTACAGTGCAATAGATGGGTTTGTTTGTAGCTCCAGTTCTGAATCTGGCCCCAGCTCTCTCTGGAACAGATTTAAGGAAGTGGCAAACAAAGTGTTTGAACACGGGATCACCTGGGAGAGGATCGCTGTGCTCTTCTATGTCGCCGGCAAGCTGGCTCTCAAGGTGGGTGAGCAGTTTTATTCTAATTAATGCTGCTGAAGTGGCATGAAGAGTTTAACAGCTTGAGTTTTTGTATAAACCAGAGGTTGTGATAGACTTTCTTAGGCTTGTGATCTGTTTTTAATGATAATGAAGCATAGCTTATTAATTGCAATTAATTTTCAAAAATGGCTTGATCACAATAACATGTAATGCATAGAACAAATTTACAAATGATTTGTAAAGGCATGGAGAGAACAGAAGGACAGACTTTCCATGTTAACAGTGGAGGTCTGCTGACAGCACAAAACCCTGCAGCTGGCAGATAAATGTAGTTTTAGCCTCTTGCTTATCCTTCATCCTCCAACAAATCAATCCATCATATCACAATTATTGGGCACAGTTCTGACAACCTGGACTTTTCAGACCCTCTTAGTGTCTTTATTTTTAAAAAGCCACTTGCAGCTAATTTATTGATTTATTAAGTCTGGCCATGCTATTGTCAGACTATCCAGTGTTGACTTTGATGTAGGTCTGTAGTTTTAATCCAGAGAAAAAACTTCTTTACAATGACAGTTTATATGGTATCAAGCATGACCTAACAGCCAGTAAGCTACGTGGACTGATGAATTTGATAATTGAAATTAAAAGCTGATTTCGATTAATTTTGGATTGAATATCAACACTTCCTTGTGATATTATAATTCATTCCTATGCATGCTGCACAGCAGTGCAGGTCTGTACCCTGTGTCTCCTCATGTGTTGTGTGAGGCAGGCAGGTTTGAACTTCTCTCTCACTCTGTCCATCCAGATTTTTAGTTAAAAGTTTTGATCTCATTCTAATATCTGAATTTCAATATCTGTCAATACCAATGCAATACATATACAAAGTTCTTTTTTTCTTGAAAATGATTATTACTAGCAGTGGTAGTTGTAGTAGTAGCACGGTTCCATGAGGTTGAAAGTGAACTTAAATTTAGTGGTGAAACATTCAGTGTCCCTGTGTCCTCTGTGATACATGTCAATATAGATTTGCTATGAACACTGTTAATTATCTTTTTTTTCATGCTGCGTAGCATAGAAATCAGAGTAGGACTTCAAAATGTATCCTTATTTGGATCTGTGATGTTTGTCTGATATCTGATAATTGAAATATGTCATCTCTGGGTGTGTATCTTACGTAGGTTTCTTTGTTCTTCTTCCTCAACCACTTCTTGAAAAATACATGATGTCCCTGTAGTAAAAAATATTGGGGTAATGCCATCTCTGGTTTAAACCTTGCATTTTGGTGTTGGTGTGTGTGCGTGTGTGTGCGTGTGCCTGTGTGTGCCTGCGTGTGCCTGCGTGTGTGTGTATGTGTGTGTACGTCCCTCAGGTGGTGGAGGCCCATCTCCCTCAGTCAGTGAGGCAGATCCTACAGTGGACGGTGGACTTTTTCAGAAAGAATCTGCTGGGCTGGATTCGGGAACATGGAGGATGGGTATGTCAGGCATTCATTTCTCCCATTCTGTTTTTCACAACACTTTCCTGTCCCATGTTAATAATGTGGTCACAGGAACAGTGTAAGAACACTGAGACCTTCATACAGCCTCACTATATACAGTAGTGTATATAATAACATATTTATATCATTTTTCCAGTGAAATTGTTCATGTTGTATGGTCAGTGATCGATGATATTTTATTTGTCAGCCTGAGCGGTACCTGCAGCTGTTTAACCACCAGTCTCCATGTTTAAAACAACCCAAAGAGAAATGCCCCATGTCAGTGTTTCTACTGGTAACATTTCTGGTAAAAACTTTTGTTGGTAAAATCTATGTTGTTCCATTAAAGCTATAATACGTGCCATTTTTGCTTCCAACAATATTCATGTGCAGAGAAAGCTGTAATTTATTCAAGGTAACAGTGAAGAGTGAAGAAGGAAGCCTCTGAATGTGACTAAATGTTACGTGAAGAGAACTTGAATACATCACTTTGTCTGTGACTGAGTCGTGTCAGATCGATTTTCGTCTGTAATGGTAAATTGCTCCCATGATCTCATGCTGCTTCGTGATGTCATCAAACTACGTTGTATTTATTGTTTTAATGTGAGAGACCTCTAGCGACAGAACTTACATATGAGTGTTACTCTCAGTGTCATGCTGTGCTTAGATGATGAAAAATTATTCATCGTCAGGGATCTGACAGCACATTTTTTACTTTACACAAAAATGAAACCCTATAGCAATGATTTATCTAATTTGTTAAAAAGTAGTAGCCAGTTTTTTTTCCAGCAGATGCATCTGGTGGGCCAAATGGAACCTTGTGGTGGGCCAGCTTTGGTCCATTGGCCCCACATTGGGCAGCCCTGCCTTATTATTATTTTATATTATTATTATATAGTAAACTGGACTGAACTCTGTCCACACACCTGTCTGACAGGATGATCGGTGCACTGATTCAGTTTGACACTTGAAGTACTTCCTTGAAAAAAACCTCAATGTTAAATGGTTTTTGTGCTTTAAAGACTATATTTGTGAATTATAGGCCTGTCCGTGACTAAGATTTTTCAGATCCAGCTGGCCACTACAAATATATAACAATTTGTCCTTTTTTTTTTTTTAGTGCGCCACACCAAAACAGACTCACACAGTTCACACTGTCAGAGAAAGTAAAGTGTATTTCTTCTATAGCTCAGTTACAAAATCAGACCTGCAGGGCTTCTTTTGCCAAGCTGCATCACCCGTGCTGCACGCTCCACACTCCTTCATGCAGTGAATTAAGAATTTTTTGGACAGAACTAGAGTTGGGGATTGTTGGAGCAGTGAAAAGATAAACCAAGATGTTTTTGGCTTTATTTTGTTTCCGTCAAGTTTGAATGAAGCCGACGATGTTTTACAGATGGAGTCTGTTGAGTTTGATGAGCGCAATAAAAAATGTTTCTGATTAAACAAAGCATCTCTCTGTCATGATCCTTTCCATAATGTTGTCAGACACTTCAGTGGCAAAAACGAGCACAAACAACAAGCGTCACCTGGCTTGTGTGTGGCCTCATGCACCTGGATGAGATGTCTGACAACGGGTCACACTGCTCTGCTTGTCTTGAACTTTTCTCTGCTTCTATGACAGTTACTTTTGTGGTTTGTAGTGATTTAGAGACTCAGTTTATAAAGTTGTGTTGCTCTGTAGACAGTGACACAAATAAAAAAATGAGCTGAAACTTGTTTACCGACCACTCCTTTCACTCCCACCAACCACCTGCACATGTTGTCCTGAGATGTTTCTTCAAGCTTCTAACTGTTGTATTCTGTAACTGTAATGCACACTGACTGACAAAGGAAAAAAAACAAATGAAGAAGAAAGAAACTCAGTTGACTGAGGGGTCTCTGACTAAGGACATGAATCATGGACTATCTGGGCACAGCCTAAGTGAATTATTTCTCAGTTAAAAACTCAGCCTGAGTGCTTCTGCCACATGTTCAGATAGGAGTTATGGATGCCACGGTCCCACTGGTTAATGAACTTGTGACAACACTGGTGTAACCGATTACACCAGACATTTCACAAGATATTTGATTTTTTAATTTTTTGATCTTTAACCTTAGATCTTTAGATCTTTCTTTTACTTTGAACAAAGCAAATGCTTAAGAGGTTGGTTCATCACTAAGTTGTCAGGTCTATCGTACAGCCTCCACACTGACCCCAACAGCTGTCGTTGTGTCATCAAATAATTGCAAGAATGGCTGCTACCAGTTTTTGTAACCACCTAAACCCAACATTCATAGATTCATTAATAAGGCCTAACACAAGTAGAGCTGGGGATAATTGGAGTGGATCCACAAAGTGGTTGACCTGAATAGACACTGATATAAAGGCAGTGGCAACAACTTGGCGATCTCAGTTAAAAGCAGCTGCAGTTGAAAAGAGCAGAAGTACAAACATAATTTCCTAACAACAAATGTTTAAGTCCAAGAATAATTCATGTATGCTTTTAAGATTCATTTATAATGATGTATGTAATGACGAATAACGTAAAATCTTGTTTTCACCTCCTGCACCACTGATCAAAACTTCAGCCAGCTGGACTGTACAAAGACAGAAAATAATAGTTATCAAAATTCACGTCAGTAAGTTACATTTAAAAGTTTTACATTGTGATGTGGCTCATGCTGACAGCTGTCTCTCCACAGATCAACAGCTTCTCGGAGCTGGCCGTGGCCTCCATGCACAGTGTGTCATCAGTGAGCTCTCACACCTACGGCCTCGTCGTCATCTTTGTTGCTGGCCTGGCTATAGGAAGCTTCATCACCTGGAAACTGAGCAGAGGGCTCTGAGGCACACACACACTCTCACTCTCTCTCCAAACCTGTGACACATTTGTGTGTAGCAAATAATTCTACATGTTTACCAAATAGTTTGTATTTGACCAGACTGTAAAATATTTACCAGAGGGTTTATTTATCAGGGTTGGCAACATGTCAGACAACGTGGCCAATGAGATGGTCAAATGTCTGACCCTCTCACACATTCTTGACTTTTCTACCCTCTCTAATGTTATTTATGCAAACATAAGCAAGATTTTATTATTTTATCATGATAAACATGATACCCCCCCCCCCCCCCCCAAAAAAAAAAAAAAAAAAAAAAAAGGAAAAAAGCTCAGGAAGAGAAACAGAAGAGAAATTCCTCTAACCAGAATAAGATTACTGTCAGGACAATCCTGATGACAGACTCATATGTTGTAAACTTGTAAATATAAAGAATATGGATACAGTATTCTCGTGAGTAGATCTATTGAGACTGAGAGCGAGCTGCCTGAAGGATGATTCTTACAGGTCTGAGGCCTGAAGTAATCAAACAATAAGGAACTACCTGAAAGTTTTAAGTTTTATACCAGCACATATAACAGAAGGACCTCAGGTGTCATATCACATGTGTAGATTTCACTTATTTCCTGAAGGGCTTCCATCAAGTTATGAAACAGTGGATTTCTTTTAACTTTAGACCTGATTAACAAAAGACAGATTTTTTCTATATCTGTCATTTCATATTTTATCCTGTATCTTGGGTAGAATTATAGTCAGGGAGAGCAGTTTAATCAGCAATAAACATTTTGGGGCTTGTCACACTGCATGTTCTTAGCCCTGGGGGACCAATTTTAACATTTTGGAATCATGCATTACTACTCTTAAACAACCTTCAGCCCCGCTTCACGGTGGCACGTTTAAGCCTGTTGATTTGTTGATTTTTCAGGTGCTAACCCTGCTCCAGAGCACAGCCAGCAGGCCCTAGGCTTAAATTATGGTTAGTCGGCTTTGAAATGTGGCCGTGTCCAAGCTTTCTTAGCCTGGGGTTAAATGAAGTGAGAAGCCCTTATGGGTGTCATTTCCATTCTGTCACATATAGCACAGAGCACTGCACAGCAAATAGAAATTGCATTTTGATATGACATATATTTACATAGTTTACACTAATGACAAATGATGAGACATTCTGCCTGGCAAACCACCATCTCTTTTCTTCTTTTTACTTTCTCCTGTCAGTAAAATGTCCGGTAAACACGTTGTCTGAATCATCTTTTTGGTTTTAAACCACATTGCTGTTAATCTTTGGGAAATGGTGCCTTTTAAATTGTAGAATCATGGTGTAAATGTGAATTCCTTCCTTCTTCCCAGTTTGCACAAATAAATGATGTGGAAGAATGAGTGTAGAATCTCCACCCTGTTCATGTTACTTTGTAATACCTGAAGTACTGTACATACTGTAGATGAAGAGGGGGAAAATTAAAGCCATCTTGTCTAAGTGTGACTTTGAGCAGTTGTTGCCTTTAGTTTGGTGGGTTTGATTGATTGCTCTGCAAAGATGGAGACACAAAAATCTCAAGTTAGTCAAGTATTACCATGATAAAATGTTCATCTTGAAGTTGGTGTTTTTCTGTCTGGCAGTTTTGATGTAACCTCAATTCCAAAAAAGTTAGGACTGTACTGCATGTATAAACTAAAACATAAATTTAGCCCAGAGGACTTGAATGTCTATGATCTGAAATGTGGACTCATCAGACTGCAGCACACTTCTCCACTCTCTGTCAGTCCATCTCAGATGAGCTCAGGTCCAGAGAAGTCTGCAGTGTTTCTGGATGTTGTTGATATATGTCTTTGTCTTTACATGGTAGAGTCTTAACTTGTATTTGTAGATGAAGAGACAAACTGTGTTTACTGACAACGGTTTTCCAAAGTGTTCCTGAGCCCATGTAGTATCCTTTATACAATGATGTGGGTCATAGTCATTCAGTGTTGGTTTTAAACCTTGGCCCATCCATGCTTGTGTATGACTGACCCTTTAATACCCAATCATGATCCTGACACCCGTTATCAATTCAGTTTACCTGTGGAATGTTCCAGACTGGGGCTTTTAAGCATTCCACAACTTTCAGTCTTTTGTTGCTCCTGTCCCAACTTTTTTGAAGCACGTTGCAGCCGTCAAAATGATAAATATAGTGTATACCATTTATCAGCTTAAACATGAGATATTTTGCCTTCATAATATACTCAGTTGTATATAGGTCAGAAAGTTTTTGCAAATCATTGCAGTCTGTTTTTATTCATACAGAGTACCAACTTTAAAATGAATGCATTGTCTATTTATACCAGATTATTGTGGTGCTGGTTTGATCCTGTGCAAACATTCAGTGCACTACTGCCAGACAGGCATCAGTCAGGTTTAGCCTTTTACACATATGTGTGCATTGGTGTATTTTGCCAGTTAATAACAGTAAATGTTAGTGCAGATATGTTTGAGTGTATTTAGAAACAGTTACAGAGTTTGTCCACCAGAGAGCGCTGACAAAGTTAACTTGGACACTGACAAATTTCCCACTCCCACGTACAGCTCTGGAAAAATGAAGAGAGCACTCTCACAAATGTTTCTTACATCAGCATCTCTACATGTGTGGCAGTCAGTCCATTCCAGTGTTTGTTGGATTTCAACACAAGCCTCCTCATTCTACTTAATGAGACACTGATTAGATGATCACCTGAACCAAATCTTATTTTATGAGGAAGATTATAAAAACCACTGCTGTGATTAAAGATTGAGATTATCCCACCAATATTGATTTCTAAACTCTTCACAAGTTAAAATATTAGTGTTGTGTTGTTAAATAATTAATATGAATGTCTTTTCTTTGCATTATTCGAGGTCTGAAAACACTGCATCTTTTGATATTTTGACCAGTTGTCATTTTCTGCCAATAAATGCACTAAATGACAATATTTTAATTTCAAATTTGAGAGAAATGTTGTCAGCAGTCTATAGAATAAAACAAAAATGTTCATTTTACTCAAACACATACCTATAAATAGTAAAACCAGAGAAACGGATCATTTTGCAGTGGTCTCTTCATTTTTTTCCAGAGCGTATCTTCAACACAACTCTCTCAAAAAACAAATTAAAGGGATTCTTTTTTTGAGAAGACACAGAACTGAAATATCAAAGATAAAATCAAAAACAAATAAAGCAAAACAATAATCCCACAAGACCACATCTCCACCCTCACCCCCAAGGGCCATAATAAAAGCAATGGTATCAAAAGAGAATAAAAAAAAAACAGTTGGTGAAATAAACCCAAAATTCACACACATATCAGTACATAGAAATTCAATTACATGTGTCTACATAGGTGAAAATGTCAAACATATCTGATCATCTACCCACAACAGGCTGTGAAATATTACTCATGTAGCTCCTAAAATCAGAGCAGCGTTTGTCAAAGAGGAGTGGTTTTCTTTTGAGATTGAACATATTTTTGATTGAAGATATTATATCAACAATGATTCCTCATGTTTTCTGTTTAATAAAACAAATAAGAAAATATATTTGTCTGGCTCTGTTAACAGTATTATTTTCATTTGCTTAGTTTATTTTTAAACAGTCACCCTATAGGTAGTCTGACTCACCGGATGCACATTGCTGATTTTCAAAGTCTCCAGAAATCAAGAACAACCTCAGAGTTGCAACCACCATGGTGAAAACAGTAAATTAGCAGTTGGGACATTAATGAACATAAACAAGCTTATATCTGTCACCTTTCCTTTTGCAGTGATGTAGTCATTTTAATACCAAAGCTCACTCCGAACTCACTCCATGAGAACTGGTACTAAACCAATTCTAGTTCCTGATTGGTCCATATTGAAATATCAATAAGCTCCTGGACAAACAATATCAGCATGTATGTAGTGTTACATAAACAGCTGACGGAGCAAAACGCTCAAAAGTGTTGGCTCACTTACGTAAAATAATGAAAATTCAACTCAGGAAACAATTTAACTTGTTACGTGAGCATAAAAGTAATAGTAAAGTAACTGCTGAATCTTCTCACATCATGTCTTTACTTTTTGCACCAAACTATGATGAATAGTATCAAGGAGAGAATTGAATAATATCAGTATTAATAAAATCCTAATGATGTCACTACTGACAAGATACAAATATAATCAAAGAAATTAATAGCTTCATGTAGCTCATTTTAACAAGATTCAAAATGCTTCACATGAAATAAATCAAGGCATGATGAGACATGATGTAGTGCAGTCAGGGAGACTTTTGAAGCCATCAAGGTGTTGCATCATAGGAGCACATCTATATGTCTGTTGAGTACGAGTCCAGCTGTGTTAACTGAGCTTTGAACCTGATTACAGACATCAGTGTTCTTGTTTTCATGCCATGTGGGAGATAAGACTGCAGCAGAATGCACACAGGTCAGCCAGGTATGTGCCTGAACCTGTGACAACACTTCGTCTGTCCACTCTGGGTTGTGGTTTCGTATGTAATATGTCACTGCCAGTTGCAAAGAGTCTTGAAGGTATCCTATGTCCTTGTTCTGTGTGTGGGCTTTTTGTGTTATATTTTCAGTACCATTACTTGCAGATGATGACCATGTATTGGATCAGATTTGGGGTTCTCCAGTTGCTCAGTTGGTTGAGTGTGCACACCATTAACTGAGACTGTGGGTTCAGTTCCAGTGTGTGTCCCTTTGCTGCATGTTGTTCCGTCCCTCTCTCCCCCCATTTTCTGTACACCTTTACTTGTTCTATCATAATAGAGGCAACAAAAATCTCAAAATATAAGAAGAAAAAGAAGAAATGTTATGTTGATGAATTCATGCAGTTCTCTTCATATCCATACACAGCTAATGTAAAAAAAAAAAAAAAACCTAGCAGACATTACACTTAAAACAAATATCCACCTCATTCAGGGAATCACCAAAGTCATCGCTCTTTATTCTCTTGGAGAATGTGAAATTGTGTAGCAAAATTCATTACAATCCATCCAGTAGTTGTTGAGTTATTTGAGTAAAGATGAATCAAAGTGGGTCTGACAGACCAACATAACCGCTGCCTACCTGTACAGAACAAACTGTCACAGTCGGACATGTAACCTGTAACACTGCTGGAGTCCCGAAGGCTTTAAATTATTGGCTGAAAAAAGCCAGTGCCCAGTAGTCTCGAAATGTTCTAGTCAAACTATGCCTGCACTCGATCCTTTTTGTCCCCACAGCTAGAAAAAATGAAATGTCTACTTGTATGGTTTTGCTTGCATTCTTCAACATAATGCAATATATGATTGGCTCATTATGGCAGCAGATATAATTCAGACAGTCTGTAGTGTAGTGAAGCAGAGCATCATGTCAGACTCATGGAGGATGGAGTTGAGTTGGCAGTTCAGCGCGTTGACATGCCACCAAAACATTCTGAAGTCTGGCTATGCTACATGCCTATGGTATGTGATAAAAATAAAAGAATAAAATGTGGAAAGATTATATCAGGAATGTTTCCATTCTCATTATGTTTATTGTATAAAGTAGAAACAAAGGTATCAAATGAAGTAATCTAGTGGTATCAGTATTACTTTAAGGGTACTGGCAGGGCTCAGCGATAAGGATTATCTGCTTGCTTGGAATGAAGTAAAATACCACGTCAGGCAAGTAAATCTGTCAACTCGCATGGTAAAAATAATTCAACTAACAACTACTATTAACTACTTTGTTAACGATTCGTAATTTAAAGGAGAAGTGTGTGATTTCCAGTGGCATCTAGCGTTCAAACCTTAGACTGCAACTAAGAGGATTTACCCCGACACCGCCCCTCTCTCACCAAGAGTTCGGTGGCTGTCAGCGGACAAAATGGCGAGCGAAAGTTATCTCACAACAAACTACAATTATGTGTGTAGGATGAATTACCTGTCCAGCAGAAAACAGGCAACCTCGGCGTCACTGTGAAAACGTTTGTCCTCCATCAGCGATTTCCAATGTGTAAACGCTATGCTGATGTTGATTCATGTTTTTGCCGTTTCCTGTCATGCTTGCGTTTCTTTCCTCGCGTCTCCGCTTCTTGGATGACGGGGACGCTGCTTTTTGTTCTGGTACAGTGTATCTATGATCCCCCATTTGTCAAAACTGTGCCAGTCAAGGTTCACAACGGTAAATGGTCTGCCAGCAATCACCCGCGTCTATCCTCCCCGTCTACTTCCGTGTTTATGCTGCGGCGTCTACGTAAGGTCGCCATGGGCTTCCAAAGACTCACTGTTAGTGCAGTTTGTCCGCTCTGCGCTGCCGTAGACGGCGCAGGATGATGATCTCCGTAAGGCGACCCGCCCGTATGTAACTATAAATGGCTATTTCTAAAGTAACGGGAACATATAGATTATGAGCTTACGTTGATTGATAATAATAAATAACATACTTATATATAATATATCTCATTTATGTACATAAATTCCTGTAATTATTACACACTGGTCCTTTAAGTAATTTTTCATGCAAAATGGCAGAAAATGCTGTTTTCAGCATCTCAAATATTAAAATTTCCTGCCGCTTTTCTTCATTTATGATCACATTAAACTAGGGCTGCACAATAAGGTAAGGTTGAATCACAATTTTCATTTTCACTAACAAAAACTGTTAAAATCCTGATGATGTGACATTTGTTAGGGTCTGTGCCAAACAAACATATTTTCTTCTATCTGAAGATTTGTAGGTCAGGTCATCTCTGCAGCACTACAACACTTCATTATAATGCTGTTTCTTCTAACATTTTTCCTTTATCAGATCATTGCAGTTTGGTTCTGCTTCTTGGATATTGCACTTGGCCACATTACAGTTTCAATTATTTTGCAATTAATTGCACAAACCTGTAATAAACTGAAAATCATTGGGTTAGGGTTAGGGTTAGGTTAGGGTTAGGGTCTTGACAAAACAAGACATGTAAAGACATCATCTTGGACTTTGAAAAACTGGGCTGGACATTTTCACTATTTTCTGGCTTTTTTTAGATAGTGCAACCATAGACATGACAATAAACTTTGTTTTATAGTATTTGTTGTTATTTAATAATCACTAATAGAACAATTTGTACAGTGGCAAGTAAAAATTGGCTTTGTGCAAGTACCTTTCTGACCGACTTGCCTGACCGGGTAAGTGGAAAAAAACATTAACGTTGAACCCTGGCTGGTATTGGTACTGGTATTGTAAGTTTTTGAAACAGCACCCAGAACTAAAAATGACTGTATTTATTCAGTGTGCAGAGGCCTTTGGATAAGAGGCCAGAATAGATTGCAGTTTATAGTCTTTTTCTTCCTTCTGTCTGCTTCTTCTCTGTGTTTTCCTTTTCAAAAAGCCTTTTCCTTACACAGTGCATCAGATCAGCCTTGTTAAATGCTCTTTGAACTGAAATAGACCTGAGTCCTCCTCCTCCCTGTCATTTTCCTACATTCTCTGTGCTAAGAATAAGCTCTATCAAGTGCATGTGTGATTTGGCTTAACATAATTATACCCCACATTGCTACCTCTCTCTGTTTCTGTCTCTCCCTGCCCCTCTCACTCTCTCCCTGGTGTCTCCTGTGCTCCTATAAACGGTAGACAATTAGCAGGGAAGGGTAGTTTTATTAATTAGCCAGTAACAAGGGATGAGCAAAAGAGGGATTGATTGATGGATGGAAGGATGATAGAGGAGAGGTGTTGAGCTTGTAGAAAGTCTGATTGTACATGTTCACTGCTGTTGAGGGGGTTGTAGTGTAATAAGGAACACATCAGAGGAATGCTGTAGACAACAATCAGTTGAAAAAAAATGACCTTCCTGACAACTTCATGTCACATTTTCTAAAAAGTCAATGCTCCTGGAAAATGGAAGCTTGGCAAGCAGATGAATCTCGTATTTAATTTGCTCTGGCAGATACATCTGTCCACCCTCCCATTCAGAGAGATTTCCACCTGTCCTGGATCTCTTCGACCAATCACAGCAGTTTATTTAATATGGGGTGGGTCTGATATTACTGACAGAGAGGCATCACCAAGCTCACAAAACTCAGATCTGACAGTCAAACTAGGCAGCACTGATCAAATATGACCCAAGATTGTGATTCTTTATTGTCTGTCAGGGATGTAATGATACCAGAAACTCACAGTATGATAAAACCATGATATAAAGTCCACAATACAATATTTAAATATCCATTAATGAAAAATAAATCTGATATGTAGAGCATTATTTATTTGTATAAAATTAGTTTTTCCTTTTAACTTAAAGTGGCTCTGATTTCCTTTTTTAATACAACAAAATAAAGTAGGAGCCATAACCTATGCCTATGCAAAACATTTGCATGAATTGTCTTGTTTTTGCAATTACAAACAAAAGTAATGTAGCAGTCAGTAGCAGCCATTTTATTAAATAAGATGCTAAATTAATACGATTATCTCATGTAATGTCATGATATATTGTCACTGCTTTTTTTATTGGATTACAATATTTGATATATTGTGACATGTTTCATGACTATTTCTCTTATTGGTTGTAGGTCTGTCCAATTGCCTTCAGAGGCGTTAGATTACTGCTTGAAAACTTTTCAGATTCCAGTTATGCCAGGCTATGAGAATTAACTGAAAAAAATCAGTTTCACAGTAGAAAGAGACCTTTTCTACATTTACACTCTTCTCAATCACTTAAATGAGACCTCTGCAGCTTGCAGTAGTTGAGCTCAGACAAAGGTCTCCAGGAATAAAGGTGAACCTGTCACAATTTAATGTGATGCCATCCAGCAACGCACAGCATTGACCATTCAAATTAACAAGCACACATTGCAGGTAGACTGAAAGTATAAAGGGAAGAATATTTTGTCTGTCTGTATGTGCTGTCTGTCCTTTTATTTTCTTGACAATACTTCATCTTGTCAATGTATTGCTGAGGATCCCAGAGGTGCAGTGTCACATTTGGTGCACTTTGGCCAGATGGTGGCACTATAACAACAAAATCTACATTTTGGCCAATAACTTTTGAACCACAAGCCTCAGAAACCTGTTTTCTTTATTCTGTGGTACCAGATGAATCTATCTGCACAAGCCATGATTTTCCAACATTGTGAATTTTGTCCAAATCTTTTTTATCACTACTACTACTACAGAAAAATTATCACCAAATTTGTTACAGAACATCCCTGAACCAAGCCGGAATAAGTTACTCTCTTGGATTTTTGATATTCTATACAATTTTGTTTTAGCTGACCATCAATGTTTGCTTACATGCTGAAGGAGGGGCTCACATTACAAAAAGTGTCATATCTTCTGAACACTTTGTGCTATTACAACCTCAGTTGGCAGATATGTGTGTAGATATGTCTGAGTGAGTGTTTGAGTGAATGTTGCCCATAGGTGGTGCTGTAACAGCATCATCTTAACTATAAAGGAAGAAATCTCTGTGTCTTTCTGTATGTGTGTCTCTATATATGTATCTTGAGAACTGGGCATCTGATCATCTTAGAGCTCAGCATGGAGTGTGAAGTCAATTGGATGGGCAGTTCTCAAGAATGCTGCAGGCAGCCATATTGCCATTCTTGACTGTGTTAAATGCAGCACTTTGTGGGGCAAGCAATCCACTGAACAGCCACATGCTCTGAACAGTCATACCCTGAATGTGCACTGCATTAGTACCCTATAATGTGACATGATAAGCCTTCAAACTCATGGTCCTGTTATTCAAACCCTCCTGACTGGTACTTCATTTTCTGACATGTATCCAGCTGTACTAGCCAACACAACCTCATACCTACACAACAGAATAGGTTGATTGCTAATTATTGCCAAAATGACATGTTACCAGTAAAGAATACTGGCAGCGGCAAGCTTACAGGACCTTAACTACATTGCACAAGTCATGTGACATTACACAGGTGATTTTGTTGTAGACATAAAAGAGACATGCAGGCTACTTTGATAGGTTTAGAAAAAAAAATAAGTTAAAGTAACTAGTGGAAGTGACGTTACTGAAGTGACAGAAGTCATACTTAATTAAACTTAAGTTACTTAGAACTTTAAATAACTGCTTTTACATTTCGTTCCACTCAGCACTCGAAGTCCAGTCTTTTGGGTGGTAGTCCTGTATTTGTTTAAGCCATCCATCCACCCACCTCCTCCATATGCAGGCTATCTTGCTACTTATACTTCTCCTGTCATGCTTAATATACCCACTTAAGGTTGCTGACTAACAATAAATATATCAGTCAAAATAAACTGCATGCACATTTGACCAGCATGCTTGTTTTTTTGTTGAGAATGTGCTGGTACTAGCACACTAAAACAGACCCTGTCAATTTTTTAACTCAGTGCAATTTTCTGTCTAAATGCTGAGGTAACTCTGATTCATAGGAAATCATTTCAATACAAGTGTGAGTATCTGGCAGTATAGCAGGTGTAAGCAGGCGTCTGTTGCAGGTTTTAATTGCAGTTTCAATCAGTCATGGAAACTAGGCTTGAGAAATGTGAGGCTGTATGTGTGTGTAATTCCAGTAGTCCTTTTCTTTTTCCCTCTCTCTGTTTATCTGTGTTTATTCATTATTAATCCCTCAGCAGTGTCCTGCCCACCCCCCTGCTCATTTATTATGGCTGTGCAGTAGAAAAACACTGGTAGGGGCATCCTGTGCTACACGTAGGTCTCAGGTGATGTAACATGCCCTCTGGCAGCCATCTTGGAAATCCACAGCTCTTGAAAACATCCTCTGTGAACAGCTGGTTGCATGTCTTGTAACTTTAGTGTCTCAGCATGAAATCAACATATTTCAGGAACAGAAAGGAAACTAACCAATAGTGCATTGTGAGAAGAAAGAAAATGTTAATATGTAGTTTTAATTGCCATCATTATCACAATATCTGACAATAAACACAAGAGGGAACACCTCTGCACCACACACTTGTGGACTGAACACAGCAGCATGTTGGTAAGACCTACAGCAGTATATGGTATATGACCCACAATAACAAATAAAGCCCATTGTCTTATTGTCTGTGAAACACCTGACAGAACTGAAGTGGAATCAATTCATTTAGAATCAATGTAAAGTATTAGTTATTTAGACTTAATCCAACTAAAATGTTTTCATCTTGAGACAATTTCTGAACTTATAAACATGAATTCTTTTTGGTTTAAAGTCTTTTGCCTTAAAATGATGATTTGAATGAAATTATAGCTTTGTTTTCATGTAATCCATTAAAACAGCTACAAGGAACTTTGATTATGTGCTGATTTTGGCTAATCTGACAGATGCTTTGTTACACACAACCATCTGGGAAGTCGTCCATAGAAACTGTTTAGAAAAGGGCAGGTGCTTTCAAAAAGAACACTTGGCAGGTGATTGAATGAACCATCTGTCACATCTAACATGGGCTAACTTCAACCAATCAGATAAACTCACTGATCAAAGCTGAAGCCGCTCGGAAGTAGAGCGAAAACATCTTTTCCATTGATAAAACCCTTCAGTGTTGTTCTTTGCTCCTCTTTCAATGAAGAAACAAGTCAGAAACAAACCCATTTATTCATAATTATGTAAAGTCAGCCACATAAGAAAATTACATGTTAGACACTAAACTTACTCATCTGCAGACTGAGAAATCAAAAGCAGGGTCACTGCAACATTACTCTTAGTACATCTGGACAATTTTTCATGTGCTCGAGTTCACTCACTTGCTGTACATTAGGAACACTGTAATAGTAATTGTGTTGTTGAGAAGGCAATAGTTATTAACATTTCCAAATAATGCTGTCTTCATAATAACAACCCATCAGCAAAATATAGTTCAATAGCAAGGCTAGCAAAAAATGTTACATTATAAGCCCACAGTATTATGTTGATGTCAACTGTGGCCTCCTCCATTCTGCAATGTCTTTCATAAATAAAATATTACATATCACATAAATGTGTAGGAGAGAGGACAATTCAAGATCAGTTCTGAATGCTTTCATATCCTGAAATTGTCTTTGTCTACTCTGTCACTATCCCCTTTTCTCCTAACCAGCCATAACCACAAAATAAGACATCAAAAATAAAATTCTGTTAAAAAAAAGTCCTCAGTATTGCAGTGACACCATCTCATAACCAGTTAAGAACTCTTTGTAGTATGTTTAAATTAAGAGTAACAGAAGCATGTTAGCATACCTCCCAGCATGTACTGCTGGAACATTCAAACTCTCTCTACATTTTGTGGTTTGCAGAAAACAGACATGATGGAAACCTGCAGTGTGTATGTAAAGAACCAGTGTGCAGGATTCTGTGGCATCTAGTGGTGAGCTTGCAGATTGCAAACACCTCATCTCTCCCTCCTCTTCAAACATGTAAGAGAACGTACAGTGGCTGCAAAACTTGCCAAAAAAGTGAAAGACCAAATCTAGAGCCAGTGTTTGGTTTGTTTGTTCTGGGCTGCTGGAGAAACATGGTGGTGCGATACATCGTCCTCCATGGAAGAAGAGCCACCCCCTCTGTAATTATAAAGTTACTAAGGTAACAAAAACATGACAGTTCATATTTTAAGGTGATTATCCACAAACTCAATGAAAACATAAAACATGAACTACTGGGATATGTATTTCTCCTCTTTTTTTTTCCAACCCGATCCAACCCGTAAAATACCCTAGTAACAAAGTATTACTGTGTTTAGTAACTGTAATGTAACTACTGAATTTCAAATTGTAAACCCTCATGTCCTCACCCTCCCCTTCTTACTAAAAACAGTACTGTAGTCACTGTGCCACTGTGGGCAGCCTTATGTGTCTTTAGGGATGAGAATTGATAATATTTTATTAATACCATTGCCATTATCGATTCTGCTTATCAGCACAATTCTTCCTCGATTCCTGATCAGTTTTCTGTGTGGAGAGAAAGTAGGCATACTGAACACTGCAGAAACCACTGACATTAATAAAAGTGGATGCCGCATCTTAACTTCCTCCCATTGCACAAAAAGTAAGCCAAAATATACTGGATACAAGTGCTGCCATCTTGCACTAGTGACGTCATTTGGAGCCAGGGTCTGTGCAGCAGTGTATGCCCTTGAGTTCCTGCTCATGTACCAGGCTGACTCAATCACCAACAGGGCTCAGCTGCCAGTTATGGCCTCAGATCCCCTTTTTATGCCATTAAATAAAAATCAAACTAATCAGAAAAGGAGCACTTGAACAAACATTGGCCTGATAAGAACTACCTACAATGACAGAAACCATGTACTTGTTTTTTTAGTTTGGCCCATGTCCTATCCATTAAAACTGGGGAGGCAGGATTTATGACCTATTCTGCAGCCAGCTCCCAGGGGGCAATCAGATGTTCTGGCTTTACTTTTGGGGAACTCTTCCGTTGTCCATTTATATCAATGGTAGAAAGACAGTAGGAAAATGGACATGAATGTGTCCTGCACATCATCTCCTGAATCAATTGGATAATCCCAGTCACCCTCAGTGTTTGTTACAGTCTTATCTGGACCCAAATGTTTCCTTTTTGCATCCATCATTTGATTAACATCTCTTTTTACACATGTTCCATTTACATTGCCCATGTATGTTACAGGACACAGAACATCAGTAATCACACCATCCAGCCACTTCTCCCCTCCCCTTTATTTTGTTACAAGCACTGCCTGACCTACAGAGAAAAACCTCAGTTTTCCCTTTCTGACTGGTCTGGAAAACTCCCTGGTTGGAAATTCTGAGAAACCTCTGGTTTCACTAGACACAACCTAGTACGGACCTGTCTTTTCAGAAACAGTTCTGCTGGTGTTTTCTTGGTAGTTGTGTCTGGCATGTTTCTGTAAAAAATTTGCATTGACACAAGAGGGAGGCGGAGCCCTTGCGTACCTCAAAGGGCCCTATGTGACTTGTGAAGTGTGCATACAGGGCTGACCAGCTCTGATTATGTGTTATATTAAGCGTTACACCTGCAGTTTCAGTATCAAGTATTTCTTGTCTGTGGTTTACTGGCAGCTCCTGCTGCTGCTGATGTACAGCTTTCTGTGGACAGTGCTGCTGGTGGCTTTTTTAAAAATTGTGGATGTCCCTGAGAATGTAATAGTTCTTCTTCAGGACAGGATACAGAGGCTACGTGCCCATTGGCGGCGTATTACTGCCTCTCTGTTAAACTCCAGTACTGTACAGTGACACACACTGCACTGCATGTGCAGTTCAGAGAAAACTGAGAAAACATCTGGGGCTTGAGCCTCAGTAGCCACCCCCTAAGTCCGCCTCTGGGTATGAACATTCCGTAGAAATTCAGTAGTGAGATCAATTACTTAAGTTCAGTAGTAGTAGTGGGAACTGCTGCTTTAGCAATAGCCTCACATTTCTCTTGCATTGGGTGAATGCCCTCTGTATCAATAACATGTCCCAAATATAACACACTACACTGGAAAAAGGCACATTTTTCTCTGTTAACCCTGAGGTTATGGCCTGGTCTTTTTAGCACTTTTTAACACAGGTTTGCCGTATGTGTTTCTGTGTCCTGTCCTCTGATCAATATGTCATCCAAACAACAGATTACACAATCTGTGCCCTGCAAAACTTGATCCATTAACTTTTCAAATATGGCAGGTGCACTTGCAACACCATAGGGGAGTCTGTTTACTTGATACAGCCCTTCATGCGTGTTGATGGTCAAATACTATTTAGTGTTCTCATCTAACTCTACTTGCTGATAGGCTTGTGACAAATCAAGCTTTGTGAATTTCTCACCATTAGCCAGTTTTGTGAACAGATCCTGTGGTTTTGGTATGGGGTACTGATCTACCTTGAGCCATGGGTTTATGACACTTTTATAGTCCTCATGTGTCCTCACTGACTGATCTATTTAAGGGATATAAAAGTTGGTGCAGCCCATTCACTGTATTCAATAGGCGTGAAAACCCCATCAGCTTCCATTTTGTTTGGCTGGGATTCTACTGCCTCCCTCAGTGCATAAGGTACAGAGCATGGTTTACAAAACTTTGAAATAGCCCCTGGTACCACATGAAGCTTGGCTTTGATCCCTGTCACCTTCCCTTGACTGGGTTGAAACATCTCTGAATATCTATCACATAACTCTTCTACACTCTCAGGTGCTACTCTGTTCACAGAAGACCAATCCAGTTGTAACTTTTTAATCCAGTCTCTTGCCATTAATGCTGGACTATTACCTTTGACCACAAGTAGGTTGGGTGTGACTGTTACCATGCATTTTGCTTTTATAGAGATTTTCCCTCTCATTTTAAGTGACTGTTTACACAGTTTGTAGGCATTAGCTGTACCTTCTTAAACCTGCGTTTGTACAGTTTTTCTGATATCACGTATACTATTGCTCCTGTATCTACTTCCATTTTTAACCATTTCTCATTCACTTTTACATACACATAGTATGGTTTTTCAATTTCTGCATCACTTTCAGAACAATTGTCCTCACCTTCGGTTTCCATAGAACAGTTCAACTCCTTTGACATTACCTGCCCGGTACTTGGTAACAAAGTCCAGTGTCGGTTTAGTCTTTGGTGTCCCTGCTTTCTGTCATTTCGGCTTGAGATGCTGTGTGACTCTGTCTGCGGTGAGGGGACATCCTCAGGCGGACCGCTGGGAAGACTGGCTTCTTTCACCACTGTTTCCCGCACCTTACTCTGGTCACTGCCATCTGCCTGGGCTGTGGTATGCAGGTGCTTGGTCCACTTTGTCTGCTTTTCTTTCTTCCATTTGGGTTAGGAACAGCAGGCCTTGGCTGTGTCCTTTCGTTTGACATGCCTGGCATTCCACCTCTTTAAAACAGCACTCGTCTGGTGTCTGTCCTTTGCCAGCACATTGGTAACAAGGCTTCCCTGAGGTGGTTACCTCCTTTTTCGGCGCTGCCACATTGGAAGTGGCGTTAACTTTGACAGACTTGTTTAACAGCTGCTATGCATTTTGCTTTGTCACTTCGTGTGCAAATCCCATCTCATAAGCTCCTGCCAGCATCAAGTCTTTAGTATGGGCTGCATTCAACATTCGGTCGCGGAGCTCCGTACTTTTAACTCCGTATACAAATCTATTTCTTAGAGCAACATCTAAAAATGTTCCAAACATATACGTGGATGCTAGTTTGTCTTTGAGACAAAATGTGTGTGCAGCAGGTCAATTAACTCTGCTAGCTTCTTTTCGGATGGTTTCAGTGGCACACAGAAGTCCATCAACAAGGTGTGGTTCTTTTTGCCCATGATAGTCAGAAAAATGGCTTTTGACTTCTCATCTCCATAAGTCATTTGCAACGAAGAACTTTTCTAACCTTTCCAAATAGGTTTTGAATCATTCTTCACTTTCGTCAAAGTGAAAGTCTTCACTTTTTCTGAATGCAGCCGCCATTGTTGCTCCTCTTGTCTCTATGGAGTTTCTAGTTGCAAAAAATTCTTTTCACTTGGAGGACATCCCATCCTCATCGCCAAAAGTCTGTTGTGTCTCAGACCATAGTGGAAAAAATTTGTAACCAGTGAAAAATGGCAGAGGATGACTTGGCGCAACAATATTGCTTCGTTATTAGGAGCAGGTAAAACAGCGTCTGCTCTTGAGCAGCTCGTGGTGCACACCACACTGAAAAAGCACTCTAGTGCCTCCTGTAGGCAGCAAGAAACAACAACCTTAGCGCCCCAACTCAGTACCAGCAGTAACACACTACATGCTTCTCATCTTACGCACACCACAGTAACCAAGTGTAGAGTATCAAATTCATGCTCTTCCTGGGATTCATAGAAAGATGTTTCAGCATATTGCTGGTGTTTTCACCCTTACTTGAAATGGTCATTTTACAGCCAGCATCATTTACATCTTTTTCTGTGAAATGAAGCCACACTTTGGACTGTTTCTTCCTCTCCACCATGACTCTTTGTTGCAAGTTTCCAGCAACATAGTCACATGAGTTTGACATTACTGTTTTGCAATGTGCAACTGTCATCCATGCCAGCATTGATAGAAGGAATTGATAAGCTTGGAGGGACATGATTTCAAAAGAAATTTGAATGGGTTCTGGACTGGAACTCCCAATGTTTTCCCAGGCCAGATAATATGTAATCCCTTCAATGAATTCTGGGTCTACCCTGGGGTCTCCTCCCAGTGGGATGTGCCCAAAAAACCTCCAGAGGTGCAGAATCTCCCAAACAATGGAAGTGAATGGTTACCAGTTTTCAAATTTAAAAACAACAGAATGAAAACATGAGATGCCTCCATACTGCTGTGTTCCATCACAACACACATACCCAGTTCAGACAGTGTGTATGTGCATGTGAATGTGACTCCAAGCTAAGAATCTACAGTCAAGATTCAGGCTAATTATTCAGTCTCTAGAAGAAACATGCTTGTTATTATAGCGTATCAATTTATCTTACAATAAACACTTGTTATTGTCATCAAAAAATGTCTCAAACAGAAGACATTTAGCCTCCAACTGTTTTAAAAAATTGACTATGATTTCTCTTTTCAGTGTTTCCTCTCCTCTCCATATTTCCTCTCCTTTTTAAACTTGACGCATGTCCTGAACTGTCATCTTTTATTGCAATTTTGGGAAACAAGAAGAGGGAAGAGAAGAGAGGCAACATATGAGGGGAGCAGAGAGGAAACAAGGAGGTCATAGAGGGCACACGGACAGTAGGGGTAGAGAGAAGAGGAGACAGAGAGGGGAGGAAGGAGGGGAGACTGCAGTGTTTTGGTCTCCTGCAGTTCTGTCTTTTGGCCCTTAGATGTCCCTGTGTACCACACTGCAGTATAACAGATCCAAGAACAGATGCAGAAACTGCACTGCACAGTGTGTGTGTGTGTGTGTGTGTGTGTGTGTGTGTGTGTGTGTGTGTGTAAGAGAGGGTGAGAGAGACATTCAGGTACAGACTCTCTCTCTTGCTGTAGCAACAATGCAGTTTTATGCTCTTGATCTTCCCTCCGACACTGATGTAATAGGTGCTTTCTTTCTTTCTCTGTTGACAAGGGAATGCTTCAGCGTTTTGGACAAATACATTTATTTTGTATATTTCTGACAGAAATGAGAAGATGGATGTCAATCTCATGTCTTTGTGTTAAGTACAGAGCTGGAGTCAGGACCTGGCTAACCTAGCTTAGCATAAAGACTGGAAGCAGGGGGAACAGTCAGCCTGCCTCTGTCCAAAGAGAAAAAAATACACCTACCAAAAACTGCAAAGCTCACTAATTCATGTTTTTATCTCATTAGTTTACTGCTTTCAAAACCAAAAATGAAGACACCTGATACTTCACTACGTCAAGCCCCCCTTAGTTACCATTGCGCCTGCTAGAACTTCATGTTCTACCACAGCACTCATGCAGCAGTAGCTTCTAAATTAATTTTATTGGAAAGGCCAGACTGGGGCCAGTTGCTTGTCAGAAGGGCACATTCAACCCGACTATTAATATTTTACAAAGTAGTAGTGCACAAAAAATGCATTATATTATATTATGCATTATATTTTGGCAAATAAGCACCATTAAAAGTGGCCAAATTAGCCACAGCAGTTTCTGTTTGCAATGTATCCATAGATTTTCAGACTGTTATCATTGAATTACTGTAAAATTGAAGAAAACCAAAAGATTTAGCATTAACAAAAATGTAGCGGAAAGGAAATTCCAAATATTGTGTTTGCACTTGCCTGAGGTGAAAAGGTTGATATTGCTAAAAAACTAAATGCCACAAAATGTGCTAAATTTCACTGAACCTTGACCAATAAAATGATGGCTGCAGATTTTTAAGGGACCTTCTAATGATGAAATGATGATGAAATTTGTCCTGGACTCACTGCAGTGCAGGGCACAGAAAGTCAAAGCACAGCGCTGCAACCACTACTTCTTGTCTGCCTGATACACACATGGCTGAGCTAACTTGAGCGCTGGATTTAGTTAAGTTCATTATGGTTCACAAATCTTTTAGCCCGACCTGACTGTTCACATTTCACCATGCGTTATGTTTACTAGCGAGATTGTGTCTGTTTGTAATGTTGTGCTATAGAGTTTGGGGAGCCCTGAAACACTTTTCTTTGATCGTTTCTAGACCATAACCCTTGATTTGCGAAACTCTCGTGAGATTTGTATATGTTGTTCCTTCATCGTAAAATGAACACTCTTGCGACATCCTGCATGGGTCTTCCCTTCAAGACTCAACTATCAACCGTCTCTCCCTCTGCTTGTGTCACTTCCAATCATATTTGGTCTTTTCTGCCTGCGTCATCACATACAGCTGTTATCTTGTTGGTTGCTATTTGAAAGGTCAGTGGCAGACGAGGTCAAAGTTCAAATTGTTTGAACTGTGAGCGCAGCAGTTGGTGGCAGATCCGAGAGGGGTGCCATGCTGAGGGTAAGAAAGGGTAGGAAAATGAAGACACAGCCAGCATAAAGCGTTTTCACAGCTGATCATGTGTCGGGACCTTTAGTTATTTTTTAGGCGATGCGTTATTTCGTAGACAAATGCAGCTGTTGATTTTGCTGACTTAGAATGTCAGCTGTTGCTGGTAGATTTTATCAGCTATAGCTAGCTAATTAAGCTAACCTTAACTTAATGAGATGATTGGAAAACACTGTCACAGACTGTCTGATGATTTGATTTAAAAGAAGAATCTGTTAGAGTCTGCATTACAAGTAATGATGAGTTGATTAGATATTTCACTCTAATACAAGCCAGTCTTAACTTACCTGCCTGTATATTCAAACAAGATGAAATGGCATTTCAAGAATATCTGTCTTCCATATAATGACATATTTGAGGGTAAAATCAGATTGGCAGGCGGACATAAAATTGGGAAGCATGTCATAAAAAAAACATGGAAAACATACAATGCTGTAACTATACACACTTACACTTTACACTTATATTTTGACTTCTTGTACTGCTCACACACAGCTGAAACTGCAACTACGCTTACATGACAGTTTTCAAATGACTTTTACTTGACTGTTGATATATTCTCAAACTGACCATTATAACATTATACTGTAAATATGTGCAAATAAATATTGACATTTTCATGAACTAAACAATGTCCAACAACATTTATAAATTGTATCTGCAGCCAAAACAGGTGCACAAGACAGACTTTTAGTTTCCATGTAGGTGTGAGACTAAATATACAATATGCATGAATAATATATTCGGTATGCCTTTATACTTGACATACATTAAATAAACAGAAGTGTGTGCTGCTTCATTCTGCAAAACTAACTTCACCGTCCACATTTCGCAAACCATGCTGTAGCCCAATGGTTCCCAAACTGGGTGTAAGGCCTGTCTGGCGGGGCATACAGCCACAGCTGGCAAGTGAAACAATGTTAAATGAATATGATTCACAGAGGAGAAATGAACAAACAAGAGTCTGCTGATGCTATCATGCTAAACTTTATTTCACCGTTAATGACGATAAAAATTGTTGCGTGGGGTGGCGGGAATTTTATCTGGCTTCTGAACGGGGTCGTGCCAGTGCTAGAAAAAGAGAAGCAGTACTATAGCCAGAGATGCTGCTTCCAGTCTTTATGCTAAGCTAGGCTAACCACATCCTGACTGCAGCTCTGTACTTAACACAGACTGAGGATCAGAAATGATTCTGATCTTTTCATCTCACTCCTGAAAGGAAAACAGTATTTGAGTTTGAGTTATATGAGTATTTCTTTAAAATAAAAATCTGCCTAGCTCTCTCTGTTATCAGCCAATCAATCAATCAACCAATCAATCAATCAATCAATCAATCAGTCAATCAGTCGATCAATCAATCAATCAATCAATCAATCAATCAATCAATCAGGCTTTATTTATATGGCACTTCATACAAACACAAAGTGCTTAAAACATCAGTCTACCACTTTCTCTGTAATTATAAAGACAGCTCTCTCTCCTTTCTGTCTTTCTTTGCAGCTGTGGATGCTGGACACTGCTGCATTTTTCCCATCTTCTACACACACACACACACACACACGCACACACGCACACACATGTATACATACATTTTTTGCTGTTTTTTATTTCGCTAAGTCAGCCAACCAACCGATTTCTCATAGTCTCTTTATCCCATCTATGTCCCCCTGTCCCTCTTCTCTCACAATTACAGTTTCACAGAGTGGACATTAAACCTGCTGCTCAGCTCTGAATGTCCAAAGATCCTAATAAGAGATGCAGTCGATGATTCTGGAGAAACATGATGGATTGTTGAGTCTCAATCCCAGGTCAACAAATATCAGTCCCATACCTGGGAACAGTGGCGGCTGGTGAATTTTTCTCCAGGGGGGGTATAGTGAAAATCAGGCAAACATCTAAAGGTATCACACCAGTGTATTTTAATATACGAAAAGGGCCTTTATTTGTACTTGCAGATCTAAATGAACATGTTTTATAACCTAATGGAACTTGCTTTCTTAAGGTACATTAAGGTACTTCAATTTGTGCAAATCCTTTCTAATAATTATATTTTATTTTACAATTTATACTGAAAGACTAAAGTGAAAAGCGAAATCTGATACCACAAACCTTCAGACAATGAAAGAAAAATAATGACCACGCTAAAACCTATTAGAAAATAACAAGATTTAAGAATAAATTAATTAATTAATAAAAAATTGCCATCTTGTGGCTTAAAATTTACTTTTTGTACATAAATTCTCCCTGAGAGAAGTAATGTAACTAAGTGCATTAACTCAAGTACTTTACCTAAGTCCAATTTCGAATTACATCCATATTATATTACTTTACAGTTGTACTTAACTTTTTTACTCCACTACATTTACCTGACAGGCATAATTACTAGTTACTGAGAGGCAGCATTTTACTGCACAGTGGTTACTTTTACTTTTCATATAGAGAACAGCTGATAATGTTTACATACTTAAAGAGCAGATTGCAGGTTAGAGCCCACTTTTAACCAAAGTTTAGAAAAATAATGTAGGAGTTCGTTTTTTATTAAAATTATACTTATACATACATTTTTTAGGTTTTGGGGGTCATTTTTTGACAAATTTTTACTTCCGCATGTGAAAATGCTTGACCGGAAGTGACGTAACGGGAGGGAGACCGGTCTACTTGAACAATAGAAAAATGATGGATCGCGATCAAAATTCCGACACGGAGGAGACTTTTAACGGTCAAAACTATTCATATGATGGGCCACAGCCCTACAATTATGAACCCGTTATGCGTCCCAGCGAGCAGGGAGAGACCAGGGGGAGAATGACTGGCCAAAGGAGGGAGATTGAGCTGTGGTGTCAGGAGAATCAGTGGAGAGTAGGGCAGGTGTCTTGGTGAGAGACCGGTGCTAGCTTATACACGTTAGCTGAGGACAATAATACTGTGCTCACGTCACAATATCGTTCAGAATACTATCATGAATCCAGCAATAATATAGTATTGATCATCTAATACCACCAGCAGTATTGATACTTACCATAAACTACTAAGCTCGTGTCTCATTATCGTCATCTGTCCACACTACGTGCTATATCGCTTTACCATTACAGGGAAAGAAAGAAAGAAAGAAAGAGAGAGAGAGAGAGAGAGAGAGAGAGAGCATTTACCTGTTATACCTTTTGTTTGATAGGTGCATGTGCGGGAAATGCGAGGCCATGACCATAGCTGAGGAGAGTATGTGCTGCAGGGAGGTAGATGCCTACTGGGCGTTAGTGGACAGCGTCACCCCCAGGCTTGAAGTGCAGTGTGTCACACAGCACCCAGGGTTCGAGGCATGCTGTCTCAACCCATACATGCTGCAGATAGCCTACATGCATTTCAGGCAGGAGCATGGACCTCTCCAGGCCAACACACATGAGTATGTTTAGGGTACAAATAATTTATTATTCTTAGTTTTTTCACTTATTCCTACTGTATGTTTATTACTGAGATTGTAGTGGATGATGGTGGTGTATAAGGGTACAGTATGTTGAAAGGTGTTCTTAATATTTGGCTTAATCACTCTATTATCATATGATAAGGGCAAAATAATAGGAACACACTGTCAATATAAGGCAGTCTAATACACCACCATCATTTAGTACAGCCTCAGTAATAAACAAAGTAGAATTATCACCTTCTCTGCAAAGTTAACATACACTGAACATATATAAACTTAATAAATGTAGAGCTGCTGTATAGCATTGAATTGGATTGTACAGATTATCATAATTAAATAGCCAGTGACTGTAGACAGCTAATAGATTAAAGTGGCCAATATTTAGGTAATAGACTTAGACAGACTTTTATTGTCATTGAGTACACAAATGTAGAACAAAATTCCATTACATATGGCTCAGCACAGTAGTACAAATATATAAAATATAAACATATACAATATAAAGTGCAAATATATGATTACCTGTGTCACACTTTTTCATACCATTAGTATAAGACTAACAATACTGATATTTTGTCCCTATTCCCAGGCAATACCGCTACACTGCATACAGGCAGATTGTCCGCTGGGCCTATGGCATTCTGGGCAGGCACATCAGAAGGCCCATACCAGCTTGTGTTGTGTCTGCCATTAGACAGCAATTTCCAGAGGAAGGAGGGGTTTATAAAGGTTTTGAATGGCCTCATTTGGGTGACAATGAATAAAAACAAATCACAATCACAAAGTGTCTCTGTAAGAAAGTGTGTTAAGAGTAGAACATTTATATAACAAGCAGAGCTGAATTTGTGGTTAGGCCTGCAAGCAAGCAACAGTACTCAACTTTATTTATAAAGCACTTTAAAAACAACCACAGCTGAAAACAAAGCGCTGTACATAGCCTAAGACTGATAATAAACATGTCCTTCATAAATAATTACTTATGTATGTTCATGAATTAAAGTGAAGAGAATTAGGCACATTCGGTACAGCATATATAAATCAAGTGTGAAAACCAAACTAACCCAATATTACAACTGTTAAAATATATATGCAGATGTGCCAAATGTAAATATATTAATCAAAAGAAAAATATGCCATCTGACCCATGTAAAAATAGAGAGCACTCAAGTGTGCAAACTTTCAACTAGTGTTGTCTCAATCCTCAATTATAAATTTTATTTATCAAACGTGCAACTGGATCGATATTAAGAGAATATCACAAGGTGTGTGTACTTTGAGTGTGATAGGCCTCTGTGCAGGTATCGTATTAATGTCCCGTGTTAAATCGGGAATGTTGTGCAAGGTATGCCCCAACAGCCTCATCCTTGCTCATCTTCTGGAGGTGTAGAAATTAGTCCTTCTGTATGTGTGTGAGAGTCATTAATCACTCCAGCGGATGACAGAACTGCAGGATTTATTGTTAGCTGCCACATAGCTAACCAGGTGGACATCATAATACAAACCGCGTCTTCCTGACTCCTGAACTGCTAGTACAACAAGCACTCTGATTGGTTGACTGTAAAACAGAACTACAAGTATGGTAGCTCGCAAGGGACAAACAGAACAAACACTTGGCCAGACGATCTACATCCTTTCCCTCTAGCTTGCACTTCCCATACAAGAAAAATAACACTGAGTGAAAAACAATTGTAAGAACATTCCTTGTTAGCATATTGTTTCTCTAAGGTCATAAAACAACCAAGTAGTTATGTTCTTAGTAAGACTTAAACCTGACATAAAGTGAGGTATAAGTGCATAAATTTAGAACACAGTGCACATATCAAGTAAACATCATATTTTAAACATAAACCATGTTATAAACAGATTATTTTTATTTATTTATTTATTTTTTAAACAGTCCATAATCTCTCTCCCTTTGTCTTCTTTTTGTCATTGCATATAATTTGGATTCGGTCGGCAGATGCGACCTGAGCGTGTGATGTACTGTGTGGTGCCGTCTTCAGTGAGAGGTTGAGCCGTGGACATCGGCCGTAGAGGGGATGTGTGTGGTGATTGCATGGCATTTGGCTGGGGTGTTTGTGGAGAAAGGGGAACACTAGTCATAGTGGAGGGGCTAGTATCATGGGGGTCTGGGTGTTCCACATGGGGCTGTTGTGGTTGTGGCTCTGAAACAGGCAAGATGTGGCGTCGATTCCTTCTGAGTGTTCTCCCATTTGACTGGATGATGTAGGAGCGTGGCTCTTTGCTTGTCTCCTTCACAGATCCAAGCTGGTCATAGCCTGTGGGAGTCTGCAGGCGTACCACTTGTCCCTCTGTCGTAGTGGTGCTTTAAAGTGAGTCTTTTATGGAGGAGCTGGGCACTGATTTGTTGAGCATCCAGTGGGGCTGGTTCCAGTAGTTTGGTACTTACTGGGATGGCAGCGCGCGTTTGTCGTGACATCAAACGTTCAGCAGGGGAGCCCAATGTTGGATCACGGGGAATGTTTCTGACATTTAGGAGATTTAGGAAGACATCTGTCCCATCCCTGTGTGATTTTTCCATTAGCTGCTTGGCACTGCGGACCGCTCTCTCTGCAAGACCGTTCGATTGGGGGAATTCAGGGCTGCTGGTAGTATGGACAAAGTCCCATTGCTTGGCAAAATTTTTGAACTTGGTGCTGTTGCATACTGCGCATGACAGCAACACTTCTGTGATGTCGTGTGACATTGTTGGCCAGAAAATGATGCTTCTAGCTCTGCGCTTGGTTGCTTCAACACCTGGGTGGCCTTTGTGAACAATGTTAATGTATTCTTGGTGTAGAGAATGAGGGATGACTGTTTTATGGCCTTTCATAACAATCCCATCCTCTATTGTCAGCTCATCTCTGTAAGGAAAGAAGGGCCTAACAGCAGGCTGGAGCTGATTCTCTCTGATGGGCCAACCTTTTTGAATAACTGTGCTGAGGGTTTGCAGTACTTCATCTACTGCTGTGTGCTTTCTTAGTTCTTCTAGGCGAGCAGTGGAGATATAACTCACCGACATGACTTCAAAAGCGTCGTTTTCAGCAGGGCTTTGTGAGATTTGTGTGTTCGGAGCTCTTGACAGAGTGTCCGCCAGGTACATGTGTTTGCCTCTTTTGTACACTAAACTGATGTCATAGCTTTGCAGGCGAAGCAACATCCTCTGGAGACGGGCAGGGGCGGTGTGAATGGGTTTTTTCAGGATAGTTACCAGAGGCTGGTGGTCGGTTTCCACGATTGTGGGCTTTCCATATACATAGTCTTTGAACTTAGTGCAGGCAAACACGACAGCCAGAAGCTCCTTCTCTATTTGGACATATCGCGTTTCTGTGTCTGTGAGGGTGCGTGACGCGAATGCTACAGGTCTGCCATTCTGCACGCATGCAGCTCCTAGTCCATAGCATGATGCATCGCAGGTGAGTGTGACTGGCTCCTTCACATTGTAGTATGCCAACACAGGTGGGCTTGCCAGGCATGACTTGAGGCAGTCGAATGCCTCCTGATGTTGCTGAAACCAGCACCATGCAGTCTCTTTATGTGTTAGTTTCCTCAGTGGTGCTGCGATGTCACTGAAGTTCGGAATATACTTGCCAAGATAGTTCACCATGCCGAGGAAACGCTGTAGTGAAGTAACATCTGTGGGAGCTGGCATTTCAGTGATCACTGCAGTCTTAGCAGGATCAGCTTTTAGGCCTTGGCTTGTGAAGATGTGGCCCACATAGCTTACTTGGTCCAGGCGAAATTTACACTTGTCTGGATTTAATTTGAGGTTGACTTCTCTCACCCGCTCAAGCACTCTCTTTAAATTGGCATCATGTTCGGCTGCTCCATGGCCCCCAACAATGATGTCATCAACAATGACTGAGCATGGATAGCCGGCAAACAGCTGTTCCATTGAGCGCTGAAACACCTCACTGGCGGAGTTGATGCCGAAAGGCATCTGTAGGAATCTGTAACGCCCAAATGGAGTGCTGAATGTTGTCAACATGGAGGATTTCTCATCTAGACGTATCTGCCAGAATTAGTTTTTTGCATCCAGTACGGAAAACACTGTTGCCCCTGACATCTGTGCTGCTACCTCCTCAACACTGCGCATAGGATGGTGGGGTCTTTTCAATGCCTTGTTGAGGTCTTTTGGGTTAATACACAGTCTTATTTCTGGCTTGTCTTTCTTATGTGCAGCCACCATGGAAGAAACCCAGTCTGTGGGCTCAGCGACTGGTGTTATGACACCTATTCTCTGCATTCGTTCAAGTTCAGCTTTGACTTTATCTTGCATCGCAACTGGGATGCGGTGAGCTGGCCGTACCACAGGCTCTACGCTGGGATCCACTGTCATGGAGTATGTAATTGGGAGTTGGCCAAGCTCACTGTCGAACAGGTCACTGTACTGTGTGAGAATCCGTGTGCTGAAGTTTGTGTCACTCTCCATTGTGACCTGATGGACGTCGGGACTTGTTTTGATGATTCCCATGTTTACACAAGAGCGAAATCCTAGTAGTGGTTGCACCTCTCTGTCCACTATGAAGAAGGATAACTGGTGGTATTGCTCCTTTAAAAAACAGGGCAGTGTAACTGTGCCTTTGGTGTCAATCCTGGTGCCACCATAAGCAACAAGGTTTGTGGCTTTCTTTGGCTTTGTGAGTTGCTCACCATTAGTCACTCGTTTGAAAGTCTCTTGTGACATCATGTTGCATTTTGCTCCAGTGTCGGCTTGCCATTTATGTGGATTGTTACAAATCCTTCATCTTGCTCATTGGTTTGGGACTTGACACAGTCAACACAACTGTCGGCCTCAATACCATCCACATAAAATGTTTCATCTTCACCTGTTATAGGCAGATCCACAGTCACTTCATGCACAGACTGTCTGAAATTTCTTCGGTGTGAACTACTTTGGCTTTGTGGTTTAGATCTGCAGCATTTTTTGTAGTGATTTAGCTTTTTGCAGTTATGGCATTGTTGTCCATATGCTGGACACTTCTCCCACTTAGCTGCGTGGCTGTTTCCACATTTATTGCACTTTGTAATGGTTTGGGAGAATGTTTGGGGTTTTGACTGGTGCTTTCTGCTTGGAACTGGCTTTACTACATCAATATTGGTAGCTTGTGTGGCTAGCGTTTTGCTACTTTCCTCTGTCATCTCATGGATACGGCAGATTGAAATTGCTTTGGCGAGTGTTAACTCACTATCTCTCAACAGAGATTTTCTTAAAGAGTCATTGGTAATGCCACACACTATGCGGTCACAGATAAGCTCGTCAGTCAAGTCTCCAAAGTGGCAACTTTTAGCTCTGATTCTCAAATCACTGATGAATGACTCAATGCTCTCACCTTGTTTCTGGTTTATTGAATGAAACTTGTGTCTTTCCATTGTTTTGTTGTTTTGTGGATTACAGATTTCGCTAAACTTCTTTTTCAGGCAGTCCGGGATCCTCCCTCGACTCAGCTGGGGTGATTATAGCTCCGTCTGCCCCAGGTCCGCGCACCTCAGCTGCATAGACAAACGAGCGCTCCCGTTCAATGGCTTCTGGCCCAGCAAGGTTGAGGAGAATGTAGGCTCTCGTCTTTGCATGCTTGTCGGAGTGTGCTGCAGCGATAAAAATATCGTATTCCCGCTCAAAAATTCGCCAATTCTCGGCGACATTTTCATCGAAAACAACGGGGTCGGGTCTGCGAAATCCATCTGCCATTATGTCGGCTAGCGTGTCTCTCAATAGGCGCCAGTACAGTCCAGGAAAAAAAAACTGCAACAGGTTGACCAGTGAGGCGGAGTACTCACAGGCGAGGAGTCCGTGGCGTATTCTGACACCATGTAGAAATTAGTCCTTCTGTATGTGTGTGAGAGGGAGGAGAAGCCAGTGTGCTTTGGTGCAAAGTGCAGGATTAGGGAGTGAAACGCCTCCAGTGAGAAGGTCTGATGCTGCGGGGACAACTGTCGAACATCCTTTACCAGTGCTGCTCTAGTAGCTACACTCTCCAGTTTTGTTGCAACAGTTGATCGTGCATAAACACAAATTCACACTAAAAATGAAGCATGATTGTATTATCATTATCAAGTGTGATTTGCATCATATTTTGTTTGTTTATCTTAACAAGTACCAGCTGGGCTAAAACACCACACACCAAAACAAACAAACAAACAAAAAAAATCAGAAGCAAGCACAATGAATATTCAGTACGTGGTTCCAGCCACTCTTTGTTCCTTGCTTCTCCCTCCAGGGGTGGATGTGCACAGCTGGGGAATGCAGGTGTGCCATGTTCGTGGATGTCCTAAACATGGTTGACCATGCTTTCCACTTGGCCTCCATCTCATCTGGATCTCCATCAGGAGTGGAAGCAGCAGTCCAGTAGAGGTGGTTTATGAGAGCTGGCCTCCACAGCTTCAGATCTTCACACCCTCTCTCCTTGGAAGCAGCATCTAAGGCTTTCCCTACACCTGTTTCAGAACAGAAACACAAAATGTAAAAAAATAATTATTATAATAATCATAGCCAACCCAAACAAAACTACCTTTATCAAGATACATACTTTTCCCAGTATGCCAGATGTCAAAAAACTGTCGCGTTCCTTTTGGACACAACTCATCACGCACCCACTTGGCAACCTATAACAGGGAATATAATACATTAGTTATGAAAATGTTCATTTCATTTTAGCTTTTAACATAGCAGCAACAAGGTTTTTATGTGCATTTCCAGATGTAAGATGCTGCTTGTCTATACCTGTCGATTTCTGTCTGTGATGAGGGCTGACACTTGCATATGTTGTTTGTTAAGAAACCTTATGCTGCGCTTTAGACCTTCTAGCTCACACCAGTTACTGCTTGGGACCTCTGAGCTCTGTGTGAAACATTAAGTGATGTCATTATCTTACATTACACAAGTGGTCGAACCGAGGGTCTAAGGACAGAGGGTGTCACACACTGTACAGATTCTACAGCCCCCTGAGACAAATGTAATTTGTGATTTTGGGCTATATAAATAAAATTTGATTTGATTTGATTGATTTGGTTTGTCTGTATGATAATGTTAACTTACCTGAACTAGTTGCAGATCTAAAACCTTGTTGAGTCTGTCCTCGATCAAAGAGTATGTACCATATTTGGCACAGTGGCCGGGGAGTCTGACCTATGAAAGACAGAATGGTTTAATTCAGATATGTAAGCACAAAAGCTGATTTATCAAACCATATTATATACTGTTTTGAGCAGCATTACTTTAAACTACCTGCAGTCGCCAGACAGGATCAGTCCGCCCCCCATCTCACTGAGATCTTGTATGATCCCTGCCTGCTCATTTTTCCACGCCTGCACAATTGTTGGGATTGTGTACAGGCGCTGATGGCGAAAGAAGGTGCTGGCACTGATGCTCTGAAGCCTGAACAGCTTCAGCATCCTGATGGTCTGAGTGGCCATGCAACCTGAAAAGTGGATGGCTCCACTCAGTAACAAGTTGCAGGCTGGCATATTTCGGTGCAGCATTGGCTGGTTCTGCCAAACACGCTGATACCCACATGCAGCACAGACCTGAGAGATGTATGTGAAAGGCAGAAAATTACCAATCTAAATAACTATATCAACAAGACAAAACATAACAAACATACAAATACACAAGTGATACAACTTCATTTTCCCATTAGAAAACACAAAACCTCTTACCTGCTTTATTTTTACATAAGTTCCCTCCTGCTTCTCAATGTTTCCTTGGGTTTGTCCACAACAGGCTGGGCACTTAGTGAAGAGAGACATCAGCTGGCTTCGGCACACAATGAACTTGTCAGCAGCCCTGGAAAAAAGAAAATCACTTATTATTTTTGCACTATGATATAATTTGGTCACACACTAAATCCTAAATAAAAAGACGTCTTACTTGAAGTCAGGGTGAGATTCCTGCAGAGGTGGACTTGAAAGTTCCTCATCAGACGAGTCACTTCTCATTTCCTCCTCTGGGATCCACGACACGTCTCCAGCTTCATCCATGAAAACAGACGATTCATCATCGCTCTGCACAGGACTGGGCAGTGGAGTTGATGCTGGTATCTCAAACCTTTCTGTCTGAGTTCGCACACTGACCATCCTGGACTGTGCCTGGACAGCTAGAGTAAAAAGAGTTCCACCTTTATATAATTGTGTAACACCGTACACTCCATGGCTGCTTTAAAATATACTCCATCCAATATGCAATCCCATACAAAAGCCCTTTCATAGAATGTGTTCTGACCTGCATCATACAGAAAGATTTATTCTAATTATTTTCTCTCTAACATTCTATAAACATATCTGTGACATATACAATTAATTCTGTATATGAGTGATGTTACACTACCTGATGAACGATGAGAAGGTCTGAGGTTGCATAGTGAGCCACAGTGAAGCACAGATGACTGAGGAGCCAGTGGAGGAAAATCCTCTGTGTCAACTTGTGCTGCTGCCCTGGCTGTAGCTCCCTGTTCACTACTGCTAATGTCTCCCAAGTCCTTGTAAACATACACACGTTATATTATCAAAATATTTACTGTGCAAACAACATCTCTGAGCTCTAACTAAACTTGACAATTATGCTATTAGCAAACCGAGAGCCTTTTCAGAAGATAGGTTTTTACAAAAAAAAAAGTTGGCAGCGCGAGCTAACGTTAGCTAGCGCTTTCCACTTCTACCTTAATAGCTTGGGGGGTTACAAGCTAACTGCGCCGCTCTACTACAACAACCTAAACGTATCCCGTTGCTTCTCATAACTGAAATCATTATGTTAACTAAGTTGGTAATTATGAATTGTTAGAAAATAGCTAATACTTACAGTGCACAGCTCACGTTTTCTTCGAGCTGAGTCTCTGTCCGATCCATGTCCGTGTCTCCCGCCGGCGGCAAAACCCGAACATGCTGCTGATAGCGGTCCTGATGAAAGCGGGTGCACCGAAGGAACTGCGCCAGGTCTAAGTCGCACCTGGTTCTTGCTTCGGCATCCCATGTTGAACTCCATCAAATCGCTGGAATGATAATCCTCCAGTCTGAAGTGTTTTTCGTAGCTGACGCAGCGGTGAAGTCCCGTCTCTTCAGCTGCACAAAACACACCCAGGCACGGAAGACAGCTCCGCTCTTTTTCCTGTTCGGAAACCGGTGGACCCGATGTCCTGACAGGCTGGAGTTTGTGCAACCTCCACACACGCAGTAATTCACCATGATAAACCAAGATAAACGACTGAAAACACACTGACTCTCTATAACACGACCGCTCTGACTGATAACTACCTACTCGCCACACTAAACTATTGCAGCGGCTAGCTTATAACTCCCTCACGTGACGTTATATGACGCGATCTTGAAAAAAACAGAGGAGTTATATTCGCTTTGCTCCAAATAGTCACTTTTTCGGTTAAATTTGCACCCTTGTGAGCTGAAAATCATTGTAAATCATTGCTTAACTTTTCAAATGGTAATTTTTGGACAAGATTACATATACATGTGTAAAAAAAGTATAACCTGCAATATGCTCTTTAAGAAAAAAGTAAACTAAAGTGAAAGTCATTTACTTGTAGTGGAGTATTTTCACAGTGTGTATTAGTGTTTGTACTGAACTAAATGACGTGACTACTTTATCCAGCACAGCTCACCTGTCTGAAGATCACCTGATTCCAGTGTGAGTCTGAGTTCCACTGTCACTATGTTCTCCACAGAGAGTTCATCATCTTCCTCTGATTGTTGTTGCTTTATGATGTCAGCTGATCAGGTTTTTTAACTCTGAGCTTCTCTTCTAACGTTCTCTTCTCAAGACACATTGTTTTTGGTGACTTACGTCTCCATTGTAGCAGCTGACGCACTGAATTCCTCAAACTATCACCACATCTCCCTCTGCTGTATTAATTATCAGATGTAGATGGAGCCAGTCACTCTCTGCTGCCACCCAGAGGTTGACGATGTGTAAACCAGCAGCATTCAGATGAATGCTGAGGGTGCAGGTTCTGTGCTCCACCAAGCTCCTATCTCTTGTATTGAGAAGATCAAACTGCACATGTACAACTTATAGTGAGAGTAAATGGGCGGAAAAATTGCGCCCCAAGCCAGAAACACGTGACCTATCTGTAACTTTGGACATCTTAAAACATTTTTAACAGCACATTTTAGTGCAGATGATACATTTTACTCACTAACTACACCTTATTGTCATTGCTCACTTAAAGAAAGATACAGTATACATTTTAAAGTAATTAAGTCTTCTTCACTGAAGTTTTAGGCTGTGGGGAGAGGTGGGACAGCGCCCTAGTGCCCTCTATTGACCAGCCACCACTGCCTGGGAATGAGATTCAACAATCAACTATCTTTCTCTGGAATCACTTCACTGCACTTTTAAAGGTATACTCAAGATTGATTGGTCTACAGGAGTGGTTGGTTGCTGTTTGTTGGCCAGTTCTCCCCTGCTCAACCAGCAAGAGAGAGGAGGAGAAAAAGAGCAGCGGTGGTAGAGTGAGTGAATAGAGAGAGGGAGCAGCATTACTGGGAACAGAGCGGTTAATCACAGATAAAAGCTTATTTTCTGATTGTTTCACAGGGGTTGTTGTTGCAGTGTTGTGCTCAGGCTGCCTTGTGACAAAAGCAGAGGTAGTGTGACGTCCACATACTTTATTTTCTGGCAGAAAGGCTCTACGGAGCATTAGAATGAAGTGTTGTTTTTTTTTTTTTTTTGGTTTTTTTTTTTGGTTTTTTTTAAAAAAGCTGCACTTGGGTTTTGTTTCTATGACAGCAATACCTTGAAAATTCCTATGACCACTGTTGTTGCACAGTCTAGTACCACCCCTATTCCCCTATTCTTCTATTGTCGCTGGTCTTTATTATTTACTCATATTTGTTTGACATTTTTGGGCTCTGTTTGAAGGTGTGTCTTGAGTTGAGTGGCTGTAAAAATCAGGTTAAGCACATTTCATCTCTGATAAATCCTTCACAATAAAAGCCCTTTTTTCATTTAAAAGCCTTTATTGTAAAGCAGCAAAATCAGGACATTTGGAAAAATTGGTTTTCATCAGCAGTATTTTAACACAACTCATATCCAGCTGAAAGTGAGCATGAAGCAGTAAAAAAAAGCAGAGTCCTGATAATACAAAAAGCACCAGTACCAGGTACACCTTCTTGCTCGCTTTCTTTTACCCACAATGCTATCTTCTTCTCACTACTCTTTTCATTTTCTGTATCTGTAATGATGTCATATTCTCATATTTACCTTTAAATAAAAATCTGAAATTTTATTAGAAATTTCAGTATTTTGACAACAGTAGTTGTGGTTGGCTGTTGTAAAATCCCCATGTTAAAAAAATATGTGTGTGTGCGTATCCAGTTTATATACACACACACTCCCTTGATGCAATGTCAAACAAACACAGGAGTCTCTAGGCTGACTTTGTCTCATCCTGTCTATGTGTGCACGTGTCCCGTCCTCTATCACTCTCATACTGCAAAGAGCTCCGTAGCTCCTTAGTCAGCATGTCAACTTAATTAACTGAGTGTGTGTGTGTGTGGCTGTGTGTGTTTACATGTGCTAATGTATTGTCCATCTTTGTGAGAGTTTGTGCACAGTGTTGTGTTTGTGAGTGTGTGTTTGTGTGAGGCATGTGTGTGAAGAAGGGTACATGTGTTCGTGTATGAGAGAGTGACAGGAACAAACAGCCACGACCTCCCCACCGGTCATTCCTAGTTACAAAAAAATTAGGAGACAGCATGAGAGAATGTGTGTCACAGCAGGGTTAGAGAAGAAACTGATTACTTACAGTAGTACATAATGTGATATTGGGTTGCATTCATATGCAGTGAATAGTTGTAATTCTTCTAGTCAAAAAATAAATTACATTTTTTATGACATATTCAAATATTGTGTGCTGCAAGTTAAGATAGTGTTTATTAATGTGATGTTTAAATTTTAAAGGAGACATAATATGCAAAACTCACTTTTCCATTGCTTTAGCACCTGTATTTGGGAATCTGGGTTGTCTACCAGCCCACAAAATGTGAAATCAAACAACCCAGTAATTTTTTTGTGGTCTGCTTAGATCTGAATACACGGGATTCAACATGCTGTTCAGGATTTGCTCGGCTTCTTACGTAATTTGCTGGCTCAGAATGCTCCTAATTTGAATATCTCCTCCCATGCTTGACAACCACCTTCGCGAACGTCCACCATTCTTTTTTGCCGCAAGCATCAGGTAACCAGACCAGAGAGCACAAGTTATGTCTAGGTGGAATAAGCATGGAAACTGCTCTGTTGTTGGCTGCACCAAGCAGCACAACACGCTACATTTGCTTCCAGCCTCAGTGGACAGAGCTGAGTGGATACATTTGGGTCGCTAAACACCTCGGAAAACACACTTCATTTAAACTCGACAGAAGAACATGTAAAACTCAACAAAACCATCTTTGTTAGTCTGTACACTCTTCCAACAATTACCAACTCTGGTTTGGTCAAAATAAATCCTCACTTTACCGTGGGGAAAGAGTTTAAAGAGTCTGACTCTGCAGGCTGTTTTCTTCTCACTCGTCACCCAGCTCAGCGCACTCATAGTCAGCTGAGTGGGTGTGAACTTCGCTATTGGATGAGAGCACAGTGCAGAGCAGAGGCTGTCACTCTGCAGACTATTACATTAGCAAAATAAAATGTCAAATATCGCCCTAAAAATCGGGCAAAAAAAAGCAATTGGTGATGAATTCAGCCCATCATCGACAGACGATATAGTCGTCCAATCACCCAACCCTAATCTTATCAGAACTCTAAAATAACGTGAGAGTATAGATGTCCATAGTTAGTCTTTGGAGAGATTTGCATGAAAAATATGATTTGCTGTTAAGCCATTTCCTCCCCTCCATTGTCAAGAAAACATTTGCGTGCCTTACCTACAGCCTTTGAGCCTGAGTTTTACTGTTGTAACATGAACAGATTCACGACGTGAATGTTACTTGCATTTATTTGCCATTTGCCAAAAACATAGTACTGGATTACCGGTACATCAGTAACACACTACACACTCGAGTCACTTGTGGTAGGTCGTGAGCAATTTTACCACCACAATTAAAGACTGTATGACATTGAGTTATTGACTGACCATTCTGAAATGGCCTGGTAAAGCCTTGGTTCTCAGACTTCTTCGGGAACTTCATCTTGCTCAGAGTCTGACTCTGGTTCAAACATGTATGGTTGAACTGATGTGTCCTCTCCAGCAGCCATGTTTCACCCAGGGCCGACACTCAACAGTTGTCATGGCACAGTACTCCTGTTGGCACACCCCACGTAAGAAGTGGGTGGAATTAGCAGTGGCTCATTTGCATTTAAAGGAACAGGCAACTGTTCTGAAACAGGGCTGTTTTCATAAGGTGAGAGGGGCTCTGGTGCCTGATCCCTGATGTTGCCTTGAGACCTCAGGGACCTGTTTTGTTATTATAATAATATCTTGAGACTTAATTTTGTCTTTCTCCTGCCGTCACCATTACCTTGCTTTTTTACAGAGCGCCTGGATGATGTATTTCTGCTTTTACATCAGTCCCAGCTGAGAGCGGGTACTGTGATTGGTTTCCTTCTGTGAGGAACACAGCGTGTGGGCATTTGCATTTTAGAGTGACAACCTTCCTAGAAATGTAGTGGAGTGAAAGTTTCCAACAAAACAATTACTCAAGTAAAGTACAGATACTAATAAAGTACAGTTGGGTTTTTCAACAGCCAATCACAGCACAGGGGGTTTATGCAACAGCCAATCACTACTAGTCTTGTCAGGATACTGGAAATTCTCATTGTTATATGATTCCTTGAAAAATATCAATGCCATTTTTGATATCACCAGGAAAATATTTACTCAACACTGAGGCATAAAATTGTAGCTTTTTGTCTGAAGATTCATATAATGAGCATATAACATGACAACAGATAAAACAAATGAGAGGAGTGGTGAGAAGAAGTTTCAATAAAGGGAAGAGTATTGAAGCATTTCAAATATTCTGTAACAATATTTTTCAATATATTGATATTTCTGACATAAAAAGGCATGAAAAATATCAGTTATACCTTAAGGACCTCTGTCTCACTTCCTGTTTTAAAGAAGGTGGGAATACTGCTCACGCACTGGTTACCTTTCTTTTTTTTGACAAATTCATGAAATAATATTGCAATCAGATGTGTCTCAACCATAACATATCAACCCTGTAGTCCTTCTAAATCAAAGTTTAATAAGAATTATTGTTCAAAATGTGTATTTTGATTAGCATTAAGAGAACTCTGAGCAACTTTAAAAAATTAAATGGCTGCTCACTATGACTATGCTGTGAAATGAAAAAATGCAATATTTGTGCTTTTCATTCGGTAGAGTTGTGAGGAAGAGACGCGAGGACAGAGGAGACGAAGTTGTGAAATGAAAAATCCTCGGTTCCTTTTAGCGTCAGTCTGAAGCAACAACAGTTACTGATGACGAGCTGATAATAGCTGTATCAGCTGCCAAACTGACTGATACGAATGTCCATAGAAACACTTATTTAAAAAAGTGAACAATTTCAACAACTTACAGCATTCATTTAGAGCTGTGAAGTGTTTAAAATATGTGATTATTAATTGTCATTTAATATTCTTTTTAAAGCTTCAAATTTCTATAGGCTACAGATCAGTGTTATTTTTTTTATTTATGTACTTGCAGTATTGTTATCTGCACAATAATACACACACAGCTGTGTAAGAATATATGTCGATTTTATTGTGAAATAAAAAAAGACAGACTGCTGCTTTTTGTGATGCCACAACTCTCTGCAGTGAAGACACTGACACATGACAGTGCATTATATCACATCTAATCATGTCACTGTGTTGTATTTTATTATCTGTACATCTCTGTTCATGACACTGCATAGTAAGGATGCCACAGCAGGCATTTTCCCTGATTAGTTCATTAAAAAGTGTGTGAGACTGATCCCACAGTAATAATCTCTGAATCATCACTGTATGAAGCGACTTTTCATCTTGTTTGTGTCATTATTCAGGACATGCGGTGATTTGCAGTCGAATAATACTAATAATGCTTATAATCAGCTATTTCTTCATGAGCTCTTGGTGACACCAAAGGACATAAAATATTCACATAAGAATCATTAAGGTGCTGCAGAAACTTGTGTCAGAATTTGATTTCCCTGCGTGGGTCCTGATGATGCAGGATGACAGTCACTGGAACTGTCCAATCAACATCACTCCTCTTGATATGAATTGAAGACTTCTGTGTAGGACACACCTGTGTATCCTTGCTCTGAGCTCTTCCACAAACCTCCTTTCTCCTCGCTCTTCGTCTTCCTCCAGGTGCATTTAAACAGTTGGAAGATCCTTCATCATGGTGGAGAAACGACATCCGGGTTAATGGAGGAGAGAGGAGACGAGGAGGCAAAATTCAGTGTAATGAAAAGCACCCTTTGGCAACTCTGTAAGATGTCTTGCTTAAATAAAAAATCACTTGGAGATTGGGATATTATAAGTTTTAATAACCAGTACTTTCATCTTTCATCAAAACCCCCTCAAAATACAGTTTTGTCCCCATTCTCAAGAGTGAGTGTATTATTTTCTGTTACATTCATCATTGTAGTTTTATAGCACATGCACTCACAGCGATCCACTCCTCAGTTTTTCTGAGAAATGACCAAGTCTAGAGGGCAGGAGAGGGGAATGAGAGGCGGAGGAGAGGAGAGGGAGTACAGATGGAGAGAAAAGCTGCTGAAAGGAGAGAAAAGAGAGCAGAGATGAGATAGAGAGACTGAGTACAGTAGAAGAGGGGAAAAGACCAGAGAGTTCAACTGATCTTCACATTTGATTCATGTTCTTATGGAGGGCATGATGAGGAAGAGGAGGACAGAGTCTCCCGGTGCAGAGGGGATGATGGGTGAGAGGCTGGGAGGAAGAGGAGGAGGAAGGTGAGAGAAGACAGAGATGAGATAGAGAGAGAGCGAAGGAGAGATAAAAAGGGAGACTGCTTTCACTGCAGCAAAAAACATACAGTGCAGTGTCAGTATATGTGAATACTTTATACACACACACACACACACACACACACACACACACATATATATGTATTTATAGACAGTATATCCTTGTATGTTTTTAGCAACTCAGAAAAGCTGATGCTGCATTTTCAGTTTCAGTTTTTATATGAGTTTCAGGAGCCTGAAGGTCACTGAACTCAGCATGTGTTCCTTCAAAAGTCAAAAATATGATCAAAGCTTCAACTAAAAGTATGACCTTTCACAGACAGGGTCCACTTAATCCAAGTTACAAAAAGTCAAATGTCTGCCCTCTGGACTTGTGGACTGGACCCTCTGTACATATTTCTGTGATGTGCCAGCCTGTTTTCACACCCACTCTGTCAAATACAGCAGCTTGATCATGTTTCAGACTGACGCTGTAGGTACCTCTTAGGCATCGTTTCTGAAGGTGCCCCTCCAGCATTATGTTTTGATGTGTCATTGAAGTCAGGTGACATCGTATAAAGAGCAAGTAGGTTCAAATAGAGGGGTGATGGGTGGATGGATGGGTCAAACAAACACAGGACTTTCACACAGGAGCCTGTGGTTCAAGTCCTGTGTGACCCAGCTGTCAAAATTGACATTGAATTGATAGAGCTGTAAAAAATAATGTCTGGCCTACAGAGTGTTACATAGTTAACCCATTTTACCACAGATAACTCCAATTTATGGTTAACGTACACTGTTATCTTCTCCATTTTGTAAATGTCTGTTATTTATCCCCCTTCAACCATTCTTGAGGTATGAATCCAAAAAGCATGCTCTTACTCTCCATTAGAATTGTAATCAGGCCTGACAAGTTGAGCCCCACAAGGCCCAAGCCTGATAAAATTCTGTCTGAAACTGACCCAAACCCGTCCCTCATTAGCATATGTCAGTCCGAACCAGGCACTTTTCTTAACAAGTCTGTGTACCAAACAGTAGGAGTTGGCAGTGACAGGGACAATACATGGGGGTATTTGAACTGGCAACGACAAAATTGGGGAGAAAAATGAAAAACACTACTACAACTACTACTACTGATAATAATAATAATAATAATAATAACAATAATAATAATAATAATAATAATGATACAGCCCAAACCCGACATAAGCCTATGAAATATGAGAAATATGGCACAACTGGCCCCAATCCATCGGATCCTTTCAGTTCCTGTTGGGTTCAGGCTCTACTCTAAATGGGCCTGTGACATATGAGAATATGTTGTTAGGTTCTATGTGTCTGTCTCCAAAAATCCTGAATCACAGGACAATCCCAGAAAACATGATCATGATTCACATGTAGATTTCCACAGTTTCTCCAGCAAACTGGAGGGTTACCATCATAATGGATTTCTGAGAGCGTGTAATGAAGTACCTTATTAGGCTTTTCCAACTGAACTCCTTCCAGTTTTGTGAAGTGGTATACTTCTACTGAAATATCCACATTGTTCTCCATTCTTCCTCAGATATGGTTCTCTCCTTCTTAGCTTAAGATCAATAGCCCCTTATATATGCATTAAATAATTTTACCAGTAGTATTTCAATAACATGCTTTTCTCATCAGTTCTATCAAACCTGCTCTTGCTTCAGACAGATTTTTTATCTTTTTGTTAACATAATTGCGCACCTGCAGGTATTGATTAAAAATGAGAATTTTTCTTTAAGCATTTCAAATCATGGCAGTGTGCCTTTGCTCATTGTCTTGCATAAAAGGAATGACTCCTTTGGTTACCAATCCCTCAATCTAAAATCTAATTTATTAGGAGCAAAATCTGTGTCATCTGCACACCATTTAGAGATTTCTATATCTTCCTCTAATTTATACTAGTTATGACTGTTTTCCATACTTTAAAAGTCAGTTTTATTCATAAATTTTCAATTATATTTGCAGTATGTAGCCTTGCAGATGGCTGTTAGCTATGATTGCTTGTATAGGAATGGAGGGTACACTGTTCTCCCATTTGGCATCCAGTCTCACATACCCAGACATCTCTCCACAGCGCTGAGTGCTGGAGAAAGGTCCACATACACATTTGCGATGGGGGAAAAAAATGCCCTGCCTTGTTTGCATTTTTTAAACTGATCACAAGCATCTTGGGTGGAGCTAAGCCCAGGATGCAGCGTTGGTGCTGCTACAAAATAGTGTCACAGGGGAACTTGTCTTGGTGGAACATTTGCATGTCAGGAAGCGAGCTCTGGCATTAAAATGACTAAATCACTGGTAACAGCTGTTAGCTGGTTCACACTCATACCATTAGTGTCATAGGTGCTTATTTGCCATTTTCAGCATGTATGTTACAGCTCAGAGGTATTCTTGCTTCCTGGGGACTTTGAGAACACGGATGCGATAGAGGACACTGCAATACTGTGGCCAGTGATGGGACTTATACCAGTAGTGTGCATCCAGTGAGTCAGACTATTGGGCATATGAACCCATATGATGGGTTGCACCAGCATAGAGTAGGTCGTAACTTAATAGTCTAGGCCCTATCCACCATGTGTATCTTTATAATATTTTGTCCCATTCTTTCAATTATTTTTGGTTAATCTCTATTGGAAGGATCTGAGATAAATATAACAAAAAAATACAATTTTCTTACTTATGTATTTTTCCTAAACCTAACCAAATAGTTTTTATGCCTTTATTTTTAATGTCTACCAAACATTGCATATTTATTATTGCTAACTTGACTGTACAGCTCTGAACATGCAAAACCAATGCCAGAGGGGTGCTTACTGCATGTGCACGGGATGTGCACGATAAGTCGACCATATGATTAAATGTCACCACCCTCGCTAGTTGGCACCAGAAATACTAGTCAGTCAAACTATTTTTTAATATTTTATTCATGTACAATGCCAGTTAACTGTTGCCTTCAAGGTGTTATGCAGGTGCCCACCACAAGTTTGGGATGCGGTATTTAACCACTCAACTGGAGCAACATGTGATCACATTCAGCACAGACATGGACATTAACCTACAAGCAGAGCTGCTGCTGCTAGCGGTGCTAACATTAGCCATATTGTGTATCAGGCTGCAGCTAACTTCAGCTCCGGGTAAATTATGTTGTTTACCTGCAGATGCTGTGATCCTTTTCAGTCTGAAAAGGTGAAGCATTTAGTGGGTTGCTGTGATGTTTTGTAGGTTAATGTGCAATGATTGTATTGCGTGTCATATGTTTCAGTGGCACTTAAAATGTGATTTGGCGATTGTAGACTGTGATTAACAGCTTTAAATGGTCTTAATACACTGTAGTTTTTCGGATGAGGTTTAACATTATGAATTAATATATTGTGCTCAATTTTAACTGCTTTCAGAATGTTTTTGTACTACTAAACTTGTCAACTAGCCTAAATTAAAATTTGTATTTTAATGACAGGGAAATTAGTTGCTAGGAACATCCCTGGCAGTGTCATACTTTGAAGTGACCAAGTGGCCGTATTCAATGCATGTGTTTACCACCATCACGTCAAGGGATAAATGCGCTCTGAGACAGCACTTAAGGGAGTAGACATTGACATTTTAGGAAAGATGTTTATTCACTTTGTTGTTGAGAAAAGAAGAGAACATTGATACTCTCATGCTTGAAGTTACCACCAGTAACCAATCTGAACTGCTACTGGACGGGCTACCATGAAATCTGGTTCAGACATTCATGGTTCTCAAATGATGAACATGTCTTTGCAGATGAGTGATATTTACAGGGAGACAGAGTTGGATTGGCTGTGGAGGTGCTCACTCTATGCAGAGCTTTCAGACAGTTTGGGTGCATGTGTGTATGGTATAGGGTATTCCATTGACTGAGGTGTGTGTGTGTGTGTGTTTTAGTGACGTTGTATTGGTGCCTCTATAGCAGTGCACAGTGCTGCAGACTGCTACAGACCAACACAGCACATCAGCTCTGCACTACAGAGAGAGAGAGAGCGAGAGAGAGAGAGAGAGAGAGAGAGAGAAAGAGAGAGAGAGGACAAGCAGCAGAGATGATGAGGAGAGGTGGAGAGAGAGATGGAGAGAATACACTATGAGAGAGAAAAAGAGAGAGAGAACACTAATGATCTGATGGTCTGCAGTCTTTTCTCCCCATTTTGTGGAGCTCAGCAAATCCTCGTTCTGCTTCTGCTCTCTCTCTCCCTCTCTGTCTTGCTGCTGGTGGAGAGACTATCTTGGAAAGGGGGAGAGAGGGAGAGAGAGAGCGAGGGACTGGGCGGTGGGCGTGAAACACTCTATCATCTCCCTCCTGCTCGCCTCTAATTGAGCCAAGTGTTTTAGTAGATTGAACGACAGTGTGGAGGAAGGGAGTGATGCAGCAGAGGACAGATGAGAGTCTCATTCTCATGCAGGACACTAAACTGAATCTTAAATAGAGTGTTGAGTTCCTGCCACTCAGAGGACTTCAACTCTGTTGACATCTGTTACTTATTTGTCACGTTTGTTTATTTAACTACATCCTCTATATGTGATGGATGTTTTTATTACCTCTGACATAAAAAAAACTGCTGACACATGATCACATCAATAATTGAACCCTCCGAGGGGAACCGTTTTATAGTATGTGCAGCATTAAGTATATTTTAATGTTAATATGTCTTGACTCAGGTAAAATAGATCCATCCATTTTATGCACCGGCTTACAGAGTCCTGGATTGGCTTGTACCAGTCATTTTCGTCATAAATCCATAACTTAGATTGAATATAAAGTTCTTCCGAAATTCTTAGGAACTACTATCTAGTTTCAGACTTGTGATTTACTGAATATGGGTATCACCTTTATAACGTAAAGTTGAGATGAAATGAAAAATGGCTTTTTAACCCTTTTAGATCATATCCCCTACGTTGTGCACCTATTTACCAGTACATACCAAAAAATACAAAAAAATCAGTTTGTTTGTATTTTTATATCAAAATCCAATGATGTTTTCTTCTTATGAAACAAAGCACATGCTTATGTATGTATTCAACCAATGTTACCATAACATCCACCCATCAATCAATCTTCAATTTTAGCAATGCAGATCTAAGGTTAGACAGTATGTCAGTATGTCTTTCTATGTTTGCCACCTCAAATCTTCTTTTGTTCTCCCAAAATACTGTTGTTACCATCCATGAATTTATTCACTTGAGTGGTATCTCACAGCACATTGTGCATGAGACATTTTACAGTGGAATGTTTCAGTAACTAGCTGCATGGAGTTCATAGTGGACGGGGTCCCCACCTCACTGATAAATGTTACTATACATAAACACAAATTTATAACTTGTACAAACACAACTTCATGACTCTGTTCACTGATTTGGGTGAAAGTGGATCATATTTCATGGAAAAAATGCTTTGTGGTTTTCATTCTGATGTGATTTTGTTCTGATTCCAGCTGCTCAGCTTCAGCTCTGGGTCAGAGTTTTCTGCTAACTTAACTGCTGTTAGCTGGCAACAGGACTGGACTAAGCAGCCTCCCAGTGAACATGACTGGACCTGGACCAAACACAGCCTCGGAGACCAACAGGGAAAATAGTGCGTGAGTGAGGTAATTTAAAGGGTTTCCTGAAGGAAAGATAGCTTTACTAGTAGCTAGTAGCAAAAGTAGCTAACTGCTCGGTTAGCCATGCAGGTATGTTAGCTGACTCAGCCCCGGGGTGCCAGGAGCCAAACCCAGTAAGAAAACCACTGTTGTATTGTATTCCCTGTAATCAAAACTCTGACACCTATAAAGGCAACAGGCATACAGTATTCTTAACAACTCATAACTACCTAAATAGTGATTTACTAAATATGGGTTTCAGCATTAAAACTGAAGTCTTGAACTTGAAGTTGGGGTGAAATAAAAAATGTCTTTTTAGCCCTTTCAGATCACATACCTAGTCAAATGCACACCTATTTATAATATATGCCCAAAAATACAAAAAACACCCAATTTCTTTGCATTTTTATATGAAAATCTAATCACATTTTCCTCCTGTAAAACAAACTGATGCATACATATGTAAGCTAGAACCAACCAGTTTCAACCAATAATATTATGATTTCCACCTATCAATCAATCTTAAGCTTTTTATGGTGTAGAACTAAAGCTCCGATTCATTAGTTAGCTTGCAACACAATGGTACACTGGTGTGTTTTCCAAAATGTTCAGCACCTTAAACCTTTGGTCGCAGTATCACCATGTCCAGGAAGAGTCAGCATGGTTAATGGACTGCTGTCTCAAGCTCCATGGCTGGGGAGTGTAGTGTTAATGCTCAGCTTCAATGCTGTTGGATACTGCAAATGCCATTCAACATCCACAAATGCCTCCTTGGCTGCCTGTTTTTACAGGAAATGTAAATATGCAGTATCAAATAGCACTCTACTTTCACATTCATGTGGACAAAAATGGCTAGCAAGCTAACATTAGCTTTTCCCAACCCAATCTCTTCAATCTCTAATACATGACTGTAGACTCTCAAATAGTGTGCAGTGCATACATTGTAGCAAAAATAAATGTGTGTTTAATGTTGTGAAATGGTCGTAGTTTGGATATGTTTGACCATCAAAACTACTTGGTTAGGTATAGGTTTGGGTTAAAATAAGTAGGTGGCATCGCTATCTTACACCGACACTGATGCAATTTTTGCCATGTCTGCAACATAGCAAATGAATTTGCACCTGGTCTGTACGGCCATGAGCAGGGAGTCTAAAAATAAAGACAAAACAAAGGCGTGGCTTGGCACATTTGCTATCTTGTGCTTGGTGCATTGGAATACAAACCATTTGCCCCTTAGACTGGCTAAAACCTGGCTGAAGAGCAAAGTCTGGGTAACTGACCCTTCGCTAAGCCCCACCTCCAACAGCAACTGTCCAATCATAGCTTAGCAACCCTAACTAGAGATGGCAAGCTTTCCATTTCTCTACGTGTTGACGCATTGTGCAGGGGGCTCAGAGAAGAACGATACTTGGCATTTTGTGAGTTGTGATGGTGACATCTTTTCTGTAGTCTCTCCAAAACATGAAACACAAGAGCACACATATGCTGACTGTATTAAATTCTGTCTTCATCTGCTCTAATATAATCTGCAAACATTAGCATGTCTGACTAGCTAAAACTAGCTTACTAGCTGCAGTAACTTTACATCCAGCCAAACTTGTTAGATATCACTGCATCTGCATTTGTTCTGTGGGGGTTTGAGAAAGAGGTTGTGGGCTGATGCAGAATCAAAGTGGGTTGATGACGATACATCCCACTCTGTCTTGCTGTCTCAGGTCTAAGCTGGGTTAGCTTACCTCTTATACTGTCTGTCTGCCGTGATCGCGGTCTGGCTGGTCTGGCTGGGTGGCCTGTCCAGCCGGTGTCTGCTGCACTAACCCAGTCCCTGTGTTTCCTTTCCCCACATCAATAAGTGTATTTCTGTCATCTATCATATAGATATATCTGCCGTATTTCATCATCCGACCAGTGTCTGCTGAGATGTAAGATAGCTTTAGCCTCAGTCTTTTAGCTTCAATATTACACCATGTGGGCAGCTATCAGGTAACTTTGCATTTACACTTTCACAGTGTTCTTGTTTTAACATGTGTCAGATGGAAACATTAAAATGGACTTTTCGGCCGAGTCAGTAAGTTAGCAGTAGCTTACATCAGCCAGCTACACCTATAAAATCTGTTTGTGAGTTATTATTTTAGCCGACAAAATCCACTGTCGTCAGCTAGAAATGAGTACCTGCTTTTGTTAAAGACCTTGTGTTTCCATAATTGCCCCCAGTTTCAATGTTATATCTGCCACCATTAACACTGTAAACTGCATAAATGCCTTGCGAGAATGGAAAGTTTGGCAGGCTTAGCAACAGTAACTAAGGAGGGCAGGGCTTTGCAAAGGGCCAGTTGGTCTGTCTGCACAAGATAGCACCTGGTGCATTTGGCTGAAGCACACATACTCACAAAACTCCTTCATTTATGTTCAGTCTTTTTCCAAAACAGGAGTGTGAATTAGCAAAGTGTCATTTGAACACATTTTCTATCAGACACAAAGTGTAAATATTGAAGAAAACTGTGCGTGTGTGTGTGTCTCACGCTTGGCTGAGGCGCACGCACATTTCCACAATCACAAAACACCTTTCATTTATGTTAAACAGCATGTGTGTGTGTGTGTGAGTCTAAGGTGGACACAACTTGAATCAATTAAATCCACTGTGTCTCACGTTTTCAACTTGTGCTTTAGATCAGCATCAGATGGGGCCCAGAAAATCTGCATAAGGAGGAGGTGAGGTGGATACATTTGTCAAACCAACACAGAACTTTCACCAAGGAGACCAGGGTTCATGTCCCATGTCAAATTAAAATGTTATTAGAAGTTGTATGGAACATATTAGCTGTGTCACATGACTCGTGGCTTGTGACTTGCAGGTCACTTTGGTGATTATTGTAACCCCATACATGGTGTTATCCAAAACCTACCTAGTAGATTTTGGGGCTGAACCTTCCCAGACTTTGACTTTTTCACAATGTTAACCATGTGTTATAGAGGCTTTCTGGCAGCAGGGTTGCATAAGGCCTTTTAGTGTCTCCAGAGGGAGTCTGATAAATCTCCTCAAGTGATGACGTTGGAGTCAGCATTGGCTGAAAACTACAAGTCTGAAAACGAAAAAATCTGGAGATGTGGACACTTTTTTTCCCCCAACTGTCCTGCCTATTCCTGCCCTACTTTTGTGTGTTTGGTTTGTACTACTGTGCTGTGATTGGCCAGTCTTCGTTGCCTCGACGCATCCTTGTTATTACCGGAAAGCCCTCCTAACGCATGGTTAACATTGTGAAAGGGTCTATTTTAACTGAAAACAAGATTTTTTCCTAAACTTAATCAGGTAGCTTAGTTCAATAAATCTAACTGCAACTGAAAACTGAAAAGAAAAAATTAGAAACCCTGAAAATAAGTCAGGTCAAAGTTGACATTTGGGACACAAACTGCAGTTTCCTGTGTCAAAGTAATCTCTGAGCTGTTAATATCTACACTTGTTCTCACACTACACTAGCATAGCACCAGCTAGCATCAGGCAGTGAGTAATAGCCGATCACAGAACAATCGGGGGTGACTAGTTTGAAACTGTCTTGAGATAAAAAATAATGTGGTGTGGCGGGGCCTTTCTGTGCGGAGTTTGCATGTTCTCCTCGTGTCTGCGTGGGTTCTCTCTGGGTTCTCTGGCTTCCTCCCACAGTCCAAACATGCATGCTAGGTTAATTAGTGACTCTAAATTTTCTGTAGGTGTGAATGTGAGTGTGAGTGGTTGCCTGTCTATATGTCAGCCCTGCGATGAACTGGTGACTTGTCCAGGGTGAACCCCGCCTCTCGCCTAATGTCAGCTGGGCGGGAATAAGTGGTTACAGAAATGAATGAATATAGCAGTAGTAGTAGTGTTCAGTATAAGGTCAAAGGATACCTGCATTCAAATGATCATTTCAGGAATGCTTCCATTCACATGATGGTTATTGATTGAAGAAGACAAAAATGTATCAGATGAGGTACTTTGTTGGTATTGGTCTCACTTTCAGGGTACTGGCATTCATACTGTTATCGTAATTTTTAAACGATACCCAGCTCCAGTGTGGACAGTCTGGACCTCTGTAGGAGTCTTGGCGGCCCTGACAAGAGCATAGAAGAATATGACAGCTACAGTTCACTTGGTGAAGCTTTTGGAAAAGGCTGTCTGAAGTCAAAGTAAAGTAGTAAAAAAATATTCTAGATATATCTTATTTTTTATGTGGCTAAAATACACTTTGCTGCTGACCCTGACCAGCATTCATACCAGCATACATTGCTAAGCTTCTGTGCCAGTAATCCTGAGGGAGCTGATAATCAGAATGTCATCTGCCATACCTAAACAGACTGGAGAAATGAACTAAACCACAACAACACAAAGCTATGTTTTCTAATACTTATGACTTATGACTGCTGCACTTTAATGGAGAAAAGTAGAGATGTAAAAATTAAGTCTTGATGAGTGAAAAATAATATTTTTATTCATTTCCAGCATAGAGTAGACCCCCAAAACCTCAGTATGCTTCAGACAAAGTACTTGATATATTGTCTGACAACATTTAAACTCAGCAGGCTCTCTATAACTTTATGAAACAGACAATTTAATGAGGCCATGTTTAAACAGCAACTGTCCAGGTGTGTCAGGGTTTTAACTCCTCTCTCAGTTCTCTGTTTTCATTCCTCACACAACTAATTCCATCACTTTCTGTGACTGTAACTGTAAGAATGCAGTAAGGACCCAAATGCAAGCAGGAAACTGATTGAACATTTTATTCTCTTGGCAAAACAAAAACACTACAGCCAACAAGGATATCTAACTCACTGACTGGGTGACCAGCTCACTAAATGCTCCCAGTAGCAGGATCAGCACCTTGGAGAGCACCGCAGCACACAGCCCTGACAGGATACTTTGTATGTAGGACAACTACATACAAAGTATCAGCTGACATCTACTTAACAAAGGTCAGACCAAGTCATTGCTTTGCAGATAAGTCTCAAGTCTTTGCACTCAAGTCCCACGTTAACACAGGCAAGTTCCAATACAAGTCCCAAGTCCTAAACTTTGAGTTTCCATTCCTTAAGAAGTCTTAATCTAACAGTGACTTTCAGCCTCATTGATTTACTTAGCTGTCAAGCCAATGTTAGCTAAGCATTAACTTGCTAACTATGTTATTATTAGCCTCAACTCACTGTTTTTTGTGAATTTTCAAATGTTGAACCAAGTTGGACAATGTTGCATCTGCAACTTGTTTTTTCTTGATCACCTCATAATTTTCTATGTAAACAAATTTATATTTGGTATTATCTTTTCTGTTCAGTAACATAACATTGGTTCTTCATGGTTCTGTCCTGCAACTGGATTGGATGTTGTTGGACTGGTGGATCTGGGGAATAAAGTGTCAACTTGCAGAGGATGAATAGCATTAACATTAGTTGATTCAGGAAATGAAGGGAAATTAATTGATTTGTGGATTCACGCTTTTTAAATAACAGACCTCTCTGTCTTTGGGTTTTGGGGAAGGTATCAAGTGTTTTAAAGTCAAAAGGCTCAAGTCCATGTGAAGTTGTGAATCACTGGTGTTGAGGTCCAGGCCAAGTTGCAAGTCTAATTTTGTCAACTTGAGTCTCGAATCATCAAATTTGTGACTCCAGTCTGACTTGAGTCCAGGTAATGTGACTCAAGTTCCATACCTTTGCTTGTTATCCTCCATATCCAAAGTCATAAGTCCGTAAGTCCTATACACCACATCAAAATTATAATTCATTTGATGTTCAGCTGCCAGGGATGAATCATATTCATTTAACTTTGTTTCCCCCTTGGTCATCCACACATCCACTTGCAGTGGTTGTGTTTGTTTTGTTACTGTTTCAACATGACAGTTCCTCAGTGCACAAAGCCACTTCCATAAAGAAATGCTTACAGTGCTGACATCAACGCCATCCAGAACCTCACTGACTGTGAGCCAGAACTTATCATCAGACATGTGCACTTGAGTCTTGTGACTTGGACAGTCAGACTCCAGTCAAAAATTTGATGACTTTGGACTCAACTTGACAAAATCAAAGGAGACTCAACTTGGACTTTAACAATGATTTGTGAGTTCACTTGCATTTAAGGCTATTGACCTGGAAATACTCGATACCTTTCAGGCCCAAAGATTTAATGCTTTCCCTGCCAGCATTTTTTAATAAAGTTGCAAGCCAGTGCCAGCATTTTTGACAAAATTCACCAATTTTTTAGCACCCACAGAATATTCAGTTCTATGAATATGTTAACATGGATATGTATCAAAAGAAAGCACAAATCTTCTAGTTTCACATACAAAAAATGTTTTGTCCTAACTTCATTCAGATTTTTTGTAAACACTTGAATGTTTGTTGGTTGCATAAAAAAAATCTACTTTTCAGACAAAAAAATGAGAAAATTCTGTTTTTGTAACAGAGACATTTTTAAACAGCATATTGACTTCACGTTGTATTTTTTTTTATTATTATTTTATCACATCACTGTCACCAGTGTGGCTAACATTACCTGTGTGTGTCCCCTGCTCCTCCACTCAAAACACTCCGTCTGACAGGCCCCAGGGGCTGGAGCTCTCCTCGACTGTGGCATGAGTCCCAGGGGCTGCAGCATGAGCAGCCTTGCTGTGTCCTGGCTGCGGTGGAGGTCCAGGTGCTGCAGCATGAACAGCCTCGCTCTGCGGCTGGGTCTGCCACTGAGCACCGATGTTTTCATGCTTGATGACACCATCTTCTTTTTCTGCTGCTCAGTCGTTCCCTTCTCCTTCCAGTGACAATTTTTTGTCAGATGATCATCACAGCGTCCCCTACCATCTGGCAGTGAAAACAGCAATTGACAAGATATCTCATCAATGGCAGGTAAAGACTTAAAAGTTTGTTATTTAAAAAGTGGGAATCCATGAATCAGTTCATGTCCTGAATCAACTAACTTTAATGCTATTCATCATGAGGCTGACACTTAATTCCCCAGTTCTATGATGTTTTAACCAATCAGATAGCATCCAGTCAAGTTGCAAGAGAGAATGATGAAGAACTAATGTTACTACAGTTGGAAAAAAGATACTAATGATAATTTGTTTTGCACACAGATAGTAGGAGGCGGTGAACAACAAAAGAAGGGCAGTATATAAAATGTGCAAATCAAAAATTACAGATGGGTATGGAACAACTTTTAGCTTTGTTCGACCTTTTAAGATGCACAACGAACAGTATGTCAAGGCTGTGTTGTTAAAATGGCATTACATTTAGTGAAGAGACTTGGGACTTGATTTGGGACTTGCTTGTCTTGACTCAGAACTTGAGTACAAAGACTTGAGACATACTTGTAGCTTGAAAAGCAATGACTTGTTCCCACCTTATCCAACATCGCTGTTGGACCTCACGGATGCTCTGGTGTCTGACTGGGCAAAAATCCCTGCAGAGGGTTCAACTGCTGAGAAACCTGAAACCAGAAGAGTGGAGGCTGTTTGCTCACTAAGGCTGTGATGTTCAGGTGTCCAGATTTTCAGCTTCCATGTTACCACTGTGTGTGTTACCACCCGTTTGCAGTAAAAAAAAAAAAAAAAGGCTTCCAGTTTCTCTCTCTCTCTCTGCTTCTCAGTTCGATAAATCTTTTTTCTTTTGCAGCTCGATTCAAGGATGCAGCAAATCCTCTGCAGCAGAGAGCCAGGAGAGCAGAGTGTACATAGAGCTGTTCAGTTTTAACCTCAATAACATCAAATGATCCAATAATAAGACTTCAGGCAGTCAATCAGGCTGTCAGTCATTCAGATCAATTGATTCATAAAATCCGCATACCACAGATTGTGTGTGCGTGTGTGTCATACACACTCTCTCTCTCTCTCTCTCTCACACACACACACACACACACACACACAGAGGCAGACTCCTCCTTCCTCTCCTCCTCTCTCCTCCTCCTCTCAGTTGCCCCCGTGCCTCCTTGCCGGGACGGTATAACAGTAGGTACAAACACAGCGGGGACCGGCGGTGGATGGGGACGGCCAGTAGCCGCAGCAGCAGCAGCAGTCGGGCGCATCGACCGAAGCATGCTCCAGCGCAACCATGACTTGCTCGGCGTCAGATAGCGAGAAGATCGTGATCAACTGCGGCGGGATCCGACACGAGACCTACCGGAGCACCCTGAAGACGCTGCCGGGGACGCGCTTGTCTTGGCTGACCGAGCCCGACGCCTACAGCAACTTCGACTACGACCCCAAGTCCGACGAGTTCTTCTTCGACCGCCACCCGGCCACCTTCGCCTTCATCCTCAACTACTACCGCACCGGCAAGCTCCACTGCCCCAATGATGTTTGCGGGCCGCTCTTCGAGGAGGAGCTCGCCTTCTGGGGCATCGACGAGACGGACGTGGAGGCGTGCTGCTGGATGAACTACCGGCAGCACCGCGACGCCGAGGAAGCCCTGGACAGCTTCGAGACGCCCGAGCCCGACGCACCGGAGGATGATCCAGCGCTCACCGGAGGGGCAGACGGAGACCTGAAGCGGCTGTGCATGCAGGAGGACGGCCGCAGGGCGACGTGGTGGGAGGTGTGGCAGCCCAATATGTGGGCGCTGTTCGAGGACCCCTACTCCTCCAAATACGCCAGGGTGAGTGGTCGGACCAGTGTGTATTCTATTCTGTTCAATTCAATTCTATTCTATTTTCTATTCTATTCTATTCTTCTGGCGGGCGTTTGGCAAGCTTTTGGCCATTGCGCATTGCTGCGCGTAAAGTTTGTCTGCCATCTAAACTGCTTTGGAGCAGTGTGAGGATCTACTGTAATGTATTTCAACAAGTAGAGCAAAATACATTACTTCTATAGCTGCATTACATTCTGATCACCACTCTCCTCTCCTCCTCTGAACTACCGCTCTTCTCTTCTTTCTTTTTAATCTCTCTAATTGACATCATTGTGTGAAGATTTGGTTGTTGCTGATGCCCATTCGTCTGTGCGCATCAGTCTATCCTTCTCTCTTTCTGTCTCTCTCTATAGTGTCTGTACGTGTGCGCCAAATGATCTCTTCTGCAAAACACTCAACATTTTGAACATGATTTAATTAAGAATAGCCCTAATTTGGGATCCAGTTCTCCACCACACTATCAGTCCACATTTGGTGTAAAATGCTCCGCAGTCCAATAATCAACTTAATCACCAAGTAACTGAAAGTGGAAATCCTCCTGCCTCCGTTTAGCTGCTCTCTCTTATTGATAACACAAAACTAAAATCCCTCAGCAGGAACGGCTCACACTTCAGCCAATAGGCTGCTGGGTTTGTGCACGTTTTTGCGTGTGTAGGTAAGCACACGCACATGAATACATTGCTGTTTGCTCATGTACCTCAGGCAGGAGATGGTGAATGCAATTGTATTTGTCCTTCAGTGTGTGTGTGCCGTGTGTGTTTGGGTAGATGATGGAGCAAACACTGCTATTCTTCCATCCATCAAAACTGGTTGATGTCAGTTTGTGTGTTTTTTGTTTGACTTTGCTGGTGAGCACATTCTACATCCAATATCACTCTTGGCCTCTACATATATTATAGCTGGTTTGAATTTGTTGTGATATTCTCTGTGCTAGAGTCGTCATGATACCAGAATTTTAAACTTTGATACAATTCTAGGTCAAAAAATATGATAATCAGTACCTCCTTTGATATCAAAGTAAAAAGGAAAAAAGTACACACAAAAGGTACAAAAAATAGGATAAATTCTTTTTAAATAAACAACCTACACAGTGCTGGTACAGAGCAGGTCACTGAACACTGTGAGAATGAACTCATGACTGAACTCAGCTGAAGTCTTGAATGAGAACTTAGATCATTTGTTTAACTAGATTCATTACTTTTGAGGAGGGGGCACGATAAATGCCAGTGCTGATAAATTATCTGCTGATATTGGCCTATCACAGTATACTGGTCTGTATCAGCAGATATTTGCTAATAAAAATCATCTCTAATAACGTCTGATTTAACAGATAATGTTACAGCATTTAATTTGAATTCTTTGGCAAAATGCTCTGTAAAAGCCAAAGTATGTTTGTCAACTTTTTGATTAAAACATTTGAAGAGTCAGAACTATTCTTTATTTTTGTTATCATGGTGATGTCAGTTGGATTTGTTTGGTCAGAAGTGTGGAATATTAAATTATCAATCTTGGCTTACTACATCTGAGCTTTTCTTACCCTCAGGTGTGCAGAAACTACAGGTTATATGAACTTCTTTTAAAATTACAAACATGAAATTATCGGTTATCTTCTCGATATCAACCATGAGAAGCTAGGGGTCAGGGGTGGTATGGATAACAAGGGATGGAGACAGACTGATACACTGGGCACTACACTTGGCATCAGGAGTCCATGACTTTCAGATCAAGAGGTCTCCAGTTGTTTCCATCCCTCCTGGACACGAGGCTGCAGTTGTGTATGAACATGGAGGTCGAAGATGGGACAGGACGTCAAGGAATGGTGCTAAACTAATGTTAAAACTAGTGATGCTTCTCTGTAGCTCAGCTGATAACAGACATCAGAGCTGACCTAAATGGTTCAAATCTTAAAAACACCTGTATGTACGATACTGTATGGTATGTATGGTAACTGATGTCCAAATCAGTGTTTGAATGCAGCACTTTTTTGTTTTTTTAAAAGAGGAAGAAGATGTTGTATCTACTGCTCTGAAAGACTGGTAAAAGACTGAAAAAGAGTGAGAAATGGAGCCCTTCCATGGCATTTGATTCATCCCAAAACCTGTGTACATAAATTCCAGGCACATGCACGTGACGTGAGTGCACAGAGCAAAGACAGCATTTCTGCACCTATGGAAGCTTTGAATATTTTTGCAAGTAGGCTAATTGTTATGCCCCATACAAGAGACATATTTAGTAGTCAGCAAACAAAATATACCTCAAAGTCTTGGCTGTATTGTCATGGGTGACGAGAGGCCACATAATTCAGATTAAAACCTTTCAACTAAGACCTGTGGTGTGTGTGTGTGTGTGTGTGTGTGTGTATTGTTTGTAATTCAGTCTTTGTTATATCGTCTCTCTTTCTCCTTTTTTCTATATTGCTCCATTTCTCTCATCTCAACCCATGAACTCAATTCTTCTCTCTTCTCCCTTCCTCGGTTTTATCCCTTTCCTCACCTCATGTGCTCAGTCCTCCACTTCTCACCTGTGTCTCCCTTTGCCTTCCTCAGCTTAATTGTCTCTAAAAAATCTATGGTCATTTGAAGAGCCAGAGGCTAATGCTGACCTGGATCATTGTGAGTTGAGGTGTATGTTCTGTGGACTCTGCCATACACACAGAGGCAGTATATTGACCTAGCTGCTCTCTGTGACATAGGATGGAGACACACAATTAGAGACACGCATACTACACACAAACACACACACACACACACACACACACATCTTAAGCACCATTTGTCTACAGGGGTCCATAGACCCCTTGCAGCCTCTGTGGGGAGTGTGTGAGAAAAAGCTGACATAATTATCTGGATATCTTCATTTTCTGGTTGGTTGATTTTCTAATTCAAATGTTCATTTTTACAGCCAGATTGTGTGCGTATAACATTCCTCCCTCAAAACTCTGGCATACAACAATTAAACGTGGAAATGGTACTCTCCATGAGAATCCATGTAAAGTAAATTCGTCATCTGCCTAAAGAATTATTTTTCTCTGAAAATACACACAAGCATCTCTGCGAACGTATGTGGAGAAGTCCCTAACCATAACTGTACAGTAGTTGCCATGGCTTGTCAACAACATTACCTGCTCTGGGATTTTGCAGAATTGCCCAATGTCAATATTTTTGTCTAGCAGTAGGTACAGTAGTATCAATACCATTTTTTCCTTCCCAGTACCTGAAACTATATCGGCAAATATGGAGTACCAATCTGATACCAGTGTGTAAAAAAATATATTTATTATTACCATTGTTTAACAACTGTATACTACTTACCCTATATGGATGTGATGTGATTGCTATCCATGTTGTATGACCTGGCTCAGGCTGGAAAAATTAGGCATACGGACCATTGTTGGGAAGTAGCAGGGTCCTATCTTGTGGCTAATAAATTAACTGATATTGAATTGGTGCATTACCTGGTGTACTCGCTGATACCTGATTGTATTGGAGGCATTTCTGATACTGATATCAGTATCCGAAAAACACTAGCAGTAAGGTTGTCCTGCTCTGAGACATATGACTAAAAAACGCAGCTGATATGCATCTGTAGATGTTCATAGGACACAGCTACACCACGCTCTAGCTGCACTGTAGCTCTGTCCCGGCTCCAAGGTGCACTGTGAACATTTTGTCAAATAGCACACCTTCAGGCAGCCTGTACCCTTAACATTTCTGTTCATCTGGGTAGCTGTGGGTTAGTGGTGGAGTGGGTCACATCTACTAATCTGAAGGTCAGTGGTTTAATCCTCAGCTCCTCCAGTCTGTATGGTGAAGTGTCCTTGGGCAAGATACTGAACCCCAAATTGCAAATGGATGAATGCGGTAAGTAGCTGTGAAACACTTTGAGTGGTTGACTAGAAAAGTACAACGTAAAATGCAGTCCATTTACCATTTTTTCATGTACAATCCACACACGTGCAGAGTTTCTATAGTTGCTAGTTGGTCTGTGAAGCATATCAGCTCCTCATGAGGGACACAGTACTGAAGAAAGCCTGAGAAGCATTCCTTTCAAACCAAATGATACCAAAGGAAAAAGAGAAAGGGAAGATCATAGTACGTTTGGTGTTTCAAGTGTCAGTCTTCCTTTTTGCAGCTACATCTTGTATTTAGCATTGTTGTTTATGACCAAAATAATTAGCCTCGTGCAGCTTTTTCATGCATAAAACTCGCAAGTCAGAAAATGAAATGGCAGCCAAATAAGCGATCGATGAACCAAGGGTGGGGGGTGACAGTATAAAAAAGATAAATTCAATGCCAGGGTGGTGTCATGGTGGAGGGGTTGGGGGAGCATCGGTATGACAGCTGAGGTGACTTTGAAAGTGTTGCAGTCAATAGTTTCAGTGCCAGCGTGGTGTCATAAAGATAGGTTGGAAGGGGTGGAGGGGGGCTGCTAGCACAGCAGCAGCGCTCTGGTGGGCTGAGGTCAGGCGGTTGGCTCGGTTTTAGCTGATTAGCTCAGAGAACAGCGAGGGCGACGGTGAGGGCGTCTTCTTTGGCGAATGTTTCGCCGAAGAAGATGAAAATGTTGGATGTTGGAAGAAAGCGATGGAAAACTACTGCGTGATTCACTGTTTCACTTCATGCATCTGTCCATTAAGTATATGCAACATTCCTGCAAAGATAGCAGGGTTTTCCATTTCTTCTTCTTTTCCTCTGCTCTACAGTCTGTGCAGTCCCCCCCCCCCTTTCTTCTCTCCCCGTCATCCCCACTGACAGCTCGTGCTGCTTTATTACCACGATTTCAGAGCTGAGTGCTGGATTGCTTATTATCGCTATTCAGCCCCTCCAGCCCCCTCCATGTCCTCTCCTCTCCCCCCTCCTCTCCTTCTCTCCAGCTTTCTGCTTGTGCTATAGCGTAACACTGCAGTCCCCGTAGTAGCTGACTGCGCTCCGGTCTGCTGCAGAGAAGGAGGGAGAGAGACACAGAGAGAGGGGAGGGGGTGACAGGAGGTGTTTTTTGGTGAAGGTGGTGGTGAAATGAATTCAGAGTAAGAAGCATAGAGGAAGAAGAAGAAGACGAAAAGGATGGGGGTCACTCTCTGCACCCCCTCGTTTTGGTTCCCGCTGCCCCTCTTTTTTTTTCTCCATTCTGCTGAGCTCAGCAGGCTGGGACGCTCGTATCCGTTTATTGATCGGGCAGTACGTCTCAGCTCGCCTCATTCAGGTGGACGTCTCAGCTGAATGGTGCTCCTTTGTAAGCAAAACCTTCCCACACACATTCCTCCTCTCCCTCTCTCCCACTCTATCCTTTCACACATACGATACGATGGCAATTCCCATTCCCTCAAGGAGAGAAACAAATACCAAACACAGTGTAACACACACACACGCACACACCTACACTTACACACACTCACTGCGCTGCCACACTCAGCAATTGTAGCACTGTTAATGTCATTTTGACCTCATTTTTAGAGACTTGGTTGCACATGTGAGTTAATTGGGTTCATCACTATTAGACTGTGATGTCCTGTCGTAGCCGCCATACTGGCAAGCAGAGTAGAGACTGAACTCAGTCCTGTTATTTCGAAGCTCAGAGATGATCTGATACCATTTTATCCTTTCCCAGTACTGATTCCAGTACCTGAACTTTGCATATCGGCTGATACCAAGTACTAATACAATACAAATTGTTTATACAAAATATTATTTTTTAACAGCTGTATAGTGCTAGCCCTGTATAGATGTTATAAGAATGTTACCATTGATATCTGGCCTGGCTCACGTTCAACAGGAGGCTACTGGGACATTGCTGGGAAGTAACAGGGTCACATTTTGGGGCTAATAGATTACATGATGGATGTTTGGTGCATAGACTCTCATACTCGCAGATACCCGATCCAGCATTTTAGGCATTTATGATACTGGTATTGGTATTTGAATAACTCTAATTAAGCTACATACAGGTTGGCTAGCTTCATGTGATCTGAGTCTAACTAGTTAGAAAAACTTCCCTCTAAATGAACTGTCAACTGTTAAATTCATTGTCACAATTTCCAGGAGGCCACCAGCTATGATAGAATGCACGGTAGGCTACATACTTCCAACCAACCAACTGTAACACCCTCACACCAAGTGTTACCATCAAGAGTAACACTCTTGAAGCCAACAACAAGAGATTGTGAAATAGTTAATCTTAGCTAAGAGTAATTTATGAGCAGTTAAAATAGCTAACTTAATGTCATGAATAAACAGTTGAAATAGCTAACTTAACAGTGGTAATAGTTAGCTAATATAAATGGATAAATGGTTAGTTAGCTAAAAGCAAGGGCTTAATTGTTGAACGCAAAATGTAATCTATAAACAAAACTTATCATGACGTAGTTGTTGAAATACTGAACTACAAGTGATGTAAAAGCTAGTAAAGATTGAATGATTGTATTGCTAAGCTAGGCTAACCATTTCATAACCAAAGATTGATATCCGTACTGTTGGCTCAGGAGAAATTTGGAGTCTTTCCAACACTTAGTCAGAAACACTCTGAGGTTCTTGCTGGAACCTCAAAAGACTACAAAGATAAACACTGAGTTGCCTCTAGAGATCAATTGAATTCAGCTGCAGAGAGCTCCTTCTTATATACCCCGTGGCTTTGGCTGTACCACCGCCTTCTCTTCTAAAAGAACATCCCACCTAGCATGAAAACAAGAGTGTCACATTGGAATACACCTGAGGGTAGGCAAATTTAAAGGTTTCATGTTTTAAATGTATGTAGCTTTACACACTTCTATAAGAATCTGGATGCCTCCAGCCTCTGTTTTAGCAGAAGTTCATATTTGGTTGATTACAGCATATTCCTCTGGGCTAGGGTCCAGGGGATTTTTGGTGGAAACTTACAGGATTTCTACCGTGTCTGACACTATTGTTTCTGCTGCCCCTTGTGGTGTGTTTTTTAAAAACCCACATAGTGCTTTAATACAGACAAGTTAAGCATGGAGAATACAATATAACATAAGATGTGAACAGACTTATTTATCACACAGCATCATCATTTCACCACGACAATATTTTCATCTCAATCTCGGGTCTACCCAGAATGCTGAACTATTGCTTTAAGAAAGAGTGAGACAGATGGTCAGTGGGTGGAAACTGGCCCTTATTAACCGGTTCACCCAAAAACAAAGACTTAGCCAGTGTTATTTATGGAGGTACATTGACTCTGACCTTCAGTATGGAGCACGTTAGAGCATGTTAGATGGTAGATGGTGATCACCATCAGATCTCAATACCTCTGCAGCAAAACGGTGACAACCAGATGATGATATTTAATCAAATACACTGTTGTGAAAACATGCTGTTTTCAAAATCGTCCTGTCTTCTTCTCTCTTGACATTTTTGATGTCGTTCCTCTTGATTTTCAACCTTTAGCACAGCTCTCTCCCTCCCTCTCTAGTGGTTTGTTGCACTAGGCAGTATATCCACCAGGTCCCCTTCCCCTCTGTGCTTTTCAGGATAATGCTGCACAGAGCTTTCTTTCTCTGTGTGTCGCCCATGGCAGGAGGAGACTGCACGAGGGAGAAGTGTGAATGTAAGAGGAGGGTGCAGGGAGAGAAGAGGGACACCATACTATATTTGATGACATGTCAAGAAATAAAGCGTTTAACCTCTGAGTGATCTCCACTGTCCTCTCCCTGGCAGTCAATAACACTGTCAATGAACACACACACAAATGCACGAACATACAGGCTAGATGCAGAGACACACACTTGCACAAAAGAGCTAATTGAGCATAGAGAATTGCATGTGCAGTAAGCCTCTAGCCCTGTCCTGCCTAATACACTCACACATGCAGCAGATTACTGCAGAATGATCTGCTGTGACGTGCTGTGCAGTGTGTGTGTGTGTGTGAGAGAGAGAGAGAGAGGAGAGAGAGAGAGAGAGAGAGAGAGAGAGAGAGAGAGAGAGAGGGAGGTGAGAGAAATGCAGCTGATCTCCTTCAACCTAACTGGCTGGCTTTGACAACTTCCCTCCCCTAAGTGCCTAAGTTAACACTCTAAAGAGCAGGTAGGGCTTAAAGAGAACCATCAGCAACAACTGAGACAGCAACAAGAAAGAGTCCTAAAACCAATTCCCAAATGCTCCCAGTATCTTCAAACAGCTCCAACATGTGCAAGTTAAATTCTTTTTTAATATTTTTAACAAATCCAACAGTGTATTTTGTCTGTTACACTCAGCAAGACCTTGGTTCTCACTCAAGACATTTTTTAAGTGTGCCAAATATTAGGGATGCATAATATGGATTTTTTTTCAGCTGATACAGATAACCACTAATTTCCTGCTTCTCTTGGCCAATACCAATAAGATAACCAATAATCTCACATTCTTGCATTTTATGCACACCTGACGATAAGAAAGGCTATGATGAAGTGAGTAAAGATAGATCTTCAAATATTCATTTGGTGTTTTTAGTAAAATACATTTTAAAAGTTTGGCTTTTATAGAACGTTAGCTTAGAATTCGAATTTAATGTTTTGTTAAATCAGATATTGGATGTTATAAGGTAAGATATTCCTTATTAGTCCCACAACAGGGAAATTTGTAGTGTTACAGCAGCAAAAGTGGATATCAAAATAGAAAGAGCATCAATAAAAAACAATAAATAATGAGTACATAAACAGCGAGACATAAAATATAGCAATATAAATAAGAGGAAATATTAACAATAGGCATATAAACAATAAGAAATATAAAAATAGGAACAATATAAAGATGATGAAATATAAAAAATAGGAGCAATATAAACAAGAGAGAATATAAACAGAAACATTGATTGCAATAAAAAATAAACAAAAGGTCCGGGAGACCTTAAAATACTACTAATGCTACGAAGGCTCTGGGAAACGGGGCCCTGAACAGTTGAGTGTCCATCGTTGCACATAGGAAATAATAAGTAATATTGCACCATCAAAGTGATAGCGATAGTGAGGTATTGATATCTCACAGTTGAGATTTCACTGGTGAAATGTTGATATTGCTCAGAGTGGAGTGAAATTATGCCAGGGTGAATAATGACTTTAAAGGATATTTACCAGCTAATATACAGTGATACCAATATGGCTGGATAGGCCAATATCGGCCAATAATCTATTGGCCCTGATATTTATTATTTCTACCATATATAAAGTTTCATTTTTACAATAAAAAAGAATGTTTTTCAAACAAGAGGGAAAATGAATGTGTTCAAATGAATGCTCTTTCCATGTTGTGACTATAAGAAAGCAATTTCAGATGAATTGTTGGTTGAGTGATGGTAAAACGAAGTATGACATGGACTGGCAGATTGGTGTGGCATCAGATGTAATGTGGGCAATGTACCGGACCACCAAAAGGCAAAGCTCTTGATTTACTAGTCATTGTACGTTGCAACCCTCACCCCTGGGTTCATTAGCTTTGGGTAGTAATGAAAGAATGAGATGGTGAATACAAGTGGTCGAAGTGAATTTCTTCTGTAGGCTGGCTGGGCTCAGCCTTACTGACAGGGTGAGGAGCTTGGACATCCAGAGGGAGCTTGGATTAGAGCCGCTGCTCCTCTGCATCAAAGGGAGCCAGCTGAGATGGTTGGGGCATCTGATTAGGATCCCTCCTGGATACCTTACTTTGGAGGTTTTTCAGACACTCCAACTGGGAGGAGACTCTGGGGTAGACCCAGAACTTGCTTATTACATATCATCTGGCCTGGGAAAACATTGGGATCCCCCTGGTGGAGTTGCAAGGTGTTGCTGGGGAGAAGGACATCTGGAATACCCTGCTTAGTCTGCTGCCACAGGGACTTAACTTGGAGAAATGGAGGAAAATTGAAGTAGATTTTGGTTGAGATTGTGCTATCATTAAAGAGGCATGATTTCAGCAATGCCATCACCAGAACACAGCTAAAATCTGGACAATTCCACAAAGCCTGCAATAACATCAATGTCTAGGATATTAGAACTCTTTATCTGTGCATATGGGCTGGGGTTTGGTTTAGGTTAGGTAAAGATCATGGTTATGGCAAACCAACTGTGGTTACAATTTTGTTAAGGTTTGGCAGCTGAACCACTTTGTCTAGGATGAAGCTAAGCATTAGAGTCAGGGTGTGAAAATCAGATGAACTGTTCCCCCATCTACCTTCCCAGCCTCCACACCTTTACTTTCCATTTTGCTACATTAAGGGCACATCCTGCATCGGTGCTGAATGCTGGAATTGTATGCAATTCTTGACAACAACTTGTCCAGTAAATTTCTGGAAAACTGTGGGCCAGATAGTTGATGCTTTATTCTTATATTCAGCTTCGGTGCTTGTTTTGCAACCTTAAAACAACATATGGTGTTGACCTCTGATAACGTTTTCTGATCTGCCAATTATTTGGTTAGTTGAGGCATTTAATTTGACTTTGTTACTAAAGATATTTGGTTAAGATTAGGAGAAGACTATGGCCATGGCTAAAATATGACAGGATGCAAGCAGCCACTCACCACAACCTCCACTTTACAGTATAACATTACACAGACTCATAGAGCAAGAAAGCAACAGTCATTTTTGGACTTTCTTGAATCTTCAAATATTTTGTCTCCTTGTCTAGCATCTATCTTTCAGGTTTAAAAAAGACTGAAATGTTATCAACCAGGAATCTCCTGCATGTCACTTTGTTGTGTTTCTATAGAAGGAAATCAGAGGAAAGTGCACTGTGTGCTAAGCTGTCTCCTTGTAGCACCATATGCTCTGCTTAAGGTCCCTGTTAGCAAATAACAACAACTCTGAGCTACACATCAGCCACATACACATGTCTGGACACATATACACTCATACACAGTTCCATTTGTCATGGCTGAGCAGGTGCTTAATGCTCTCCAGCAGATTGGACCTGCCTTCAACAACAGCAGCCCCAAACATTAGCTCTGTTACATCCTGCCCAGAGGAGCTGAAATTAAACCTGCTGTTCACACTTTAACACAGGACAGTTATTGGCTCATACAACTATGAACACTCATATATCAGCTGGTATGTTAAATAAAAGGTGTCATAGTTCCAAAGGGTTAGGTTAGTGTTGGGTTATGGGTTACAGCAGAGCAGAATACATACAACAAAAGCAGAACAAAAGAATGATAGAATTCTATGCAAACAAGTCAAAATTATGCCATAAGGCCTCATTGTGCTTCAAACCAAGTAGTGTGTAGATGCATTGCACCATGTCCATGCTAGTGTTCCTACCTTTTTGAACAGCTACACACGCCTGCTGTCAAAGCCTCATCACTCAGACAGTCTGTCCTTGAAGTATTCATGGTGTTGAGCACACACAATGTTGAGCACACACAAAAAGTGACAGAAGTAGATGAGTGAAGAATGATAAAAGAGTGCTGGAGAGAAGTTAACACCCTCCCTACTTTCACACCTGGCCAGTCTTATAGATGGCCAAGGAGACTGGTTTTGCTTCTTCTTCTTTGAAGTTTATTGCTAGTTGGCAAACAACAGGTTTTTGTTTCTACTTCCTCTACTCTTGCTTCTCACAGCCATAAGTAACATAACCTATTCCACCAACTTTTTGCCATACTAGCTACATGACTCTACAGATTGTTCTATTGGTGTGTTGCTCCACCACTTTGGACTGAATTGGACTGACTTAATTTTATACTTTTGTATCTGCATTTCTGTCTAGCACCTAGTACTTTTGGATGTGTGTGCTGGTTTTTGATCCTTTAGGTTTTGGAAAAGATTGTGGTTCAATAACTACTAATAACTACCTTTTGGCAGCTATGGCTCACGAGGTAGAGTGCATCATCCCCTAATCGGAGGATTGGGTGTTCGATCTCAGGCTCCTCCAGTCCACTGATGTGCTTGGGCAAGATACAGAACCCCAAATTGCCCCTGATGGCTGTACCATTGGTGTGTGAATGTGTTAGAGACTGGGTGAATGTGACATGTGGGTGTAAAACTCTTTGAGTGGTCGATAGACTTGAAAAGTACAATATAAATGCAAGTCCATTTACCTTTTTAAACAGTCAACATTGACTATTGGTCTTGCACAGGAAACGAACCCCAGTCTCCTGTGTGAAAACCCTGTGTTTGATCCATTTATCCACCCCTTTCCAGACATTGTTGTTCTTTATACTACATTCATTCCTATCACTTAGATTAAATTTCATGAATTGCCTTGGTATTAGGCTGTGCTTACCATCAGCATTTTAACATGTTCATTGTGAATGTACATTCATACAAAACAGCACAAGTGCACTCAAAATATATGTGTGCATGAGGGATTCCCCAGAATGTAACCTAATTGCACCATAGAGAGACTGAAGACAACTTAGTGAGCCTCTTTGGTGAACTTGGAATATTTTAGTGTTCATGTCATAAGGACAAGTAAAGAAAATGTGGTTCCTGAGATTGTGACAGCATCTTGATAATATCAATGCATTTGGAAATTCTTTAAAATACCTATTAGGTATAGTTTGATCTGTGTAGTGGTGTTTGGTGGGTGTCAGAGGATCCTGATTGTTAGACTGCTCACAGTGCACGAATCCTGTAAGTGTGCTGAGCCACTGCTGAGAGAGCTGATGCAGGGTGTAGGTTTCAGCTAACAGAGCTGTCCTATGAAAAATGAAAAGCTTTACATGTGCTGTTTGTTCCCCTGGGGTACTCTCCAGCGCTGAAGTGGCTAATGTGGGTCGCTGGCACCAAGTAGTGACATGAAAATAAATGCATTGCTGGAGGTGAAGAAGTGCTGAATCAACTTCAGGACACAATTTTAATTTGGGAGTGCTTGTTTGTCTGGCAATTGTTTGTTGGCACTTTCAGATGGTGAGGCAGCTGCTGAAGCAGAAGTTGTCCAGCACTGAAGCGCTGAAATAGTGTACAGATGGCAATTTCACTTTAGCTTTGAGATCCTCTTGGAAATTAAATGCAGCCAGTTGAAAGTAGCAGGGTGAAATGTTGCAGCACCGTCATCATCCCACCTAACTGACTCAAGTGACATCACTGTGATGGTGGAGCTTGCCTTGCCCAAGACTGGATCACCCCAGACCCCCAGGGACCCCAAAGGCCCAAGTTTCACTGTTTTGTAATTACTTTGTGATAATACCATAATTGTACATTTCTGTGACACTTAACATGAGAACAGCATAGTGTTAACAACTCAAACGAATGCTCAAAAATAATTTGTCTCTTGCCATTGACTACCATTCATATTTTTTGTGAAGTTAGGTCCCATGGTGGTCCGCTGGAAGGGGCATGACTTCTCTTCTTCTCTCTCACATTGTTTGCATGATTAATATGGAATGAGTTCAAACTGTGACTTCCAATGTTCTTCCACACTTTTTGTCTCTTGCAGACAGGTATGGTGTCATCAGTGTAAGAGGAGAGAACTCCAGCATGCTGTCTTAAACTTCTCAAACCAAATCAAGTTTAACAAGTGGATAACTTGTGATACACTGAGAGCAACATGGAATAAGAAAGCAGTGTGGTGCTGAACCACAGCTGTCCTGTAACAGCTAGAAAGCTCTAATCCAAAAATTCACATCAATGCACATGTGCACCTCACATCAAGCTGTGCTCATGTATCAACACACACACCACACACACACACACACACACACACACACACACACACATACATACAGTGTGTGGTCAGCATGACTTTATTTATTCATGACAAACATGACATTTGAAGAGCTATCTCAGGGGAGGTATTGACCTGAGGAAGCCTTTCATAGACATTTGACCAAACCAACAGTATCACTTTAACACTCGCTACAAAGCCTCTGGCCATACACATCACATCATAGAATTACAAAGAGCATGACCCCCAGTCATGCTATTAACACCAACATAAAACCATTTCTTTTTGTTAATGATAAATGATGGATTGACTCAGAGCCAGCTGACATTTCTGGATAGATTCAGGAAACTAATTTCTGTTTTGTATTTTTTAATATTTAGATACAAACAGAGTAGTTCACACATTCTTTTTGTGTGCCATGAGAAGCTGTGTAAGCTGACTTTAATTGGAGTAATCTTAGGATTTTCCAAACAATTGCTCCTTAGGGGGATTGGGAGAAGCAGAAGTGCCACTGCCAGGGAGCAGACCAAAAATTAAGTCTTTCACACTAGCTACAACCTCAAATGCACCAAACAGAGATGTAGCTACCCACGGCCTCTCTCTGAGTCTTCCTCCTCAAGTAGCCAAAAACCCATTAGAGGATCCCTTTCTCCCTCCAATCCCTCCCCCTCTACTCCTTTCTTCCCCTCTAAATATAGATTTCTTTCACTCTGTCATTTCAGCACACACACCTCGTCCCCCTCCGGTGGGGGTGGAGGTGTTACAGCGCCTCTGCATGCTCATAGAGACGAGCCCCTGGTGCAGTCTCACACACACAAACACACAACTTGCCTCTTTGCATGAGGAGGAACACCCTGTGGCAGTGTTCACGGTGGCGCTCTGCGGGGGGCGCTGTTGCAAACAGCAGGCATACAGGAGCTGTCAGCACCGCAGGGCTTTCAGAGCCACTTCAAAGAAAAATATGTTGCTTTTTAGGGAATAGATATAATGAATTAATTTCAAAACACGATATTCATGACTTCAAAAATAATCATTTTTAGCACAAAAATATAAGACCAAAACTTAACCAAAGTGCAGTCTACAACACTGTCACTAAAACACTATGTCTGTAACACTATAGATTTACAGGACCAGTGTTTAGGACTTAATGGCATATAACAGTTAAGGTAGTAGATTTCAACCAACTGAATATTCTTGCCTCATCTTCCCCTTCCAAGTGTGGAGGAGAACATATTGTCAAACTTGATAACCATCCCAGTTTTCCCAGAAGACTCTTGTTCTTCTCTACCCTTTCCCTATTTTCTCCCATGATCATAATTCTCTTATATTTCTTTAGATTTGTATTGCTGCCTGTTTCTGCATATTGTCCAGAATTAGAATTAAATTAAAAGTAAACAGAAAAATACAGGAAACAAAGTCTCTGAAACATTTTGGTTTTAAAATCCTTCCTGTTTTTGAAGTTTCAAGGTTGGCAAGTGGCATATGGTTGCTGTGAACCTCATCAAAGGCCCAATCTAGAGCCAGTGTTTGGTTTGTCCACTCTGGACTACTGTAGAAACATGGCAGCCTCAGAAGTTAAAACTGAGTGAAATATTCAAGCCCAAAATCTTTATCTTTGGAAGCTTTGGGATATGTCCTTGAATCCAAAATCAACTTTTATGAGTTTGAGCAATGTTCAGCTGCACAAAATGTATTTGTAGTGACTGCACACTGGCAGGTCAATGATATTGAGGTTAAAAACAGCTACATTTCAATCACACGGTCAGGTTCATGTCAAATGTTAGTCCAACACGCTAAAATAAGACAGTGTGAACATGGTAAACGCTGTTCCTGCCAAACAAGTGTAAGAACAGTCATTGTGGGCATGTTAACATTCTAATGTTAGTATGAAGTTCAAAGCATTGCTGTGCCTAAGTACAGCCTCACAAAGCTGCAAGCATGGCTACAAATCCAAATATAAGCAGAAGAAATTAGCTGTACTACAGAGCGCTAACTTCCCCCACTATAGAGAGGTCTGTTGAATGCAGCCTGGAGGGGAATCCACTGGCACTTGATCAATTTGGTCCCAGAGACACAATGGCTATTTGGTTGGTGATCTTTACACCCAGAACATAACCTTTGTAAACAGATCTCCTGTTTGTTAATGAGATCAGCCCACAGTGGGACTGAACTCTGTTCAAAAGGCACTGACTATTCCTTGGCCGGTCACAGTGACTTCCTGGAGTCTTGATGTCACTGTAACTGCATGGTGATGACCACAAAGATAATATGGGATTTTTACACATTTTCATGTTTGAACAAATTAGATATTACATATTCATCGGTGAGCTTTGAGAAATGCTGATAGGTGGATTTTGTTACCTTTGGACAGAGCTGGCTAGCTGTTCAACACAAAGACTGGAAATGGGAACCCCAATTCCAGTCTTTGTGCTAAGCTAAGCTAACTGGCTACTGGCTGGAGCCTCATACTGAACAGACACACATGGACAGTGGTATCAGTCTCCTCATCTCACTCTTGACAACATGTTGAGTAAGTGTATTTACCAAAATTTTGAACTATCCATTTAATACTAGTTCATGCAGTGGAACCCAAACATAAAGAAAGCTCTAGAAGACAAGAAGAAGAATGAGTAACCTGTTGTTACTTAGAAACATACTGTGATTTTTGAATACAGCTGTATTGTTATTTTATTAAAATGTGTAGATTAGTACAGATGCAGAGAACAGTTATACATGCAGTTATGTTTTTAATGTCATTATCTTGAGATCACAGGTAAATTATTTTGCCATCTGAAGATAACAGAGCTTGTTTTTGTGATAATGGGTTAATTTAACTCATTATCTCATGAACGTATAGAGGCATTCTGACAACTGAAGCAACTGATGTAAGCTGAAAAAAATGCATGAGACTGTACTTCAGTCAAGGTCCAACACAGAAATGGAGTGCAGAGCACACTTCAGTGACTGTTTTCTCATGATACACAATCATGTCTCAATAAAACAACCTTTTGTTTTCTTCATTGTCTTTGGTATCTTAAAATAACTAAATAAGTAACCCATTATCACAGGAAAACTAACTTTGCTTGTTTGAGATGACAAAGTAATTTGCCCGCTATCATGAGAAAATGAACCTTGCTATCTAGAGATAACAAAATAAATAACCTCTTATCATGAGAAAACAAGTTTTTCCATCTTCAGTTAACAAAATAATTAATCTGTTATCATGAGAAAAGAGCTTTGTTATCATGAGATAACAAAATAATTAACCTATTAACCTGGGGTAATGAGCTTTGCTATCTTGGGTGAAGGAAATAATCAATCTGTTATCATGAATAAAGAGCTTTGTTATCTCAAAATTACAAATAATTAACCCATTATCACAAGAATATGAGCATTTCTATGTAGAGATAACAAAATAAATGATCTCTTATTATAAGAATCTTTGCTGCCTCAAGATAATAAAATTGTTAAGCCATTATCATATGAAAATGAGCGAGTTAATGAAATAATTGATCTGTTATAATGCAAAAGGGCTTTGTTGTCTTGAGATAACAAAATTATTAACCTCTTACAACAAGCTTTGCCATCTCGATTACAAAATAATAAACCCATCTCGAGATTATGACATTAAAGAAATGATTGCAAGTATGGCTGTCCTTGGCTCAATGAGATGTCAAATAATAAAAGTAAGACATGTCATGGAGGAGCTGAATAATTATATGTTGATCATTTAATCACTGGACACAGCAGTGGACACAGACACATACATTGGATTTAAGACTGCACTTTCCTTGGTATGTCTTGCTTCCTCGTCTTTAAATCACAAACTGGCTCTCATAAAAAAGAAGAACAGAAGACATAAAGCTGTGGGGGAGAGTGAGGAAATGAGGGCATGACAGACGGAAGGTCCATTTTAGCCCATTTTACCTCCTGTCTTTTACCAGTACTGCAGAGTCAGCTGTTTCTCTCTCTTGCTCCTGTACACACACAAACACACACACACACACACACACACACACACACACACACACACACACACACACACACAGTCACACCATAAACCTCTCCGTCAGTCTTAATGCTCTGCATCGATAACACAATGATTTCCGTAAAGCCTTCCTGTATGTTTGCTGTGTTTGAACACAGACTTGAGTCTTTCATGCCACGCTGTTGATTGATTGTTTGTGTGTGTGTTTGTGTGTGTGTTTGTGTGTACACATATCTGCATACTGCAGGACAAGCTGTAAGTGAAGAAAAGGAGTGACAACAGTGTAATGCTGCAGCGCAGTGCTCAGAAAATGACATAAAGATATGGAGGAGAGGAAGAGGGAAGGATCAGTAGACATTATGAAGAGGAGTAGGAGAGAGAGGGAGGTAAAGGAGGGATTATTTCATGAGAAATGAAGAAGGGGAGAGAAGCAGCAACTGGGAATTCTGTGGGGAAGGAGAGATGAAGGGATCGCTCCTCTTTCCATCTCTGTTTTTCTCCACTTCGATCCTCTCTTCCCCTCAGCTTTCTCTCTTCATATCCTGTAATGTTCCATTCTGCCCTCTATAAATTCATCTGCTTTAATGTTTCCACTTCAGTATTATGCTGCGAAATGTCTGCAGGTGTGTGTGTGTGTGTGTAGGCGGGGGAGTGTGTGCACGTGTGAGTTATTTGATGATGGAGATGAAATAGGTTGCTGACCGCTGCTTTGCAAACACACGCATAATCAGATTGTGCTCAGCTGCTCTGTGAATGCACAGTGTATGTGTGTGTGTTTGACAGTTCAGTGTGGACAGCAGCAGTTCCAAGTTTGAAATAGGTGCAGTTAAATTTAGGTTATTAAAACAAGATTAAGAGTCTACAGTCATGCTAGCAGCCGTGAGAGTGTATACTTAGATGCAGCAGTGCTTTGAGCTAAATGCTAAAGTCAGCTTGCTAACATTCTTGCACTAAAGACAATGTACAGCTGAGGCTGATGGGAATAGGGATCGGAATTGATAAGTTTTACTTGATACCAGTGCCATTATCGATTTTGCTTATTGATCTGATTCTTCATTTATTCCCATACTGACTCCTGACCAGTTTTAACTGAGTCATATATAGTCTATAGCCTGAGAGCTAGCTGTAGCAACAGCTGTAGCTGCTCGGTTGGGAACAGAAGTGGTACAAAGATTCAACACAGATACTTGTGTAAAAAAAGACATTGGTAAAAGTAGAAGTACGGACTGAACTTCTTTACAAAGTGAAAAAGTACAGGCTTTGAAATGTACTCAAGGTAAAAAAAAAAGCCATCCTCTGAAGGACGACCTGTTTCTGTGCAAAGCTAACTGAAGGCCAGAAATTGCTGTGGGGACAGGGGCGTTTGGACACCTTTTCTGACAAAAACAGAAAGTTGGCCCCCCTTACTATATCATTGTAAACATAACTATATCATTTTAAGTAATATAATATTATGCACTGAAAGCATTTGGGATAATTATATGCCAAACAATGCACCCCCCCCTCTTATGCCACACAGTGGTTTGTTCCACTGCCTGCCTTCCCTGGATGCATTGGCCATTGGTATGAGACAAGTGGCTGTGAACTGGAGCAAACTCTGGAAGTGTGCGGTGGCTGACCTCCAGTAGCACTGTTTCCTTCACATAGACTTTATGTGGATGGCTGCCCAAGTATATTTTGTGACCCAATTTGGCAAATTTATTTTGTTATCCATCTGAGAAAGTGATGCCATCTGTGATTAATTAATTAGTGTACAATCATTCCTCCATATATGCTGCCCTCGCTCTCCCCCTCCCACCCTCACCTGTTCGCTCTGCTCTGTGTCACACATGTTCTGCAGAGAAACATGTACATGCCTACTTATGTAGCTGTTTTGTAAAATCTTGTTAATTCATCAGGCTGGTGTCAATTTCAGCTGTTGTGTTGAATTACGTTGGACAGTTATGAGTATGGAAACACCTAATATTGCCATATTATTATTACTAGTAATATAATAATTTAAAACATTTGAAACAACCCTTACAACTATCCAGCACTGGTAATGATGTTTTCTGCCATATACATTAATACATGTACATTGGTGTCCCCTTCAGGAGCTCTTGAAAATTTTTCTGTTTATTGTAGGGCTGGATATGGATTCAAATTTCCCAGGTCGATTTGATTAGATTCACAAGGTTCTGATTCAATTCTGTTTGATTTGATATTTCATTTTCAAATAAATTTTTGCTTGGATATGAAACAGAGCTAATGCTTTCCGAGAATCCCATTGAGGGTACCCAGTACCCCCACAAGGACTGTTTTCTTAGACTCAGGCTTAGTATAGCCCCACAGAGCTGCTAGCATGACAGTATACTCCTGTTCTGATGAGGACAGCCTCGAAATGAAACAGTGACTCGGAGGTCAGAGTGCTGACTTTCAGCTTTAAGGGCGTTTGAGGGTATTCATATACATATTTGGTGAACAGTGGGGAGTTCATTGCCCTTGTATTAGGACATTGCAGCAGGACAGTCAACCTAAATGTACTGACAAGGATATATTTTTTTATGTCCGGACAGTAGAATGTTCACCTTAGTCCAAAAAAGTACATTTCACTGCGCAAGACCAGACTGATCAACCCCATAGTGACTTTCCTCTTAGCTCTGGTAAAAATGTCTCGGTAGATGTTCAAATATGTTCACAAAATATGTTGTCTGCTCTTTGGTTGAGAGCCTTATTCTGTTGAAAACAGCTTCCTGCAGGGCTTGAGATTGGTTGATCTCTGTTGAATCCCCAAAGTTGTGATTGAGACAAGGAGAGGAGAGGAGAGGAGAGGAGAGGAGAGGAGAGGACGCGGCAAAAGAGAGGAACATTTCTGCAAGGACAAACGTGAATGGCATTGTGGAGCACTGCAGTGATCAGGGACAACAGGAGAACTAAGCAGAAAAACTGCACTTCTGTTTGCCTGCCTCACCTCACTGAGCTGTGTGGGTGAAGGGGTGTGTGTGTGTGTGTGTGTGTGTGTGTGTGTGTTTACGTGCCAGGAAGACAGGAGATGAGACAGAGCAGTACTGGTAAGCATGAGTGACAGAAGTGTATTTAGTCATACGACTGTGAGACATTACAGAACATAACTCTTTCTTTCTTTCTTTCTTTCTTTCTTTTTCTTTCTTTCTTTCTTTCGTTCTTTCTTTCTTTCCTCTGTATAATATCATATTCCATTATCCTGCTCTCATTCTTGTTGTCCCAAAGGTCTTGTGCTGTTCTTAAATCACTCAAGAGACTTATTGCTGAACGCAGACACACACACACATACACATGCACTCTACACATCTTCTAACACTATACCCTATTTTTGATTCTACAACATTCTTTCCATGTTCACAATTACATCTTGTAGCCATGTTTGAAAAGAGAAAGAAGGAAAAGATAAAACAAACACAATGAATGAAAATGAAAGAAAAGGAATGAGGACAGAAAAAAGAAAGGAAGGAAGGAAGGAAGGAAGGAAGCAAGCAGCCAGTCCAAGTCAAGGACAGGAAGCCAGCTGGTTAATGTACCTCCAGGCTTTTCTTTACATCAGTGTCCAATGCAGTTGTAATGTGCTGCATTTGAACGGCTCAGTGTACCAGAAAAATTGTGAACAAAAAAGCCATGCAATTCATTTCCTCTTCTTTCACTAATGCAAATCACTTGTGTCCTGAAGAAACCTTTGCTTTTTGATGCTGTTTCAGTGAACTGACATCCTCTTCCATTTGTGGAAAATCTGTCCTGACTGTGATGCTATACCAAACTACTAGCATTCCCTCCATTATTTACTTTCTGTGCATACTGCTGTCTCATGTGAGTTTGTTTTTGTGTGTTTCCAGAAGGCGAAGGACATGTTTCATTATGTTTTAAGAACATCTCCCAAATATCTTTGGAACATATTTTTTCTCCATTTGTTTGCCCACATGCGATAAGTCAGACATCACTGGTGTCATTTTAAGGAGATGCATTGCCCTGTTTATACTGCAGTAACTTTTTTTGGAACCAAGGAACCTTTTTAGGAACTTCACCTTCACTTTTTAATGCAGGAACCAGGGTCTAAATTTATTTCAAGAATCCTTGAATGCTTTCACCTCTACCTTGTTTGGTCCGGATTTTGAACTTTTCAGTTCAACTTTTCAGTCCAAATCGAAATTACAGGTGTGAGACCTCCCTCAGGCTATGGTCCAGATCAAACAGCTGAACCTTGGTCAGACCAAAACAGGTGGTCATAGGGTGTCTTCACACCTACTTCATTTGGTCCGAACTTTTGGACATTTCAGTTGGTGTGAAATTTCCCCTGGACCATGGTCTGGACCAAAAAGCCAGACTTTGGTCCTGCGAAAAGAGGTGGTCTTTGTCAAACTGAACCATGGTTTGGTTTGTTTGTTGTGTGAAATTTTTTTTTGGATGGTTTGGACTTTAAGACCAAATATAGGAAATTACATGCAGATGGGGACAGGAGGAGACCAGATGTTTAACTGACATCTGGTCTAAAGACTTTTTAAGAGTCAACCAGAAAAACCCCCCATAAAAATAAGGACAATTTTCAGTTTCACTTTGGTCCTGCTGATATTAGTACCATAATATTATTATGGTGATGATGAGAATGTGTTCATTCATCTGTCTCCATAAAACACCACCACTAACCCTAACCACCAAATTGTAGCCATGCCAACATCAGACGCATGTCCATCTACAAATCAATCAATGTCAAGCAGCCATCACCTATGTGTAGCCCACGTAAGTGATGATGACAGGACATAGGTATGACTTGTTTAGTCTGCTTAGATAATTGCAATGTGAAACCAAAACTAACCAGACCAAATGTAAACAGTATTTCTTTTAAAAATTAGTCTTGGTTCAGACCTTAGTCCAGACTTTTAGGCGTGAAAGTCTTGATTTAATTGCACCATGGTTTAGTTCATTTCTAGTCTAAATATCAGAATATCAAAATATGAGGGATGTGCAAAAATTTCTTGTAATGGTTACTGATGACATAAGCAAAGCTGTTTAAGGTTTAGTTAAGCTATTAAAGCTACTTACTGCCGGGTCAAAGAAAGACAGTCATGCTTAAAAGAAACCAATGTTGACTGTAGGAAGGAGACGACTGCTGTCAAACTCAGACGCCTTGTACGCACACGCAACCAGCACAACCTCCTCCCTGAGAGGCTTTGTGGCTCTGCATCAGCATCATGCTACTTTCTGCTTTGTTTCTCATCAAGAAAAGCCATTACTCTCACAATCATAAGAGGTCACTTACTTGGCAGAAAAAGGTAGAAATAGTCTACAAAGCACAAGTTCTGTCTTTTTTTTTTTTGGTGAGGGCAGCCTTGGTCAGTCTTTAGACTGAACAGCTTCTCTAAGGTTCTCCTCATGTAGTGGGCAAGGGGCCAGACAAAGTTAGCCCTACCACCAGACCACACAGAGGGCGTAAGGATAATTCACACTAACAAGAGTAAGAGAAAAAGAAAGAAAGATGTGGGGAGATTTAGAAAATAGATGGGGTGATAGAGAGAAGTGAAAGATGTGAGCACACACAAACAGCCTAGCATATTCCCTGATGTGTCTTGGTGTAGCTGATGAAATACAGAAGTAATCGTCATATTGCAGGTGCTGTGCAGAAGAAAACCTTTTAGCTCCAAGAAAGTCACCTTGTTAAACTGTCCTGTTAGAATGGAAGAAGCTGCAAATGACAATGAAACAACCAAATCATATATTTACTACAGCACAAAGCCTTCTCTTTAGTTTGTATGACATCGACAATGATGAGATACATATTACCTCATTGTCACTGGCAATTACCAAAATGTTCCATGAATTGAAATGTGGCTGCAATTTTGTTTCTTCCTCAAGAGGAATTTCTTTAGCTATTTCTCTTTCTGTCTGTCATCCACTCTAAATGATTTGTTGGGGTTAAATATTTCATGCCCACAGCTAGAGCCTGACTGACACTGGATTTTTTAGGCCTATATGACAGTTACATCAATCACCAAACTGACCATTTGTTAGTACCCTTTGAAACAACCTGTATGTAGCATTTTTGTCTCATTGCAAGGACGTCAATGTTTTTTTTTTTGTTGTCTTTCAATATCGTTACATATAACCAACACAAAAATTATTTGTATGGATACTGCCACCTCTATGATTAAAGTTTGTTCCCTTTAAGGGCACCATCTCACCTTATTTTGTCCAGACTTTTGGACATTTCAGTTGGATCTGAACTGAAATTAGAAGAATGAAACCTTACCAGACCATGGTCCAGACTTTTGGACCAAATACAGGAAGTTCTGGCAGGCTATAATCAGAGCCAGAAAAAGGAAAAACAATGCAACGAAACAAAATGAGCTGTGGTGGCACATGGGGAGAGGAGGAGATCGAATGTTTGATTGACATTTGGTGTACAATTTTCTATACAGTCAGTTGGAAAAAACTCCAAAAATTTGGATATTTGCAGACATCAACTGCACACCCATCTACAAAGCAATCAACCACAAGTATAGGGAGAACAAAACTAACCACATCGAATGTATACAGTGTAACAAACATGACAGTCTTGATTCAGACATTAATTTGGACTTTTAGGTGTGATAAGACCCTACATTTAGGAAACTAAAACTGCTCATGTTGAGCTCAAACTACACAATACTTTTGTGTTTGAAGTGGTCACTATATCAGATTATGTTAATTAGATCACTGCGTTCATTTTATCTTGGATAAGTAGATATATAATGTTCACATTATCAAAAAAGTGCACATATTTTATTAATTCAGTGATGACTTAAAGACACTTTTTTTTTTGCTTTTTTCCCTTTGCATGTCATAGAAGTTGTCCAATTTGCCAAGATGATGTATTGGTTGTCATTCTCTCTAATATCTGCTCCAAACATCCCTTGTCTGCTAGGCTGGGCCATTATTGGGTTGCTGTTGTGTATTCTGCCCCTACTGTTAGTTAAGGTTTGGAAAAGACTGTGGTCATAGTAAATGAAACTTCAAAACTACTTTAGGAAAAGATTGTGCTAATACTTAAACTATTGGCAGTCTTGGGTTTCAAACAGGGATGCTCAGATTGATCAGATTTGCCTTTGTTTGATGTTCCTAAAAACTATGTGATTGGGAGATAAGAATTAATTCTTTCTAGACACAGATTGCAAAAATTGATGATGACTCAATAAACTGGAGCCAGTTCTCAGCTGAGTTGGTGTTGATGTCACATGCTAATCAGTTAACCAAAAGGAGCAGCTCACCCAACATGAGTGTGTTGTTTTTCATTGCCTCCACGTGAACATAGAATGAATCTGGAACACACTCCAGATATGTTGAAGTTGATGGTGCTCCATCATTAGTTTAAAGACTGTCACACTGCACTATAACCTAAGTCTTATTTATCTAGCCATATGTTCAATATTACCCAAAACCTTGCTAATGAAATTGTTTCTGGCAGAAGTCAAACCAGTACTACACATGTACATTGTGCACTCTTGTTCATGTGGCTGAGAACCACAACTGTGAGGTAGTGGTGTCCAAGCGGTGTCTTCACACTAAGCTGGAAAGTGTATACACACTCACCCCATGATTTTATGTTTTAAATATAACTCTGATATAACCCTGATAACTGTCATGTCACTCATGTCTCTCACATCTGTTTGCTGTGTTAGCGAGGTACAACTGAAGTTAGTCAGCTATAGTTTGTCAGTGATAGAAGTATGAACCTTCAGTTTGATCCTCTCCCATCTGCCCTGTTAATGTTACTGCATTATGCAGTTAATACAAATGCAACACTTCTTGTATCCATTCCAAATTAAAATCCCTCTAGCATTTCACTCATTCAACAAAAACCCTTAATTTCTTAGTAAGGGTACTGTGACATATTGCAGGAAGGTGTTGCAACTCCACTCATTTATGGGTGACACCTAGTGGTAAAATTAGGTTTTACTGGTCTGGTTTGTCTTAATATCAAACTGAATACTGCTATACCAGCTGCTAAAACAAATCAAAAAATGAGGGAGGAAGGCAACAGCTGCCTGTGACACCCCAGCCCGGCTTTTAGACAATCTGCAGTTGAGATCTTCAGCAAAAAAATGTGATCAGGGCATCCCTTGTGTCATAGTCAGATGCTTTGGATGGAGGCTCATCCATCCACCTCCTTCTAAGAGATTATGTGGTGCTTCTTACACCATTGCTTCTGAGAAACAACAGTCATTAGTAGAACAACCACTTGTCAACATACACCCAATGCTGTTGTTTTTATGTGGACAGGCCCAGGCTTTGGATCGCTGGGTCTGCTCTCCATCCATTGCTTGTCCACTCAGCCTAGTAGCACAACCAGCTGCTTGGTCTCTGGGGCTCTGCAGTATTCTGTGGATATGTGTGTGTGTGTGTGTGTGTGTGTGTGTGTGTGTGTGTGTGGGTGGGTGGATGGGTGTGGGTCAGTGGGTTGATAATTGAGCTGCCTCCCCAGTCTTGTACCTGTACTAGTTCTCTTTTGGATTTGGTGGTGTTTCAAGACAAAGGGAACTTCTTGACTTTTAGTCTCCGTCATGTCATCATTTCACACTCAGTCATACACACAGACACACGTATGCACAGACAAAATCACTGTCTATTTGTGCTCAAATCTGCAGGGATTTCAATTATGTCGCTGCCCTATTGGTAATTCGACTGCTTCTGTTTTTCACGAGCTAAGAACGCCCACACCAATATACCACCGCACACACACCTCAACACACATGGAAAGATAGGAGATCAATATATGACCTTAGCAGAGTGCTCTCCTCAGTTGATGACCTCATCTAACCGGCCAGTTAAAACATCAATACGAGGCAGGCAGGCGGGGCCAACTTGTCAATCATTATAGTGGGCATGTGGGAGGCTTCATCCAGTCATCCAGTCCCCTTTCATATAGCTATCCCCAATCTGTCAGGCATTACTGCATATGATGTACAGTAATTCAATATGAAAATTGCAACATAAGGAGTTCTTAAATAAATAAACTGTATGTGGAGCAATTCCAAATAATGTACAACAGCAGTCAAGCTTGACTTTTGCAAACATTTCCACTGGAGCAAGCTCATCACTGCAGCAACTTCTGCAGTTACATACAGAAAGTAATTGTGTATATATAATTGATTGATTTACAAGTGCTACAGAGTTGACATGTCATGGTTGTGACTAAATTTGGTTAAAAACTTTCAACCGACCATCGCTGGTTCGCAACATTTTTGCCAACTCTGGTTTGGTTGAATTAAATCCTTAATTCACCGCATGGAAACAGTGCAAAAACTCAGACCTCAGCGTACTCAGTCTCCAGCTGAGTGGGTGTGTCCTGCACCGCTGGATGAGAGCGCAGCACGGAGTAGAGCAGTAGCTGTCACTCTGCAGACTGATGACAAATATTGCCCCAAAAATCGTCCAAAAAACCAGCCAGCAATGGATTCAGGACATTTTCAATGGGCAATATATTTGTCTTCTTGGAACAAGGTTGTTTTCTGGCACAGAGAAGTTTAGAAATTTAAAAATTAAAGCAAATTTAAACATTTTAAAAATACACACACACACACACACACACACACACACGCAAACTATAAACACACACTTCAGTTTATTTGGACACAGTCCCACAGACAGTCTTGCTGTCTCAAATACTCAATAGAGCACCAAATTTGGATTAATCCGACATTAATATGCCTATTTAGCCATGCTAGCAGTGTGGCTCCAAGGACGGACAGTGCACCACTTTGGTCCACACTGAAATATCTCAGCCCAACTATTAAATGGTTCAGACATGCATGCTCCTCTCAGAATGGCTTCTAATAACTTTGGTTTATCCCTTAAATTTCCATTTAGCTCCATTATCAAATCAAGCCTCTGCTGAACTTTGTCTTTAGGGGTAATTAGCAAATGTCCTAGGCCACTTAAGCATGCTAGCATGGTGAACATGGTAGAACTTACAGGTGTACCTGCTTAAAGCTTAAAGAGAAATTCACCACTTTTCATGCAGATGTACAGTCAGTGTTGTTCTTCCTGCAACAGTGATGTCACAGTGATGTTGTTGGTGTTAAGGAAGAACTACAGGCTTTTTCAGTGTGGTTTTCGACTGTGAGTGAGTGTTTTTGTCACCTATTGCTATGCTTTGGCCAACAGAGTAATAGCTGTAGGCTGGGGTGGGCATGGGCTTCAGAAGCTAAACTCAACATCTGTGTGCTGTTTTGGTTGGGGGCGACACACCCCTGCCAAACAGGCTGCTGCAGAGGAGGCCAGTGCAGATACAGACACCACCACACACTTCTGGCTGAGGACAAAGGGCATTTGTCATGAGAATGACTATATCATTTGTGTATTTGTGGAAGTTCCATGACAGAATGTCTCATGAAGTTCCTCTTATATTGTCTGCTGAAAAATTCCACAGCAATTTGGAGTTTGAATTTAGGATGATGCATCACAGATACAAAGCCAACTATTCATTTCATTTTAGTCACTCAGTTGTTTTTTGACCTTTTTTGAACCTAAAGTTCCGAACCACTGCAGCTTGTTGTGAATGAGCAGGCGGTTGTTGACTGTCTTGCCCAGGGATGATTTAAAGTCTGTGTCAAGGAAATTCAGACTTTCCCTCCTAAACACATTATACATGTTAGAAAATAGTTGCTGAAAACTGAAAAAGGAATGAGAACTATGTAGTACTGAATTGTGGGGTTAGACTGTTGTTACAATAATCCAACACAGAAGAAAAAAACATACCATCCTGTGACTGTCCTGTGGATCTGGTGGTTCAAACATGCTCAAAAAAGCTGCTAGACAGAGCGTCCATGTTTCAGGATGTTTTCAGGTCATAGTGTTGTGAGACACTGAGAAAGCGGAGTAGATATGCCCCCACCATTTCAGAGAAACTGCTCATTTTTTTGAGGCCTAATTTTATATACTTGGTGAGTATTTTAATCATTCAAATTTGATTAATAATTAATTATAATATACTGTATAATATGGTGTGACAAACCCAGAACACACATTTACAGTTGCTTTACATGATCGTCTCTAACTTTTGATGAGATTTAAGGTAATTTTGAACCACTCTGCTCCATCACTGTTCAGCCTTTGGTTCTCCCACTAATATCTCATGATGTGGTAAAAGATTGAAAGATATGTCAGCTGATCATCAGAAGGGTCCATTATATGTTTGTGATTAGAAACATCACTGGTTCTTGGTGGTGTAGCAGTAATTAAGACTGCGGTTGCATGAAGGTGGGGGTCTGTAAGGCCACCACGGCAGCAGTCGGTGTGGGACAGCGCCCCCACTGGTCTGTTCTATTCCTCAGGTATGTGCGATATTCACTTTCTGGCAGCAGCTACACTTGGCCCTCTCTAAGCCTTGGCAGCCTGGGGCACTATTTGGCACAGCTCTGTTCTTCCTACTTAGTGTATTGGAGCTCTGCACCGAGCAGAGCACTGCAGCAATCTGTGGCCTGCAGCAGCGCTACAGCAGAGCAGGAAAGGATGGAGCAACATGCTCAAACTGGTTGCATTTTTCAGGTTTTTCTCTGCTTTTTAAAAAATCATTCTATTAAGTTTTTCCCCTATTTTTAGATTAGCAGTGCTTATTCTTTTTTATTCCTGTCCTCCAAATGTCCCCTTTCTTTGTTATACAAGTACACACACTTAAAGTCTTCTAACACAGCCCTTTTTGGCTTATTAAAGCAACCAAGCGGACTCAGTAGATGCTTACACAGGTTTTGCAGTGTGGCTCAGGGCTGTTTCAGGCTGGAGCCGGTGTATGGATGGGTGGCTCTCTCGGTGCCAGAGCCCTGTCGCTGTGTGACAGTACCTCTCCTCCTCCTCCTGCCTTCCTGTCTCACTGTTCTACCTTGGGTATGCATTGGTGCGTGTCGTTATAGCGCAGTAGGGAGCTCCAGGCATTACATTAGCTTGTAACTTGTTTGCTCCTTTTGCCCATCCTGCTCCCTTTCCCTCCGCCCAATCTGTTCAAGCACAAACTGCCTTTCTTAGCAGATTAAATTAGCCAGGAAAACATGTCTTTTTCTCCCTAAATGAGCTCCGACGTTAGCTAGTTATTCTACTAGTGTACACGGGGCAGATCCAAACTGTGTCTGTCTGGCTGTATGTATGACTTATGGAGATGCGTTGAGATTGATGAGATTTAATCTATTGATTTATAATGAAAAGACATCAAGGCTCTTTTGTTTTTCATCCAAAAGAGTCCCATCGATCCTCTACCAGCTCCCCCCTCCTTGCTGATTCAGTGCAGCCCAGCTTTGCTTACGCATACGTCTGGTGAAGGCTGGACAGCAATTACTATCAGAGTGCTTTGGGAGGAGGGAAGGAAGAACAGAGGTAGGGTGCGATGTGCACTAGCTAATACATTTTACAAATTCATAATGGTGCACATGTACGTTGAAGTTATATCAGTTAATTTGGAGTGTAGCTGGAGGACAACAGTGACTCAATACCCTTAACCTTTGCATATTTCCAAACAAATTAGCAATAAATGAATTACCACAAAATAACAGATACACAATGAATTTGAAGTCTTCTGGTTGCCTGAGGGTCCGGGGCCCTGAGACTTGTAGTAGAGTATATTTGTTGTAGAGTAGTGCAGTATGAGCTCCAATAATCTGTGGTTTACAGTGATTTTGTTAGCGCTGCTTAGCTGTTCTTATATCACTATGAATCACTATAAATTGCTTTTATAAAACAGTTACTACATATACATGGCCGTATTTCATAAACTAAACACACACCAACAACAAATGCAGCTGCTTATTGACAAATAATCATTCTTCAAACAGTAATGTAACTCTTCAGTAAAGTTTAACAGGACCCAAAAATGAAAATTCAGTCATTATCTACTCATCCTCATGCCGACTGAAGGTCAGGTTTAGTTTTTCAGTCCTCAAAACACTGCTGGAGTTTCACAGGAAATTAAAAAAAACAAAACAAAACAAAAAAAAACCACACACACACAAAATGCCACCATGCTGCTTGTTTGGTGTAATTGAAGTCTCCGAAAGCCTCAACATGCCAAGTTGACTATAACAATATCATTTACACCATGTTTTTAGCTTGAATCTTTACTGTAGATCCTTAGCTTGGAGACACGTTCATGTGGACACTGTCTGAACTGGGTGTGTGTGGTGTGACGGTGTGTAAAATGTCAGGACTTTAGGAGACTTGGATTACACCAGACGAGCACTATGGGGGCATTTTATGTTTTTTTTTTTTTTTTCCAGTTGTTTTTTAAGTTTGAAAACTGGTCACCACTCACTTCTGTTGTTTGGAAGATTCTGCAACACTGTTTTCCTGTGAAACTCCAGCAGTGTTTTGTAGACGAACAAAAGAAAACTTGACCCTCAATCGACATGGTCAGTAGATAAGGTATAATGACAGATTATAGTTAGATAGATAATGACAGAATTTTTTTTGGGATGGACTATCCCTTTAAGCTAGCTCAAGTTACCTTGTTAACTTTTTGTAGATCACTGGAGTAGTTTGTACAGTTTGGATGGAGATAAATGGCCAGTGGACTGGACAGCAGCGATGAGAGGTATTCTACTGTAATAAAGCAACAGGACACAGCAGCTTCCCTGGGTGACCAGACATAAATCCCTGTAGACTCTCTTTGTTTCTTTCACCAGCATCTTTGTGGTTGTTTGTGCATTTGTTGAGAGACAGCATCGAGTATTTCTGACCGTTCTTGTCCTGGGGGATGATAAATGACACAGTCTGTTTCACAGCCCCGGCTTTGATTCTTGACTTTTCCAGATCTTCCATAAAAGCATGTCTTTGATGGCCCCGGTTTGAACATGGCTCAGCCCATGTGCGCTGCAACATATTTTCAGCAGGGGGGATTGCCATGGATATTAGAGCTGCAACTATTAATATATTAATTAATTAGTAATATATTATTAAATTAATCACCAACTATTTTGATAGTCAATTAATCAATTTCACAATGTGGACATTTTCTGGTTTCTGTACTTCTCTGTGACAGTAAACTTAATATCTTTGGGTTGTGGACAAAACAACACATTTGAGTAGGCCTAGGTGATATAGCTGAAAAACCTATCACAATAATGAAGTTTCATATCTGTCGATATCAGTAATTATTGTTCAGGTTGTAACTGATGACATGTTGTGTTCTCCAAGGGATGGAAGCAGCTGAGGTGATAAAATGAGTAAAAAAATCACAATGTTTTCGACCAAAAACCTTGATATTGTAACAATATTGTGGGGAGGACAATTGGTGCTTTCACAAAATATTAAACCAGTCAGATTTTTCGATACATAATCACCAGTAATGTGGATATAATAACTAGATGGGTAAAGGCAAATAGGCAAAGTTCAGAAAATTGCATCACTTTACTGTAATGGAGCCTTTAAAACCAGGAGAAAGACAACAATGACAACATAACACTGACATATCATGATATCACGATACACAAAATCTAATCTACCTAGTCTCATATGATACAATATGACGTTGATATTTTGCCCAGCCCTACATTTGTGTACATAATCCACAGTTTTCACAATTTTCTGACATTTTGTAGACCAAACAAGTAATCGATTAATCAACAAAACAATCATTAGATCAATCGATCAGGAAAATAATTGTTAGTTGCAGCCCTTACATACATTACACATTAATGTTGGAATAAAGAACTGAAACATGAAGTGTTACAATTTCTAGTTAAATCTGAAACTTCTACTGTAAAGAATGTCACAGCAGGATAAACAATATGATCTGATCTGATCATCAAGAATATTTAAGCTGGCAACAAGCTAAGGCTCTGTTTTCACGAAGCAGCAGCCCAGCCACATCACAGGCAAATGGGCCTAGTGTGCACTGTGGCACACTTGGTCACAAGATGTGTCAGAAAAAATACATTACTACAAAATTATATTTGAGTGTGGTAGAGGCAGTGACATATTGTCAAACACATGCATGATTTTCACCCTCAGGTTTTCCTCAAAGGAAACATATCATCTGTTACTGCAGAGCTTCAGATATGAAAAGAGCAGCTCAGCTACCTTGGCAGGACCAGGACTCTGGACTCTAATAGCTGAATTATTTTTTTTGGATGGATATGTTTCCCATGTTTTCTGTGTCTAATACTGTAGAGTTTTATTTGTCATCCCAATGGTCCAAACAAAAACCATCTGCAGTTAAAAGAAAGTAAAAGTAAATGCGGTCTAGTTTTATTGCATGTTTTTTTTTTTTTTCTTTTTTTAAATGAAGGTTTGACTGTTGTAAAAAAAATAATTGATCACAATATTGTGACAAAACATGATCGTGGTTAAAATCCAGAAATAAAAAATAAAAAAACAACAACACAGTTTTTTTCCTGGGAACACTGCTATACAATTGTAACCAAACAATTTCATTTACATCATGTTGGCATGACAGGCTAAAATCTGTCAGGAAAAGGCAGAAGGCAGGCAGTCATGTCAGGATACTTGAATATAAAACCTCATTTATTCTTCAAACTTACCATATTTTTCATGATTAAACGACAGTAGAACAATGCATCCACAAGCACTTGAAGAGAAACTGTTTGAATTTCTATAATACTGAATTGAATTTTTATTGAAAAAGGTAAATTGACTTCTCCACAGTTTTTCATTCTGACCAGTAAGGGGTGCCACAGCACCCTCAGCACACCCCTCCTTGGGTCAGCCAATCACCAACATCACAGTTGTTTGACAGTGAACTGCAAGAACTTTGATAACTAATAAATTATTCAAGACATTTGTGGAAATGCAAATAAAGCTGTGGTTTCCACTTTTCTACCTGCTGCTCCTACAGTTCTGTGATAGTCCAGTAAATATCTTTTGGTTTTAGGCTGTTGGTCCCTTTAAAGATGTCAACTCTGGCTTAAACATAAAGTATGTAAGTTCTGCCACAAAGGGCCTCTCACATTAAAACAATATCAAAAGACGTAGTTTGATGACAGCGTGAAGTATTGTGAGATCATGGGAGTCTCTAAACAACCACTGCTGCTGATAATGGGACTCAGGCAGAAATCATAGTTAGTTTTATTGATGTTATGTTCAGTCACACTCACTAATTCCTTCTTCACTCGTATCTGACTTATCCTGTGTTTTCCAGGAAGTAGTACCCAACTCAACAATACTATGTTTGATGTTTTTAGGCATTGTAATGGGAAAATGTTCCATATTTTAGTTTTACAAAATTATGATTAATCAGATTACTCATTATTTTGTCACATTTACTACAATCCGTCCATCCATCTTCATCTGCTTATCCAAAGTCATGTTGTGGCCGGTAGCATTTCCAGCAGGGGGCCCCAGACGTCCCTTCCCTCAGCCAAATTAACCAGCTCTGAATGGCGGGGCGGAGGTATAATCCCTCCACCTAGTCCTCAGTCTGCCCCGTGGCCTCCTCTCAGTTGGACGTGCCTGGAACACCTCCTTAGGGAGGCGACCAGGCAGCATCCTTACGAGCCAGAACCACCTCAACTGGCTCCTTTCTAAACAAAGGAGCAGCAGCTTTACTCTGACTCCCTCACACATGACTGAGTTTCTCACCCTGTCCCTAAGGGAGACGCCAGCCACCCTCCTGAGAAAACCCATTCTGACGTATCCACAATCCCATTGTTTTGGATATTGGCCCCTTCATGACCATAGTTGAGAGTAGGAACAAAGATTGACCAGTAGATTGACAGCTTTGCCTTCTGGCTCAGCTCTCCTTTCATCACTTCGTCCAGTAAAGTGAACGCAATGCCACTCTTGCTGCTCTGATTGTCCAACCCATCTCATGCTCCATCGTCCCCACACTCGTAAAGGAGAGCCCGAGATACATGGACTCCCTCACTTGGGGTAAGGACTCATTCCCTACTTGGAGTAGACAATCCACCGGTTTCCTGCTGAGAACCATGGCCTCAGATTTAGAGGTGCTGATCCTCATCCCTGCCACTTCACACTTGGATGTGAACATTTCTTACAATTTTTGAAGTAATCATTAGTTGCAGCCATGCTCGGTGTGCCTCAAACAAATGAGTTTAGTTACTGTACAGCCACATCTGAAAGCAAAAGTGTTTCCACAACTGAAAAGCCCGCAGTCACAGCCTCGTCCTGTAGCCACCTGCCTCCCTGATCTCTCTCCAAGAACTTAGTGTCTTCGCATGTCTTTGTGGTCCTGACACTTGGGGACAGTCTCTTCTCGAAAGCATTCGTGGTGTTGCTCTCAGTTGTACACAAGAGAAATGATGAAAGAGTGAAGTTTATACCCACCCACGCTGTCTGATAAACAGGCCACTTGTGCTGCTTTCAAAGCTCCTATAATATTATCCATTACAGTGGTGTCAGACCTTTGTGCTCATTTGTGTTGAAGCTGATCTTTGACACCTCCTGCATGTCGCCATCTGTCAGCAACAGAGAGAGCCGGTGAGATAGAGAGATGAGACAGCAAACAGGTTGAGGGATGCAGAAAAGCATGAACTGCAGTGAGGATGAAGGCAGCAGATAGATGAATGGATAAAGAGCGAGAGATAAATAAGTGTAAACAGGCAAAATGAAGTGGAACAAGAGGGGGAGATCCACAGAGGGAGGTGCCCTGAGGCGTCCCAGCTCCTGTAGCACACTGACAACTGATGCACTGCAGTACGTCCAACACACAGACCACATACAGGCTGTCTCTCACCTGGACATCTCCCACTCCCCCACACATCCACACAGCCTGTTCTCTTAGATTCTTACTGACTTGGCAGAAGTCACGCTTAAAGTTTGTGTGTGTGTGTGTGTGTGTGTGTGTGTGTGTGAGTGTGTTCAGAGGGATCCCAGCCAACACATTGCTGTATCCTCCTCCTGGGGAGTAAACAGTATGCAAATCTTCAGCCAGGCTATTTGTAGTGAAGTCACCTTTACAAGGGACACTGAGTGTGTGTGTGTGTGTGTGTGTGTGTGTGTGTGTGTTTGTGTGTGTGTGTGTGTGTGTGTGTGTGCGTGTGTGTGTGTGTGTGTCTTTTCTGCAGTGTAAGAGAGGACATCCCGATTGCTGTGTCACTGCTACAGGGGAGAAGATGTAATGTCATTAATAAAGTATCAGTTTATGCACTGCAAAAAAGAGTTGAGAAGACTCAGAATTTCAAGGCAACTGCGTTCACTCAAGTTTTGAAATAAACTTTAAAAAATAGCTAAAACATATTTTTTGAGTTAACTTTTTTTTCTTATTTAGATAAACTATCTTTGGGGAAAAAACGTATTTCAAAAATTTTCCCAGAACCTGATTTGTCATTATTTGGGTGCAACAATTTCAATTGAAAATGTTAAATTATTAGCAATTATTCACTGCCACTTCAGTGAGTTTACTCAGCAATTTTTGAAATACATTTTTTTGTGGCATGTCTAAAACGCAAAGATTCAAGTTCAGCTTAAAAGAAAAGTAACTTTTAGTAAGCTAAAGTAAGTTGCCTTGAAATTTTGCATTTTCTCAACAGTGGAGATATGTGTTGTCCCTGCTTCTGGTCAGACTAGCATATTATGGATGCTCCTGAGTGGAGTGAATCACACTGTCATATCATCCAATGAAAACACTCCAAAATGTCAACTTTTCAGGAGCTAAGAAAAAACAGCCATGTTTTCAGATTAGAAGCAATTCATTTTTCCAATTATCCAGTGGTAAATGGTTTGTTTGGGTTAAGAAATAGGAGAAGTGTCTTAACTTATAAAGGAACATTCCCATTTTTAGTTTTAGTGAAAAATTCAAAATCAACAAATTTAGAGATAAGTCATTTTTACAGGGTGGCAGTGATGACTGCAGGTTACAATGACACAATAAATCCGGTTCAATAATTGCTCTTGTCATCGTCAAGTTACTATAAATATTAATAACAATAATAACCAGCTTAGTCGAGAGTGAAAACCAATATGAAATGGCAAAAAAGCATTTTTCAAGCTGAATAATGAATAAAAACATTTGAGAAATAGAGCTTTATTTGTCATTGTTCAAGACAACAAAATTCTAGAAGTCTCAGTGCACAGCATATGCAGCAAACACTATTAAAAACACAATTAAAAAGATAAAATGACACATAAGTACATAAAGTGCAAAGTATTTTGAGGTACTGTGCTAGTGCTTCAGTTATTGGGGGGTATGTGTAGTGCATTAAGAGGTATATAAGTACTGGGCTTGCTCCAGGTATTACACCTGGTATGTGTAGCCATGATAAGCCTATGGCTATGTAAAATTTTATTTCAGAAAATGTTTACCCCTCTGTTTTTTTAAACAAATCACAGGTCCAGTAAGCCTGTTGCTGGTACTCAGTTGTATATGTTGTTTTTGGAGTCACTGTCATTTAGGAGTGAGGACGTGTTGAACAGCATTTCCATGTGGCACATTAAGGGAACACTTTCTTCACTTGAAAAAACTTCACCATGGGAAAAAAAGCAGGCAGCAGGTCTGTTTTATTACAACATGTATTTAGAAATAGAGTTATGCAAACTTAATGTGTAGGAAACAGGTCAGGTGAGCCTCTGTGTCCTGTCTGAAAGTCTTAAAGTCCTTTACCTCACACTCTGGTAGTTCTCCTCTCTGTATATCAGCCAGCAGGAGGTCACAGCTTACAATCAGTGAACTCTTTCAGCGTTTCCTCCTCCTCTCTTTCTCTCCCCTCTCCACTGACATATAGGTCAGTGTGGGATCAGTGTGATGAGTTTGGGCACAGATCTCAAGCCTGGCCGGGCTAAATGACTCTAATTAGAAGCTTTTGATCCTCCGTCCCAAGCTGAGAGCACTTTTTTTTTTTTTTTTTTGCTTCATCCCCTTCTTGTAATTGTCTCATGTTCTTTCATTTCCTCTGTCATCCCTGTCTTTCTTTACATCTCTCTCCCTCTCTGACTTGCATGCTTGCTTTTTGCTGTTTGTCTCCATCCCTCCCCCTCCCTCTCTCAGTATTGACATTATTAGCCAAGTACTTAGGTAATGAGTATTTTCTGACTCACCAGAAGATGTTTTAGTGTTATTCCTTCCGATGTGCTAAGACAAGCAAACCTGTGTAAGACCTCTTAAATGCTTTTAACAAGCTTGTATGTTTTGCTCAGTGTTTTCTCTTAATTCTAGACTTCAGCTAATAGCTGAGTAGTTACATGTCAGCAGAATGTTATGAAAGCTGCATTTATTCATAGACTTTCTGTCAACAGGGGCAGAAAGCTGATAGTTATAGTTATCATCTTTTGATATTTGAACATCTAACAGAAACTGAGCAATATTATCTTCACACTGGTTTCTGTCAATCTGTCAAATGTAAGTCCAGTATTCATATTTTTTGCTTTGTCTTGGTCTCCACTAACCTTTGAAAAACAATATCTGGCTCCTTAGCTGCTAACTAAACCAAACCCTAACCCAACTACAATAAATTAACACTACAGTTACAGTTCTGCTAACAGCAAAATGAATAAAAATAATTTTGAAAAAATATTATTATTCTGTCTGATTTGCAGTTGTGATTTGATTTGCGATATTAGAGGTAAGGAATTAATTTTTACATCATTATTTCTATCTGATTGAAAATTCTGTTAAAATGACTGTGATTTTTTTTGCAGGGATCTGTAGAATCTGATGTGTAGGACAGGACCTCTCTGCCTCACCACATTCATTTGAAAAGTTTTTGACACTGCAAATTGCAGAAAGCCATATTGCGATTTTGATAAAACTTCATTTTAATTTATTTAATTTTAATTTAATTAATTAATTTATTTATTTATGTGTGTCTCTCACAGTTCACTTTTGTTTTTCAACATTTGGGACATTCCGACCATTGTTGGAATCATTTTGTGTTTAATATCTTATGGTTTAAACTTTTAACAGTTAATATAGTGTTCAATTTCAAATTCACATTCGCCTCTGCAATGAAAACTGCTGTTCTTTAATGTCACAAATAATGACTGTTATTTTGTACTTCCTCAGTTCAGGTACCAGCACCATTTTAGCGCCAGTATCAGAAGAAAAAAAAAAGATGCTCAACCTCACTCACTCATCTTTTTTTTTCACCTGAATGTTGTAACTTTTGGGCAGAGACACTTCACAACAAGTAAACTCACATATCTCAGACATATTATTAGCTGATGAGCTTGTTTTGAGTGTGTTGGCAATGTATGGCCAACTCAGCAGACACGGCGACACGGTCATCAGCATTCATTGAGAGCGGTGCTTCTGTTCTCCTGACAAATCAAAGTTCAAGCCATTTTGTCTGTCTGGTGTTTGGTGCTATGCAGCTTTTATGCTGAAAATATATGCCTTGTAAAGCTACTAACAGTGGTGAGATGCACAGCCAAAAGATAAAGGAGGCTAAAAAGATCCATGAGAGCAAACTGCAGAGTTGGTTAATACTTTGTCACTATTAGTGATCTCTTCCAATTACATAAATAAATAAAGAAAAGTCAGAAATAAAGATTTGAGAAGGGAACAAAAACAGATTGAATAAGGAAAGATCTGACGATACCAAGAGACGTCAGAAAAGGAAGAACACAAATGAAGGAGAAAGGTATAAAAAGCGTGACAGAAATAGAGGAGAAAATAGAGACAGGAGGGAGAAAAGGTAGTCAGAGATGAAGAAGATAAAGAGAGAAAGCTAAAGAAAGAGAGGAGATTGTCCAGGGGAGGAGGTAAGGAAGGAGATTTAGGTCATTCTGTGTGACTGGCAGGAGTGAGGGAATGACGAGAGACGAGAGGAAGAAGCAGGGATCTGTGAAGGCAAGCAGAGAAGAGGAAAAAGAGCAGGGGTGCTTTCATTTGACAAATTCATCTTCTTGTCTCCTCCACTCGCTTCGTCTCCTTGCATCTTAGCTCCTTACAGGGAGGATGAGAGAGAGACGCGAAGACGGAGAAGACAAAATGAGAGCTCCTTGGTTCCCCGACATCAGTCTGAAGCGATGACGAGCTGCAGCTGTATCAGCTAATTTTTATTAGTATCTTACACATGTTTATTTTAATCATTTAATATTCTTTTAAATCACCTATTTTATATGCAGATCATTGTTCTTTGTTTACTTGGGCTATTTATTTACTTACTGTGTCCTGAAGGCTCAATATCAAATGGAATGTAGAGTGTGAAGACTGTTTTCTTCATTGTGACCTTTTCATCTTTATACTTTTATTTGTTTTACATTTTTCCTGGTCTTGTCATTCTTTGTAGCTCGGACATCAGAGTCTTAAACGGGTAACAGATGGGGGCTGCATAAAATTGTACAAACAATCAAAAAGACTGGTTGTTTTATAAAATATGTAAAATTTTAATTTGATAACAGATGGTACTTGTAATTTAAGTCTGTACTTTTACTTGTACTTAAGTATGCATTACACTGTGTAATCTACAAGGTTACAAGGTAAATTATAATTGAGTATTAGTAGTAAAATGTGAATTAATTAATTAATCAGGCTTTCTGATCACAAACAGGCCAATGAAAACTCAGACTTACAGATAAAAAAACATGCCAAAATGCTGCAGCAGGCACAGGTTTGGCAACATGTTCTCATCCCAACTCACCACTTACAACAAATTGTCTCTGCCACTTGCCGTGTGATACTGAAGCACAAAGGTGTTTTTTAGCAGCTGTAGCTAATGCTGGCAGAAAGCCTTTTAAATATGTGATTAATGCTGTGAAATGGTCTCAATCTGGGTCGGATTTAGGCACTACTTGGTCAAGTTTTGGATACAACCATGTTTGGGGTTACAATAACTATGTAACTTTGTGTGATGTCACCTGCTCCTGCACATGTGATTTACTCAAGTAAAAAATGAACCAGCTTCATGATACTGGAAAAGCTGAGTCAATCTAAAAGATAGCTGTTAGGTCATTAATCTCTCTTTATGATAAAGGACGCTGGTTGTACAATAGTATTATTGGTGTATCATTGTCACTAGGAACATCCATGTATGTATTGGTCATCATGAGGGGTTTGTCAAACGACAAAATCTATTTTTTTAACCCTCTGCAGGCCACAGTGGTAGCTAAAGCAGTCTTATCAACCAGTCAGACAATTACATTATTTTACCAGCCAACTATGATGCCAAATGATGGCTGGTTACCTGCCAAAGCGTCTGGCAGAGCAGACACACTCACCAGCCAGACACATTTAGGCAGCAGTTGGCTTGTAGACGGTATTTCCTGGAAGATCTCGTATGCAGGATCCCATATGCAGACTGACAACAGAAATAGAAATCTACTGTACTCTGTGTCAGTGAAAAGACTTGTATAGATATGTTGCAAATAATAATAGAAAAAGACAGAAGCATCACAGAAAACTCTTAACATCTCTGGTTATGGTTAGGAAAAGAAGGCTTTACAGTATACACTGTATGTTGTCAAATATATTCTAATATATATATATTCTAACATATTTTTTCTCTCTGAATATCAAACAAAATTCACATGTAATCGTAAACACTTGACTTGACTTGAGGGCTTGCAACCCTCTTTAGGGGCTAATTTTCAGGAGTCCCTAGATGTTTATGAGACTAAAACACAGAATGAGAAACAGGAAGCGACTCACAGCTACATGACAAACAAGCACGGACAAATATGCAAAACACAGCTTGTCTCAAGAAATGTAACAGCCACCCCACACACATGAACAAAAAGTAACATTTTGTAACATAAAATGAGTCTGAGTCCAGCAGCATGATGGCACATGAGGGCCATATTAGTGCTTTTTTTTAAAAATATTACATTGCCTGTATCAGCGAATTAGAATAGGTTTTATTGAGCGTGTTTGTGAGAGTCAAAGTGGTGGTCCTCTTGTTTGAGTTTGGTCAGAAACACCAACCTTTGCAGCCATGCTGGGACAATAACAATAGATCATATGGATTGCCATGAGTATAGGTATGATTCTGAGTGTGAATCCAACTGACTTTGCAGCACCGCCATGATGCAGACAGCTGTGGTACTGAGTGAAGTATCAGTACCACATGCTACTGCCGCCTGTAGATCAGTGGAATAGAACACATCCATTGGCAGGAAGAGGCCATCCTCCCAAAAAGAATGACAGCTTCAGTATGTTGCCCCAGCCTCCTAGTGGCTGTAGTAATTATGGCAGAAGCCAGTGAGGAACTCAGGTAACACTATTATTTATCAACAAAGTCCATGTAGGGAGCGTTATTTTTCACCCCCAAGACTGATTCGCCTACTGTCCTGTGATTGGCTAGAACTTATCTCAGCAGTCCTTGTGATTGTGAGAAAGCCTTTCCAACATTGTGGCAGGGTTTATTTTAAACTAAATCATCATCATTTCCCAAACTTAGCCAAGTAGTTTTTGTGCCTAAACTTAACCATGAAGCATTGTTGGCAAATAAATAAGCTCATGAATCAGTTGGTTGTGAAAGGCTCCATATCTATATACTGAAAACTGATCTTTTTTTCTCTAAAAATGATAAGGCAGCTAATGCCTGTGTGTCACAGACAAATTATCAGTATTGAAGTAAAATCATGTGAGTCTTGCTGAGATGAGGTGCACTCCCGTCATCCCAATCATTCTGTGTAAGACGGTGGTCCTGACACTTACCAACTTGACTTTCCAATAAAATCAAACAAGTTTAATATTATCCTAAGTTTTATAACGTAACATCATAACATCACAACAATAGTTTAGTTCAATGACATCTCCCCCTGTTCTATTGTGTTGAAACTTTCTGACACTTTCTTTAATAATGCCAGAACAGACTGAACTCACTGATCAACTCATAATGTAAAATTACTATAAATTCAGTGTTTTGCTTTCTTGCTTTTGGAATATACAAATTAATCTATTGTTTGACTTCATTTTCAAAAATTAAAAAAGATGGCTTATGATTGGAAACTTTAGATTTATGGATGTGAGATTTCACAATTAATAGGGTCAGATTTATTATATAGTTCTGGCTTGTTTTACAGGAAATATTTTTAAAAAGCCAAACAAAACATCATAGGTCAGTGAAAATTCAGAATCATATATTGGCAAATGAATGGCTCACACCCAGCATCAGGCAACAAGCACTAGCCAATCACAGCACAGTAGTAGTAGACAAAGTACAGTAGGGAAGAAAAGAAAAGAAGATCATCCAACTTTAACACAGGAGATGGCTGTTTAGTTTCTCTCTCCAGGCACAAGCCAAAGTTTTTTAAAGCATCACTAACCTGAGCAACGTGTCCATTAGTGTCCATTAACTTTAAACTGCAATCATAGTCATTTTTATCTAAACCAAGTGGATCTTAGAGCTTAACAAGGCACAGACGTATGATGTCATTCTGTCAGATCAGAAACAACTATAGAGGACAAACAACATATTTTGTTATTTAATTTGTTGGGCTTGTTAGGCAGGAATGTGTGAGTGGGTGTGTACAGTATGTATACGTGAGAAACAAAACCTGCTCCCACTTATTAAAAAAAAACACTCTGTAGCACTATTGGTGGTTAAACACT